>JAZHEH010000819.1:0-32381 GCA_036589455.1 Ateles fusciceps | reverse complement strand
TTGCTAAACACTTTCTATGATACACCTCGTGAAACAAGAGTTTTCACTCTTTTCCTTGGTGGAAAAACCAATGTTGTCTCACCATCTTCTTGAGATTTATCTGCCTCTGGACGATCAGAATGGTCGGATTCCAAAGCCGTGTCTATACAGAGAGAAAAGAAAAAAGACGTGATCATTATAACAATGTATCAACTCATTTATTCTACAAGGAGACCATTTCACTACCTCTACTTTTATTCTTATCCATTGGGAAAAGGGACCAAAAATTATACATAAAGATAAATCTAAGACTCCTCCATTACATGACAAATTGTGTTAATAAAAAGATGGTAAAATGTATAAACAAAAACTTTACATGTTTTCACTAACATGATAACAACTAAGGGAAAGTATATCACATGTTAAAATTACACAAGTGAACATGTAAAAATTTTAAAAATTTAAACCAATACGAGTTTTGCTAAACCCTTTCTATGATACACCTCGTCAAACAAGAGTTTTCACTCTTTTCCTTGGTGGAAAAAACAATGTTGTCTCACCATCTTCTTGGGATTTATCTGCCTCTGGACGATCAGAACGGTCGGATTCCAAAGCCGTGTCTATACAGAGAGAAAACAAACAAGATGTGATCATTATAACAATGTATCAACTCATTTATTCTACAAGGAGACCATTTCACTACCTCTACTTTTATTCTTATCCATTGGGAAAAGGGACAAAGAATTGCACATAAAGATAAATCTAAGACTCCTCCATTACATGACAAATTGTGTTGATAAAAAGATGGTAAAATGTATAAAGAAAAAGTTTACATGTTTTCACTAACATGATAACAACTAAGGGAAAGTATATCACACGTTAAAATTACACAAGTGAACATGTAAAAGTTTTAAAAATTTAAACCAATGTGAGTTTTGCTAAACACTTTCTATGACATACCTCGTGAAACAAGAGTTTTCACTCTTTCCCTTGGTGGAAAAAGCAATGTTGTCTCACCATCTTCTTGAGATTTATCTGCCTCTGCACGATCAGAATGGTCGGATTCCAAAGCCGTGTCTATACAGAGAGAAAAGAAACAAGATGTGATCATTATAACAATGTATCAACTCATTTATTCTACAAGGAGGCCATTTCACTACCTCTACTTTTATTCTTATCCATTGGGAAAAGGGACCAAGAATTATACATAAAGATAAATCTAAGACTCCTCCATTACATGACAAATTGTGTTGATAAAAAGATGGTAAAATGTATAAACAAAAAGTTTACATGTTTTCACTAACATGATAACAACTAAGGGAAAGTATATCACATGTTAAAATTACACAAGTGAACATGTAAAAATTTTAAAAATTTAAACCAATATGAGTTTTGCTAAACACTTTCTATGATACACCTCGTCAAACAAGAGTTTTCACTCTTTTTCCTTGGTGGAAAAAACAATGTTGTCTCACCATCTTCTTGAGATTTATCTGCCTCTGGACGATCAGAACGGTCGGATTCCAAAGCCGTGTCTATACAGAGAGAAAAGAAAAAAGATGTGATCATTATAACAATGTATCAACTCATTTATTCTACAAGGAGACCATTTCACTACCTCTACTTTTATTCTTATCCATTGGGAAAAGGGACCAAGAACTATACATAAAGATAAATCTAAGACTCCTCCATTACATGACAAATTGTGTTGATAAAAAGATGGTAAAATGTATAAAGAAAAAGTTTACATGTTTTCACTAACATGATAACAACTAAGGGAAAGTATATCACACGTTAAAATTACACAAGTGAACATGTAAAAATTTTAAAAATTTAAACCAATGTGAGTTTTGCTAAACACTTTCTATGACATACCTCGTGAAACAAGAGTTTTCACTCTTTCCCTTGGTGGAAAAAACAATGTTGTCTCACCATCTTCTTGAGATTTATCTGCCTCTGGACGATCAGAATGGTCGGATTCCAAAGCCGTGTCTATACAGAGAGAAAAGAAACAAGATGAGATCATTATAACAATGTATCAACTCATTTATTCTACAAGGAGACCATTTCACTACCTCTACTTTTATTCTTATCCATTGGGAAAAGGGACAAAGAATTGCACCTAAAGATAAATCTCAGATTGCTCCATTACATGACAAATTGTGTTGATAAAAAGATGGTAAAATGTATAAAGAAAAAGTTTACATGTTTTCACTAACATGATAACAACTAAGGGAAAGTATATCACACGTTAAAATTACACAAGTGAACATGTAAAAGTTTTAAAAATTTAAACCAATGTGAGTTTTGCCAAACACTTTCTATGACATACCTCGTGAAACAAGAGTTTTCACTCTTTCCCTTGGTGGAAAAAACAATGTTGTCTCACCATCTTCTTGAGATTTATCTGCCTCTGGACGATCAGAATGGTCGGATCCCAAAGCCGTGTCTATACAGAGAGAAAAGAAATAAGATGTGATCATTATAACAATGTATCAACTCATTTATTCTACAAGGAGACCATTTCACTACCTCTACTTTTATTCTTATCCATTGGGAAAAGGGACAAAGAATTATACATAAAGATAAATCTAAGACTCCTCCATTACATGACAAATTGTGTTGATAAAAAGATGGTAAAATGTATAAACAAAAAGTTTACATGTTTTCACTAACATGATAACAACTAAGGGAAAGTATATCACACGTTAAAATTACACAAGTGAACATGTAAAAATTTTAAAAATTTAAACCAATGTGAGTTTTGCTAAACACTTTCTATGATACACCTCGTCAAACAAGAGTTTTCACTCTTTCTCTTGGTGGAAAAAACAATGTTGTCTCACCATCTTCTTGAGATTTATCTGCCTCTGGACGATCAGAACGGTCGGATTCCAAAGCCGTGTCTATACAGAGAGAAAAGAAACAAGATGTGATCATTATAACAATGTATCAACTCATTTATTCTACAAGGAGGCCATTTCACTACCTCTACTTTTATTCTTATCCATTGGGAAAAGGGACAAAGAATTATACATAAAGATAAATCTAAGACTCCTCCATTACATGACAAATTGTGTTGATAAAAAGATGGTAAAATGTATAAACAAAAAGTTTACATGTTTTCACTAACAGGATAACCACTAAGGGAAAGTATATCACATGTTAAAATTACACAAGTGAACATGTGAAAATTTTAAAAATTTAAACCAATACGAGTTTTGCTAAACACTTTCTATGATACACCTCGTCAAACAAGAGTTTTCACTCTTTCTCTTGGTGGGAAAAACAGTGTTGTCTCACCATCTTCTTGAGATTTATCTGCCTCTGGACGATCAGAACGGTCAGATTCCAAAGCCGTGTCTATACAGAGAGAAAAGTAAAAAGATGTGATCATTATAACAATGTATCAACTCATTTATTCTACAAGGAGGCCATTTCACTACCTCTACTTTTATTCTTATCCATTGAAATGAATGCATAGACATAGGACAAAGCCAGACAAGGTGGCATAAGCCTGTACTCCCAGCTACTCAGGAGGATGAGAGAAGAAAATCCCTCAAATCCATCTCAGGAATTTAGGTCAGCATGAGTAACATAGTGAGATTCTTTATTATTAAAAAAAAAAAAAAAGAGGTAAATATTCCGTTTGAGTTTAAAATCAACTTTGCCTAAAATAAATCAAGATGGCAATACATTTTAAAAGAGAGGTCCATTTTATAGGCAAAATATAAAGATGTATTCTGGAGTTTGAAATTTTTTTAAAAAGTAAATTCAGCATATTTGTCACTTCTATGTCATTCTGAAGTCACAGAACCTTAGTTCTGTTGAGTAGTTGTCTTCCATAGTCATGTGAGATCTCTGTCTTCATTTCTTCATTAGTAATACATACGGAGAACATACACAAGGATTCTTCTTATTGGAAGGGGCCAAATTAGACATGCATAAAGTGTATTGTAATCCTAAAGAATAACAATAAAGAGCCTTTTTGGGCTCTCATCCAACACTACCCATCTATGAACTAGTGTGTAAAATCACTCACAGGCTTTCCTTACACCAGCAACCGGCGTATAAGTTTACACAAGTACTTACACATTTTGTGTATAAAGATATAATCAATTCATATATTTGTTTATTCAAAATTCTTAAACATCTTGAAAAGTGGGTATAGTACTCCAAGTTACAAAGTCACACTCATCATGAGTCTTAATTATTCTACCTCTGAAAAAAACTAAGAGCCCAACCAAAGTTTTTTTTTTTTTTTCACTTTAAGTTCTGAGATACATGTGTAGAATGTGCAAGTTTGTTACATACGTATACATGTGCCATGGTGGTTTGCGGCACCTATAAACGCATCGTCGAGGTTTTAAACCCCACATGCATTAGGTATTTGTCCTAATGTTCTCCATCCCCTTACACTCCACCCCACAACGAATCCCCCCAGTGTGTGATGTTCCCCTCCCTGTGTCCATGTGTTCTCATTGTTCAACAACCACTTATGAGAGAGAACATGTGGGGTTTGGTTTTTGTTCCTGTGTTAATTTGCTGAGAATGATGGCTTCCAGCTTCTTACGCTTTACTTTCTTATCTTTGAACAAGATGCTATTGTCTGGAGGGGGAAGGACAAAGCGGGAGACATGGTAGCAAACAGTCTTCCACAGACAAGGTCTGGCAATTTAACCTTCAATCTTCATGTTACACCTTAAAAGTCTACATTGACATTTCATGTCTTTTGAAAGTTTTGACCACGAACCATCCCTACTTCTCTTTTAGAACAAGGAGGTAAATAAAGTCTGTTAAGTCACCAGAATAAATCTAGAGACACATTTTGTGTTAAAGTAAGAATTTAAAATCATCAGAGCCTCATGAGTAAACTCCTTTGGGGGGGGGAAAAAAAACACCCATTTTTCTGTAGCCCTGGCCATGACATTTCATACCTTTCACAATTATTTTAAGCACCCTCCATTTTCTTTCCTTTTGTGTTCAAATTACAGTTAGAAAAAAATAAGCACCTATCAAGGTGACTTAAAGCAACCCATTAAGCATATCCTATCATCTCTCCCATGGCAACCTTCATTCTGATTTCAAAGAAGAAATCCCCAAATATTTCAGTATGAATTGTCCTGAGATTTAACTACTTTAACAAAGGAAATAAGTAGGCACTTAACTGGTTCCTTCACTTAGGTACCATCTGGATACTGGTACAAAAAAAGAATGAGATGGGTACTGGAAAGTTGGGGTATTGAGTTTTTATTGAAAAAAGGAAAAGAATATTCCAAAAAAGCCTCAACAAAGTCCCACAGAATAATAAACAGAGCTACAGACAACAAGAGGCATAAGTAAACGGTCCCAGGCTAGCCTCAGAGAATGAGATGAGGGAGCAAGAACTGGGTGTTTGGGAGGAAAGGAGAAAAGAAATTTGACTCCGTGGAGAAAGACTAAGTGTTGGAAAAAGGAACGCAAGGCAGAGCCAGTCTTTGTTTCTGACCAGCCCTGGAAAGGCTGGCTACAGGCAAAAAGGAGCCTGAGGTAGGGGATGCCCCCAGGGGACCTTGAAGACAGCAGCAGCAAGAGGGGGTGGCCAGGGCAGATGGCACCGTCACCTCCTTACCTTCAGGCATCTCCCCTGTCACAGATGTGATGTGCATGAAGACCCTCACCAGCTTCAACAGTCAACTCGGCAGGCTCTATGGAAGCAGCGATGGGCGCTGCTGCTACAGTGTCCTTAGCTGCTGCCTCACAGATTTCAGACTGAGGATGCCCTGACCCCTCGTCCTGGTCCAACACGGGGCTGGCCCCACAGCACACACAACAGCTCAGTATGTTCCCCATGGGGCGTCTCTACTCCTGTCTGCCGCCACCTGTGCCTCTACTCACAGTATTGGCCACACACTGCTGCTGCCCTAGGCCGAGGCTATGCTGCACTTGCAGAGACGGTCTTGCCCACTGCTAGCCTGCCCACCCTACAGCCCAGCCCCGGCCGGGGCACGGGCCAAGGCCCGAACCCGGCCGCCTCCCCCTGAGTTGACTTGTCTGGGAGGGTGAAAAAGAGCTAGCTAATTTAATAGGTTGTGAACCCAACAAACACTGAGATACAACAACTGCTGAAGAGAGTACAAAAGGAGCTACTCCTCCTTCTGCAGTCACCTACAGACTGAAACCCACTGGCCCAGGTGGAAGCCCAGGCATGTGACTCACAATGCCCCGCCCCACACCTCACAATGCCCCACCCTGGCTGCCGCCCCTCCCCCACAGCCTGGGCTGCCCCACCCTGTGGCTTATGATGTCACTGCTCTCCTGGCCCCTCCTGCAGTGCCAGTGGGACTAAGGTTTTCATTCATCACCCACCAGCTTCCTGAGCATTTTAGTCCTTAAAACAGGGTGGTTCGTTACTGGAAGCCATCTTCCCCTATGAGTTCTATACAAAGTCTCAGTTAGCAGAGTGGGTCCCATTAGCAACCAAGTTGAACTTTTATTTGCTGACTGAATGTAGATACACCTGAACTGTTCACTGCTTTTGTAATGAAATACTCCTCTCCTGTCTTCCAATGAGTGGGAATTTCTGTCTGCAACTTGACCACAGCAATCCCTGGTGCCCTAGCTCTACTCTCACTAAACACTTATGGCTGTGTGGGCTGGGCGTGGTGGCTCACACCTGTAATCCCAGCACTTTGGGAGGCCGAGGTGGGCGGATCATGAGGTCAAGAGATCGAGACCATCCTGGCCAACATATTGATACCCTGTCTCTACTAAAAATACAAAAAAAATAGCTCGGCGTGGTGGCGCTCGCCTGTAGTCCCAGCTACTTGGGAGACTGAGGCAGGAGAATTGCTTGAACCCAGGAGGCGGAGGTTACAGTGAGCCGAGATCACGCCACTGCACTCCAGTCTGGCACCTGGTGATGGAGCCGGACTCTGTCTCAAAAAAAAAAAAAGAGTTATGACAGTGTGTCTTGAATGACACCTTAGGACCCATCCTGCCTCCACCTCCTTCTCCATAAAATAGAAACCTAACTTGTCCCCACAAGCTCTAAAATGCTGAAACTTACCAACTTCCTTTTCTCCCCTGTTTCTTCCTTCCATGGCAGGGAATTTCAGATTTTCTCTCTTTTACTAACAAAGCACTAAACATGATTTTGTTATACAAAATCAAGAGCTGTAAAGTGGGTTACCACAGTCCTAACTCAATAAAAACGAATACTGAACATCTGGCAAGCAGTATGTGCCTGACAGTGCTCCAAGTGGGCTATGCTCATTTAACCCTCAGAAACAATCTCACCAGTTTTAGAGAAGACATTGAGATGGAGAAGGTAAGTTATCTCCCCCAAGGTCACATGACTGCCCAGGCTGGGGCCATTATTTGATCTCAGGTAGTATGAATTCCCCAGTTCCTCAGGTGTGATTATCAGAAAGTGCATTATTCCATTTTCACACTGCTATAAAGAATACCTGAGGTTTGGTAATTTATAAAGGAAAGAAGTTTAATTGACACATTCCACATGGCTGTGGAGGCCTAAGGAAACTTACAATCGTAGCAGAAAGGGAAGCAGTTACTTCTTACAAGGTGGCCGGCCAAAGAGTGTGAGCATGTGAAGGAGCAACGGTCAAACACATAGAAAACAATCAGATCTCATGAGAACTCACTCACTATCATGAGAACAGCATGGGGGAAACTGCCCCCATGATCCAATTACCTCCCACCGAGTCCCTCCCTCAACATGTGGGGATTATGGGGATTACAACTCAAGATGAGATTTGGGTGGGGACAAGACCAAACCATATCAGAAAGTACAGGTAGAAGTCAAGCTTGGAGGGGAAGTGACATTATAGATTGGCATATTTTTTTAAAAAAACTTTTTTTTAATGTGAATTTTAAAATGCCTCCTCTTCATTCAACATTGATGAAGTCCATTCTACATGCCAGACACCGTATGTGTTAAACAGTCCCAAATCTCAATGAGGGTAGGCAGATACACAAACAAAGGCTTAAGAAGTTCAGTTTTCTGAGATCACACTACTGGACAGTGTATGAACCTGAGATACAAACCCACCTCTATCTGACCCCAAATTCGATGCTGGGGTGGTTTTAATTTTATTCTGAAAATTTGAGTCATTGAACCATACAAAGGTGAGAAGTCTCTGTCAGATGTGTGTGTAATGGTCTGTATAATAAGGAAGGACTGAAGGAAGCAACAAGACCAATTAAGAGACTATCTAAAGAAAGACGGATGCTAAAGGCAGTGGCAGTGACAAAAGTGGAGGAAAAAATTTTGTGATTATTGGGGAGACAGAACAGGAAGTACTTGGCCACGAGATGTGAAAGCAGGGAAGCAGAGGGAAAAACAGGGCTGCTAGGGCTCCACTGGGGAAGACTGGGTACAGAGTTGTACCTTTCTCCTGGCAGAGAATGTAGGAAGAGAAATAGGTAAGGAGGAAAAGACAGTTTTTTTACACTCAGTTTCACATTAAAATGGAACTCTCTGGTCAAAGTTGAATATAAATCTCTGTAGGCTAAGTCCATTTGTGACATCCCAACATATGTTTTTAAAAATAACACATGTACTAAATTAAACCATTAAGAGTAACTGGGGAAATTTCCTAAAATTTACATGCTAAGTATATCACCATTTTTTATTAGTTTCATGGAGTAACTCTGAATCTATGGTTATAGCAAATGAGGGATCTTACATAAAATAAAGCTAATATTTTAAATTTAAAATTGTATTGTCCTCAGAGAATAGAGAAAGCAACTGAAGCCACGGTCATGGAAGTGATTGCCTTGAGAGGTTGTGTATACTAAGGAGAACTAGAAAGAAAGAAGACCTGGAGAATAGGGGCATTTATACGACATTAAGTAAAGTTTGCAAAAGTGAGCACTCGGAGTCAAGAGACCCGCCTATGAATCAGGAATGGCTGCTTCTGTGAGTCATTAGAAAGGAGATGATGTCTGATTTCATTTCTGTAACAGCAGCACCTAGCTTTTATGCTTTTAGAGTAAAACACTGAAACATATATTCATGATATTAAGGTGTGAGAAGGCTTCACAATTTAAAAAATTGGTAACAAGGGAAAACCTGTATAACTGGACAATATCAAAATTGGTAAGTTATGTCATCAATAGACACTCTTAGGAGATTTCAAAAGCAACCCTCAGTAGAGAATATAATCTACATATATAAAATGTCAATACACACATGCATACAAACATCTGCATATTGACACAAAATAAAAGATTTATATCCAAAAATATGAAGAAGTTTTACAAATCATTAGGAAAAAATAGAAATAACCCAAGGGAAGACACATGGCCCGATAAACATACGTGAAGGTGCTCTGTGAGTAGTTTTCAAAAAACATAAGACAAAATCTCAATGCAATACTACTATACCCACTCCAGAATATCAAAAATGCAAAAAGGCAGAAAGCACCAAGTATACAGAAGATGATAAAATTTCTGGAATGTTCATTAACTGCCAATGAGGAGTGTAAATAGGCTCAATCCACTTTGAAAAACTGACAGCATCTTTATACATCAGCATAGCCTATAACCCAGGAATCTCTCTCCTACACATTTTTCCAACAAAAATGAAGTAAATGTTCACCAATAAAAACATACATCAAAATCTTCACAATAGTGCATACTCTAATAGCCAGAAACTGGAACCAACCTAAATGCCCATGAACAATAAGATAAGTTGTAGTATTTTCACACAAAGGAATATGATACAATAAGAATAAAGAAACTACAACTCACAAATGCATAATATTAATGAAAAGAAGCCAGACATAAACTAGTACATGTTACGGTTTCATTTATGTAAAGTTCTTGCAGAGTAAGAGAATGACTGAAAGGAATAGGAAGGCACTGTTTCTTTTAAAAAGGAAGACTTAATATAAAAACACTGTCAGCAGAAATACATAGTGGGTAGACTAAACTGTGTCAGAAGTGACACAGTTGATGTACATGCTAGTGAAAACTCCTTATCTTGACCTGGACTGGAAGAAGGAGTGTTGTTGCAGAGACCAAGAAAAGTGAGAATACGCTAAAGGTCTTTGCGTTAAGTTAGAGATACTATTTTAAACTACCTTAGGGGGAAAAAAAATGAAAAAAAAGGGCAATTGAAATAAAAATAAGATGGCAGAATAAAGTCCAAGTATATCAATAAATGCAAAATTAAAAACTTAGACTCACTAATCAAAAGAAAAAGACAAATTGAAAATGTTAACAAAATAAACTATTTGCTAGATATCAAAAAGGTTGATAGTAAAAGAAGGGAAAAAATATAAATAAAACTGGTAAGGTATATTAATATTTGGGAAAAAAGAAGTCTGAAAACAAAAAACATAATTAGAGATAGAGAATATCACTAAATAATGATGGAAGTCCAATTCACCAAAAAAAAACAACAATTCTGAACAGGTACACTCCTAACAAAATAAGCCTAAAATTTATACAAAACAAAAAATTCACAGAAATTCAAAGCAAAAATGGTAACTCCAATATCACTGTAGGAGAATTCAACACACTGTTCTCAACTTCTGCCATCAATTCTCTACCCCTTCTCAGACTTTGTCTTCTCCTTAGATCAGAAACACCGTCTTGTTCCAAAGCACAGAATGAATGTTTTTGTTGCTTCCCATACCATATACATAAACCTACTGAACAAGGAGGAATCTCATGGATCTTAAGGACTAACAGTCAATCCAGATGAATTCTGAACTCTTTTAGAGAAAGCTATTTTGTGATTAAACAACAAACTCAAGATTGTTAGCCTCTAAAACCTGTCGGGTACTAAGTGGTTTATTGCTGCCATCTGCTGGACACCGTGTTCATTTGCACGTAATCATGTTTGCCTAGAAGTCCTAGTAAGACAAAGGTCTTAAACTGTTACCTTTCTGAGCCTCCTTTATCTAATGAGATGAAGATACTCTCTCTAAATTAAATGTTTGTATACAAGGTGTTGATCGAGGTTAAAAAAAAGCTTTGTGCTATTTAAGCCTCTGGTAACAATGACTTTTTAAAATAAAATAAAATTTATAGGAGTATAGAAAATTATACTGCCTGAAATCCACTTGGAATTTAATATATCCACCAAGACTACCAATTTTCCCATACAACTACTGAAAAATCATATTTTATATGCTGAATAATTGCAATGAGTCACTTCAAACATACCAATTATACTTTACCTATATGGCATATTATCCACATTACTTGCTGTGTTTCTTAAAATATGCACATATAAATTCAAGGTAGGTCTTCTAACACTTGCCCATACCTGGTTCCCTTGCCTTCCAGGCACACAGGAAGATTACACTTCCTATCCCTTTAGTACTTAGGTGGGACCACATGATTAGTTCTGGTCAACAGATCATGAATGGAAGTGCCAAGTGTTGCTTGCAGGCCAATGCAAGTAATTATACGTGTGAGACCCTCTGGCACTCTCTTCCTCTGCCATAGTGACAAGAAGGGACCCCGAAAGATGGTCAAGCCCCAAAATCAAAGCAGCTTAGATCACTAAAGGCAGCTGCCCTACTCAGTTGGCCCTTCAGTGTTACCCCAGTAGAGCACAGGCCAAGGTTTCTCAACAGCGGCACTACTGCCATCTTAGGCTAGATAAATAATTCACTGTGGTCTCTGTCCTGTGCACTGTGGGATGTTAAACAACATCCCTGCCATCTACCCACTAGATACCAAGAAGCACTCATCAATATGACAACCAAAACCACTTCTAGTCATTGACCTCCTCCCCACTATCTTTCAGAACCACTGGCATAGATTAACCTACTAATACAGCATGTGCATATGTATGTACCTATGACAAATGTATATGTGAACCTGTTGAGTAAATTTAAGTCAAATGTCATATATTCTCATGCTTTATTTCCTAATAGGGTCAGATACTTTATAGGCTCTTAAGAAACATGAATTCCCATTTCTCAAAGTAGTAAAGTGAACTCATTAACTTTTTAAAAAATCAATCATAGTGCAAGTCTATCTATAATAGGGTAAACAAAATGTTCCAAGAGTATATAAATCCATACATACTCTGCTGTTCATTTCAGAGGACTCATAGCTCCCAACCGGATGGACATTTCCAATGGGCTCCAAGCCATCTTCATCCCACATGTATGTTCCATCAGAGCTATCAGATGGAGAGAGTTCAAATGAAGAATCAGCTCTGTAGTCTGTATCCGGTAAAACCAAATTATTCCCAGAAGTATGTTTTGTACATTCACTCCTGTCTTCATGTCATTTAAAGAGAGAGAGAAAAAAGATTATTGATTCACAAAAATATAATTGTTTCTCGTGTCCTGAAAATATGTGTGAATAATTTGATATAGCAAAAAAGTTGGCTCAAAAAAAACGCTAATAACTTTAGCATTTTCTATAACCTAAGCAATGAAAACATCAAGAGGCAAAATCTTTAAAATAACCTACTGAAATATTTTCTAATAGACAAAAAGAAAATTTATTTACATCATCTTTCACTTCTGTAATTTTCCAAAAATGTAAATAAAGCCTCATATTCCTATGTTTCCCAAGATATTTATTTTTAAACATTGGCCAGGAAACTCCTTTTCCTCTGTGTACACTATTTAACTTCATAGATTAAATAATGTAGGGTACTCATAATTGCCTCCCTATAAGGAAATAAACTTGTTCTGGCAGTCACTTTTAGAAGACCTACAGACAATCAAGGGTTTGTATATGCATCTCTATGCATTGATCTGATTATACCAGGGGGACAAACTGAGAAAACTGAAGGGATTGGACATACCACATGTTTATATCCAGTCCCTTTAGTTTGTTCTATTTCAAGCATATGGGCGTACAAACACCAAATGCATTTTCTCCAGCATTTAGTAACAGGACAACCAAACATAAGAGGAAATGTTTAACAGGTATTATTTCACTTTCTTCAGTTTAAAAAATAAATAAAGCTCCCCTCTGGATGTGTATCTACAAAAATTGCTAAGCAACAAAAATTTTTTAGGATAAAAAAATCAATCAGATTAGACATAACCTATATTATCTCATTTTACCCTTTGGTACAGCTTTACTCTTAACAAATAGCAATGATATGCTACCCTAAGAGAAGAGACGGTTTGATGAATGTCATACCACCAGTTGAGGTAAGTAGGGGAAAAGTCATTTAGAAGTACTGTCTATACTAAGCACAAATAAGTCTGTGTAGAACAGTCAAAGAACAACAAAGATTAAGAGTGGTTTTATTAACGTTGTTTTAGATACGGTGAAAAACGGGGTATGGAGCAAAAGTCACAAGGAAAATAAATGTTACCCCACTCCAATTTTGTCTAGATCCATCCCTCCGTAAAACTGATAGTATCTTGAAATCTGTCTGAAGATAATCCTAAATGTAAGTTCAGTTATATTATCTAAAAGAAAGCAAAGAAATTTAAGGTTGGTAATATTTACCAGAGACACTTATATATCTATCCAGTTTTACCGAGGGCTTTTTCATTTTCCTTGGGGGAATCAAATATATCCTGTGGTGGCACATTTTCACATTTCTCTTCTTTGAGAGACATTTCCTCTGGAGTTATTCTAGTTCTGTTAGATTCTTCTGTGTCTATAAAATCATCACTAAAGTCTTCAGTTAAATCATTCTCGTCAGAAGATGACAAAGAAGACAAGAAAATGTCATCCACATCGTCACTCAGGTGTCTCATTTTAGCATCATGTTTCATGGTCTGGTTTTTTGTTCTGTAACTTTCATTTTCAATTACTTCCTGGTCCTTATTAATAGCTCTGTCCTCAGTCAAAACTGCAGCATCTTCCTCTACGTGTGTGTCAGCAAGTGAATTTTTATTTCCATTAACAGTGATAGTCCCAGAAAATGGAGATCGGCTAGATTTCAGTAGAGAGGGATGAATCATTCTATAGTCTAAAGTAGAAGTTACACCTGGATGATTTGGTAAAGTGAACTTCTTTCCACCAACAGTATAAGGCCTATTAAATCCATACCCAAAATGTTCATTCCCATTGAGTACTTCTGACTGCCGGGAATTTCTTATTATCATACTTGACTGTAGAGGCACTCTAATTGATAGCTGTTGGTTTTGATAAGGCTTTGTAAGATCCACAGCTCTATTAAAGGAATGTGATCTGGTTATAGACGGAGGTGGAAGGAACGAATTCTGAAAGGAATGTGAAAAACTTTGTGACCTTACCATTTTTTCAATTACTAGATTTACTAGTGTCTGGGGATTGAGCTAAGCTTTCACCAGAACTGCTTCTGGTGGCACAGGAGTTTACTCTAGGACTTTGCATGCTACTAGCCGAGCGGTTTCCATAAAATCCATTCAACTGTGATTTTGGAGTATTGACCGAAGAATATGAAGTCCTTCCTAATAATGTGCCTTTGGTAAATTTACCCAAATTAGATGGTCCAGAAAAAGACTTTTGGTTTAACTCCTCTGTAGATGACACTAACATAGTGGATGGTTTGCTAACTTTGATGTAAATAATGAAACACTTTTCAAACCTCCCTTTATCCCATTTTTATCAAACATTCTTTGAGTAGTAACATGTTTTTTGGGATCAATCATTTTATCATGTGAATTTTGAGTATTGTTAGGCTCTTCGACACCTTGTGCACAAAGCTAGTATTTATTTGCTTTTCTCCAATTAAATGAATGAGATGATAAACAATCAGAGCCATTATTTTTGATGTAACTTTTGATGTTACTATTCTTGGAAGTTCCTAATAAATTAACAGTTGTCCCATTTGGCATTGGCTGCAAAGTACTTCCTACAGATTTTGTTCCATACTTTGGCAACTTGGAGCCCAAAAATGTCTTGATTTGTGTTTTTTCTTCCATGAGCTGTAAGGTGTATTTGTTCTTAAAATTTGACAGAATCTGTGAAGAGAAAAAAGAAGTACATTAAACATTCCTAAATAAGGATAATTACTTGAATTATTATACAATATGATACTTATACTTTTATATGCAGAAAAGCCCAAAAGCTACTCATGATTTCTATAGAACTCCTAGAAAATAATGAATACACTAATTAATAACTTTATGTTGGAAGAAAATATAGAACATTTTTTAACATTTTTTAACTTTTACAAACGTATGTTATGAATGATGACCGCAAAATCCAGAAATAATAAAATTAAACTACCAAATTTGACTATGTAAAAAATAATACTTTCAGAGTACTTCTTCCAATTTCCAATCCAAGTAATTTTTTTGTTTTGGGTAATAGTCTCTCCTTTAAAAATAAGAACATATGGAAAGCTATAGCCAGTACACTCAGGCAAGAGAATGAAATAAAGGGCATTTAGAATGGAAAAGAAGAAGTCAAATTACCTCTATTTGCCAATGATATGATTATATATCTAGAAAATCCTACAGACTTCTTCAAAAGATTCCTAGGTTTGATAAATACATTCAGTAAAGTCACAGGTTGCAAAATCAAAGTACACAAATCAGTGGCACACCAACAATGACTAAAAATCAAGAACTCAATCCTTTGACCATAGCTGAAAAAAAAATACCAGGAATACACTTAACCAAGGAAGTAAAAGATCTCTACAAGGAGAAGTGCAAAACACTTCCAAAAGAAATCATAGACTATGCAAACGAATGGAAATACAACCCACACTCATGCATTAGAGGAATCAGTATCATGAAAATGACCATGCTGCCAAAAGCAGTCTACAGATTCAATGCAATTCGTATCAAAATACCAACATCATTTTTCACAGAATAAGACAAAACAATCCGAAAATTCACATGGACCCCAAAAAAAGAGTACAAATAGCCAAAGCAATCTTAAACAAAAAAACAAATCTGGAGCCATCACATTACTCGACTTCAAATTGTACTACAAGGCTACTATAGTAACCAAAATAGCATGGTACTGGTATAAAAGTACATACATAGAGCAAAGAAACAGAGTAGAGAACCCAGAAGTAAAGCCAAATACAACCAATGACCTTTGACAAAGCGTACATAACAAAAATTGGGAAAAGAACACCTTATTCAATAAATGGTGCCAGGAAAACTGGATAGTCACATGTAGAAGAATGAAATTGAATCCCTATCCCTTGCCATACACAAAAATCAACCCAAGATGAATTTAAGACTTAAATCTAAGGCATGAAACCATAAAAATCCTACAAGAAAACCTAGGAAAAACTCTTCTGAATATTAGTCTAGGCAAAGAATTTATGACTAAGACACCAAAAGCAAATGCAACAAAAAATAAATGAGACCTAATTAAACTAAAAAGCTTCTGCTCAGCAAAAAATAATCAGAGCAAACAGACAACCCACAGAATGGAAGAAAATATTTGCAAGCTATGCATCTGACAAAAGACTGATATCTAGAAGCTGCAAGGAACTCCAACTAATCTGCAAGAAAAAAATAAAATAATCCCATTAATAACTGGGCTAATTACATCAATAAACATTTCTCAAAAGAAGGTATACAATGGCCAAAAAACATGAAAAAATGCTCAACATCACTAATCATCAGGGACATGCAAATTAAAACCACAATGAGATATCACCTTATCCCAGCCAGAACGGCTATCATTAAAAAGTCAAAAAACAATAGATATTGGCGTAGATGTGATGAAAAGGGAGTATTTATATACTGCTGGTGGAAATATAAATTAGTAACACCTCTACGGGAAATAGTATGGAGATTTCTAAAGAACTAAATCTACCATTTGATCCAGCAATCTCACTACCGGGTATCTACCCAAAGGAAAATTGTATTTTAAAAAGAGCTGCATTATGTATGTTTATTGCAGCAAAATTAACAATTGTCAGATGTAGAACCAACCTAATTACCCGTCAACTGATGAGTGAATTAAGAAAATGTGGTATTTCCAGTTCTTCAAAGAAGGTCATTGGTAGCTTGATAGGGATAGTGTTGAATCTGGAAATTACTTTGGGCAGTATGGCCATTTTGACAATATTGATTCTTCCTAGCCATGAATATGGAATATTTCTCCATCTGTTTGTGTCCTCTCTTATTTCATAGAGCAGTGTTTTGTAGTTCTCCTTGAAGAGGTCCTTTACGTTCTTTGTTAGTTGTATTCCTAGGTATTTTATTCTCTTTGTAGCAATTGTGAATGGCAGTTGGTTCTTGATTTGGCTGTCTTTAAGTCTGTTATTGGTGTATAGGAATGCTTGTGATTTTTGCACATTGATTTTATATCCTGAGACTTTGCTGAAGTTGCTCATCAGTTTCAGGAGATTTTGGGCTGAGACGATGGGGTTTTCTAGATATACAATCATATCATCTGCAAAAAGAGACAATTTGACTTCCTCCTTTCCTATTTGAATACCCTTTATTTCTTTTTCTTGCCTGATTGCTCTGGCTAGAACTTCCAGTACTATATTGAATAGGAGTGGTGAGAGAGGACATCCTTGTCTAGTGCCAGATTTCAAAGGGAATGCTTCTAGTTTTTGCCCATTCGGTATGATATTGGCTGTTGGTTTGTCTTAAATAGCTTTTATCATTTTGAGATACGTTCCATAAATGGTGTTGTGAAAACTGGCTAGTCATGTGCAGAAAGCAGAAGCTGGACCCCTTCCTGACACCTTACACTAAAATTAACTCCAGATGGATTAAAGACTTAAACATAAGACCTAACACCATAAAAACCCTAGAAGAAAATCTAGGCAAAACCATTCAGGACATAGGCGTAGGCAAGGACTTCATGACCAAAACACCAAAAGCAGTGGCAACAAAAGCCAAAATAGACAAATGGAACCTAATCAAACTCCACAGCTTCTGCACAGCAAAAGAAACAGTCATTAGAGTGAATCGGCAACCAACAGAATGGGAAAAAATTTTTGCAGTCTACCCATCTGACAAAGGGCTGATAACCAGAATCTACAAAGAACTGAAACACATTTACAAGAAAAAAACAAACAAGCCCATTCAAAAGTGGGCAAAGGATATGAACAGACACTTTACAAAAGAAGACATACATGAAGCCAACAAACATATGAAAAAATGCTCATCATCACTGGTCATTAGAGAAATGCAAATCAAAACTACATTGAGATACCATCTCACTCCAGTTAGAATGGCGGTCATTAAAAAAATCTGGAGACAACAGATGCTGGAGAGGATGTGGAGAAATAGGAACACTTTTACACTGTTGGTGGGAGTGTAAATTAGTTCAGCCATTGTAGAAGACGGTGTGGCGATCCTCAAGGACCTAGAAATAGAAATTCCATTTGATCCAGCAATCCCATTACTGGGTATATATCCAAAAGACTATAAATCGTTCTACTATAAGGACACATGCACACGAATGTTCATTGCAGCACAGTTTACAATAGCAAAGACCTGGAACCAACCCAAATGCCCATCGATGATAGACTGGACAGGGAAAATGTGGCACATATACACCATGGAATATTATGCAGCCATCAAAAACGATGAGTTCGTGTCCTTTGTAGGGACATGGATGAACCTGGAAACCATCATTCTCAGCAAACTGACACAAGAACAGAAAATCAAACATCGCATGTTCTCACTCATAGGCGGGTGTCTGAACAATGGGAACACATGGACACAGGGAGGGGGAGTATCACACACTGGGGTCTGTCGGGGGGGATAAAGGGGAGGGATAGTGGGGGCTGGTGAGTTGGGGAGGGTTAGCATGGGGAGAAATGCCAGATATAGGTGATAGGGAGGAAGGCAGCAAATCACATTGCCACGTGTGTACCTATGCAACAATCTTCCATGTTCTTCACATGTACCCCAAACCTAAAATGCAATAAAAAAAAAAAAAAACAATCAAGCTTGACTTATGAAGCCAATAAAAACCCCTTGGGAAAACTGACCTCATACCTTGCCTACACAGTCCTTGTACAGGGTTCCTGACCTGTGACATGTAAAGAATGTCACCTGAAACAAAGTTTCATGAAAGCCAATTTAAAAGCCTATGTAACAAAAAAATTATTCTTGCTGCACTGCATACAAATAATCAGGCCAAGTATAATAAAGCAAATCAGTCCTACCATGATTTATTTTTAGGAAAAATAGAAAACTGGAGAGAGAAAATTTATGTTTCAAAAACTATACTACACCTGTGGTTAGACTCTAGTCTTGTCTGATGTTATTCAGTTGTAATTATTTTCTACAGTTTAGACCAAATTCTAATTTTTCTTGGCTACAAGTCTTCAAAACATTGTCTTCAAATTGTTGTCTTCAAAATATTGTCAGCCACTTTCATACCTGCCTACTGAGGTATAGACTTCAGAGTAATATGACCTATACTGATTTTCCAGGATTGTTCTTTTGTTTGTTTTTTCTTTCTTCCTTACCCTATTTTCTCTTTATAGGACATGAAACTTGATGACCTGCTAAAAATGAACATTCTTAATAACTTTTGACCTACTCATCTATAAATAAACCATCCTAGCTATGAGAGATCAGACAAAATCTGCAACCAGGGACTCATTTAATCTGAAAATAATTTCTCCAATAGATTTTTTTTTAAATTATTATACTTTAAGTTCTGGGTACATGTACAGAATGTGCTGGTTTGTTACATAGGATTATATGTGTCATGGTGGTTTGCTACACCCATCAACCTGTCATTTACATTAGGTATTTTTCCTAATGCTATCCCTCCCCTAGGCCCCCAGCCCCCAACAGGCCCCAGAGTGTGATATTCCCCTTCCTGTGTCCATGTGTTCTCATTGTTCAACTCTCACTTATGAGTAAGAACATGCGGTATTTGGTTTTCTATTCTTTTGTTAGTTTGCTGAGTATGATGGTTTCCAGTTTCATCCACATCCCTGAAAAGGACATGAACTCATCCTTTTTATGGCTGCATAGTATTCCATGGTGACTATGTGCCACATTTTTTTTAATCCAGTCTATTATTGATGGGCATTTGAGTTGGTTCCAAGTCTTTTGTTATTGTGAACAGTGCCACAATGAACATACGTGACCATGAGTCTTTGCAGTAAAATGATTTATAACCCTTTGGGTATGTACCCAGTAACAGGATTGCTGGGTCAAATGGTATTTTTAGTTCTAGATCCTTGAGGAATTGCAACACTGTCTTCCACAATGGTTAAACTAATTTACACTCTCACCAACACTGTAAAAGTGTTCCTATTTCTCCACATCCTCTCCAGCATCTGTTGTTTCCTTGACTTGTTAATGATCACCATTCTAACTGGCTTGAGATGATATCTCAGTGTGGTTTTGATTTGCATTTCTCTAATGACCAGAGATGAGCTTTTTAAAATATGTTTGTTGGCTGCATAAATGATTTCCTTTGAGAAGTTTCTGATTATACCCTTCACCCACTTTATGATTTTTTTTTTTTTTTGTAAATTTGTGCACATTCTCTGTAGATTCTGGATATTAGCCCTTTGTCAGATGGATAGATTGCAAAATTTTTCTCCCATTCTGTAGGTTGCCTGTTTATTCTGATGATAGTTTCTTTTGTTGTGCAGAAGCTCCTTAGTTTAATAAGATCCCATTTGTGAATTTTGACTGTGTTGTCATTGATTTTGGTGTTTTAGTAATGATATCTTTGCCCATTCCTATGTCCTGAATGGTATTTCCTAGGTTTTCCTCTAAAGGGTTTTTTGTTTTTTTTTTTTTAATCACTTTAGGTCTTACTTTTAAGTCTTTAATCCATTTTGAGTTACTTTTAATATAAGGTGTAAGGAAGGAATCCAGTTTCAGCTTTCTGTATATGGCTATCCAGTTTTCCCAACACCATTTATTAAATAGGAAATCCTTTCCCCATTGCTTGTTTTGTCAGGTTTGTCAAAGATCAGATGATTTTAGAAGTGTAGTGTTATTTCTCAGGCCTCTGTTCTGTTCCATTGGTCTATATATCTCTTTTGGTACCAGTGCCATGCTGTTTTTGTTACTGCAGCCTTGTAGTACAGTTTGAAGTTAGGTAGCATAATGCCTCCAGTTTTGTTCTTTTTTCTTAGGATTGTCTTGGCTATGTGGGCTTTCTTTTGTTTCCATATAAAATATAGTTTTGTTCAATTCTGTAAAGAAAGTCAATGATAGCTTGATGGGCATTTCATTGAATCTATAAATTACTTTGTGCAATATGGCCATTTTTACTATATTGATCTTTCCTATCCATGAGCAAGAAATGTTTTTCCATTTGTTTGTGTCCTCTTATTTCCTTGAGCAGTGGTCTGTAGTTCTTCTTGAAAAGGTCTTTAACATCCTTTGTAAGTTGTATTCCTTAGTATTTTATTCTCTTTGTATAAAGCAATTGTGAATGGAAGTTCACTCATGAATTGGCTGTTTGTTATTGGTGTATAGAAATGCTTGTAACTTTGCACATTGATTTTGCATCCTGAGACATTGCTGAAGTTGCTTATCAACTTAAGGAGATTTTGGACTGAGATGATGGAGATTTCTAAACATACAATCATGCCATCTGCAAACAGAGACAATTTGACATCCTCTTATCCTAATGGAATACACTTTATTTCTTTCTCTTGCCTGATTGCTCTGGCCAGAACTTCCAATATTATGTTAAATAGGAGTGGTGAGAGAAGGCATCCTTGTCTTGTGCCAGTTTTCAAAGGAAATGTTCCTTCAAAACACCATTCTATTTCACCGGGGGGGCTCCCCCCCCCCCCCCCCCCCCCCTCCCCCCCCCCCCCCCCCCCCCCCCCCCCCCTTCCCCCCCCAAAATCTTCCAGTTTATGTCCAATTAGTATGATATTGGCTGTGGGGTTGTCATCAATAGCTCTTACTATTTTTAGATACGTTCCATCAATACCTAGTGTATTGAGAGTTTTTAGCATGAAAGGCTATTGAATTTTGTCAAAGGCCTTTTCTGCATCTGTTGAGATAATCATGTGGTTTTTGCCATTGCTTCCGTTTATGTGATGAATTATGTTTATTGATTTGCATATGTTGATCCCGCCTTCTAGTCCAGAGATGAAGCTGACTTGATCGTGGTAGATAAGCTTTTTGATGTGCTGCTGGATTCAGTTGGCCAGTATTTTATTGAGGATTTTCGCTTCGATGTTCATCAGGGATATTGGCCTGAAATTTTCTTTTTTTGTTGTTGTGTTTCTGCCAGGTTTTGGTATCAGGATGATGCTGGCCTCATAAAATGAGTTAGGGAGGGGTCTCTCTTTCTCTATTGCTTGAAATAGTTTCAGAAGGAATAATACCAGCTCCTCTTTATACCTCTGGTAGAATTTGGCTATGAATCCATCTGGTCCTGGAATTTTTTTGGTTGGTAGGCTGTTAATTGCTGCCTCAATTTCAGAACTTGTTATTAGTCTATTCAGAGATTCGATTTCTTCCTTGTTCAGTCTTGAAAGGGTGTATGTGTCCAGGAATTTATCCATTTCTTCTAGATACTCTACTTTATTAGCATAGAGGTGTTTATTGTATTCTCTGATGGTAGTTTGTATTTTCTGTGGGATTGATGGTGATATCCCATTTATCATTTTTTATTGTGTCTATTTGATTCTTCTCTTTTTTTTTCTACTTTGTTGATCTTTTCCAGAAACCAGCTCCTGGATTCATTGATTTTTGAAGGGTTTTTTTTTTTCCCTCTATCTCCTTTAGTTCCATTCTGATCTTAGTTATTTCTTGTTTTCTGCTAGCTTTTGAATTTGTCTCTTGCTTCTCTAGTTTTTTCAATTACTGATATTAGGGTAGTCAATTTTAGATCTTTCCTGATTTCTCTTGTAGGCATTTAGTGCTATAAATTTCCCTCTACACACTGCTTTAAAAGTGTCCCAGAGATTCTGGTATATTGTGTCTTTGTTCTCATTGGTTTCAGAGAATATCTTTATTTCTGCCTTAATTTTTTCAATTTCCATGTAGTTGTGCAGTTTTGAGTGAGTTTCCTAATCTTAAGTTGTAATTTAATTTCACTGTGGTTTGAGAGACTGTATAATTTCCATTCTTTTGCATTTGTTGAGGAGTGTTTTACTTTCAATTACGTCTTCAATTTTAGAATAAGTGCGATGTGGTGCTGAGAAGAATGTATATTCTGTTGATTTGGGATGGAGAGTTCTGTAGATGTCTGTTAGGTCCACTTGGTCCAGAGCTGAGTTCAAGTCCTGGATATCCTTTTTAATTTTCTGTCTCATTGATCTATCTAATGTTGACAGTGGGGTGTTAAAGTCTCCCACTATTATTTTGTGGGAGTCTAAGTCTCTTTGTAGGTCTCAAAGAACTTGCTTTATGAATCTGTGTGCTCCTGTATTGGGTTCATATATATTTAGGATAGTTATTTCTTGTTGCATTGATCCTTGTATTATTATGCAAAGCCCTTCTTTGTCTTTTTTCGTATTTGTTGGTTTAAAGTCTACTTTATGAGTGACTAGGGTTGCAACCCCTGTGGTTTTTCTTTTTTCTTTCCATTTGCTTGGTAAATATTCCTCCATCCCTTTATTTTGAGCCTATGTGTGTTTTTGCACTAGATCGATCTCCAGAATACAGCACACCAATGGGTCTTGGCTCTTTATTTAATTTGCCAGTCCGTGCTTTTTAACTGGCCATTTACATTTAAGAGTAATATAATAATGTGTGAATTTGATCCTGTTATTATGATGCTAGCTGGTTATTTTGCTCATTAGTTGATGCAGTTTCTTCATATCATCAATGGCCTTTACAATTTGGTATGTTTTTGCAATGGCTGGTATCAGTTGTTCCTTCCCATGTTTATTGCTTCCCGCAGGAGGTCTTGTAAGACAGGCCTGGTGGTGACAAAGCCTCTCAGCATTTGCTTGTATGTAAAGGATTTTATTTCTCCTTGTGAAGCTTAGTTTGACTGGATATGAAATTCTGGGTTGAAAATTCTTTTAAGAATGTTGACTATTGGCCCGCACCCTGTTCTGGCTGGTAGGGTTTCTGCAAAGATATCTGCTGTTAGTCTTATAAGGTTCCCTTTGTGGGTGACCCAGTGTTTCTCTCTTGCTGCCCTTAGCATTTTTCCCTTCATTTCAACCTTGGTGAATCTGATAATTATGTGTCTTGGGGTTGCTCTTCTCGAGGAGTATCTTTGTGGTGTTCTCTGTGTTTCCTGAATGTGAATATTGGTCTGTCTTGCTAGGTTGGGGAAGTTCTCCTGGATAAGATCCTGAAGAGAGTTTTCAAACTTGGTTCCATTCTCCCCATCACTATCAGGTACACCAATCAAATGTAGATTTGGTCTTTTCACATAGTCCCATATTCCTTGGAGGCTTTGTTTGTTTCTTTTCCTTTTCCTCCAATCCTTTCTTGGAGGCTTTGTTTCTTTTCACTTTTCTCTAATCTTGTTTTCTCACTTTATTTCATTGAGTTGATCTTCAATCTCTGATATCCATTCTTAGGCTTGATCGATTTGGCTATTGATACTTGTGTATGCTTCATGAAGTTCTCGTGCTGTGTTTTACAGCTCCATCAGCTCATTTATGTACTTCTCTAAACTGGTTATTCTAGTTAGCAATTCATCCAGCCTTTTTTCAAGGTTCTTCGCATTTTTGTATTGGGTTAAGAACATGCTCCTTTATCTCGGAAGAGTTTGTTATTACCCACTTTCTAAAGCCTACTTCTGTCAGTTTTCAAATTCATTATCCATCCAGTTTTGTTCCCTTTCTGGTGAAAAGTTGTGATCTTTTGGGGGAGAAGAGGTGTTTTAGTTTTTGGAATTTTCAGCCTTTTTGCTCTGGTTTCTCCCCCATCATCGTGGGAGTCTTTGACGTTGGTGACCTTTGGATGGGTTCTCTGAATGGATATCCATTTTGTTGATGTTTATATTATTCCTTTCTGTTAGTTTTCTTTCTAACAGTCAGGCCCCTCTGTTCCAGGTCTGCTGGAGGTCTACTGTAGATCCCATTTGCTTTAGTATCATGAGCAGAGGCTGTAGAACAGCAAAAATTGCTGCCTGTTCCTTCCTCTGGAAGATTTGTCCCAGAGGTGCACCCTCCAGATGCCAGCCAGAGATCATTATGAGGTGTCTGTCAGCCCCTACTGGGAGGTGTCTCCAAGTCAGGATACACAAGGTTCAGAGGTCCACTTGACGAGGCAGTCTGTCCCTTATCAGAGCTTGAACACTGTGCTGGGAGATCTGCTGCTCCCTTCAGAGCTGTCAGGCAGAGATGTTTAAATCTGCTGAAGCTACGTCCACAGTTGCCCCTTCCCCCAGGTGCTCTTTCCCTGGGAGATGGTATTATTTATAAGTTCCTGACTAGGGCTGCTGTCTTTTTCAGAGATGCCCTGCCCAGAGAGGAGGAATCTAGACAAGCAGTCTGGCCGCAGAAGCCTTGCTGAGATGCAGTGGGACCTGCCCAGTTTGAACTTCCTGGAAGCTTTGGTTACACTGCAAGGGAAAAAAAGGCCTACTCAAGCCTCAGCAATGATGGATGCCCCTACCTTCACCAAGCTCAATCATCCCAGATTGACCTCATACTGCTGTGCTGGTAGCTAGAATTTCAAGACAGTGGACCTTAGCTTGCTGTGCTCTGTGAAGGTGGGACCTGCTGAACCAGATCACTTGGCTCCCTGTCTTCAGCCCTCCTTCCAGGGGGAGTGAAGGGTTCTGACTCACAGGCATTCCAGGTGCACCTGGGTGTGAAAAAGAAAAAAAAAAAGAACTCCTGCCATTAGCTCCATGTCTGCCCAAATGGCTCCTTAGTTTTGTGCTTGAAATCCAAGGCCCTGGTAGCATAGTCACTGGAGGGAATCTCCTAATATGCTGGTTGTGAAGACCATGGGAAAACCATAGTATCTGGACTGGAATGCACCATTCTTCCTGGTACAGTCTCTCATGGCTTCTCTGGCTTGGGGAGAGAAATCCTTGTACCCCTTGTGCTTCCTGGGGGAGGTGATTTCCCCACTTTGCTTTGGCTTGCCCTTTGTGGGCTGCACCCACTCTCCAACCAGTCCCAAAGAGATGAACTGGGTACCTGAGTTGGAAATGCAGAAATCACCCTCCTTCTCCATTGATCTTACTGGGAACTGCAAACCAGATCTGTTCCTATTCAGCCATCCTGAAACGTGAGAATTTCCCATAAATTTTTTTAAAAGAAAAAGGGAAAAATGTGAAAGGAAAATAAATCTTGGGGGACCCAAAATTATTGAGCTAAAAAGTCAAGCTGGAAACTGGTTAGGGCAAACCTGCCTTCCATTCTATTCAGAGTTATCCCTGTGCTGAGATAAATTCATATCTGATTGCCTCATTTGGAAAGACCAATCAGAAAAATAACCTGGAAGCCTCCTCTCCACTTCAAGTTTTCCCACCTTCATCTCCAGTTATCCCATCATTTCAGACTAAACCAATGTAAATCTTACACACATATTTAATTATGTCTTATGTCTCCCTAAAATGTATAAAACCAAGCTGTGCCCTTGCCACCTTGGCCACAAGTCATTTGGACCTCCTGGGGCTGTGTCACAGGTGTGCATACTCAACCTTGGCAAAGTAAACTTTCTAAATTAACTGAGACCTGTCTCAGATTTTAGGGATTCACAAACTATACTTCAAGGTTATAGTAACCAAAACATCATAGTTCTGCACAAAAAATCATTACACAAAACCAATGGAACAGGTTAGAGAAGGTTGTAGTCTGCACTCTTACAACCATCTGATCTTTGACAAAGTCTATAATTAGAAGCAATGCGGAATGGATTCCTATTCAATGAATGGTATAAGGAAAACTGGTTAGCTATGTTCAGAAAATTGAAATTGTACAACTTCCTTCTAACATATTAAAAAAATCAACTTAAGATGGATTAAAGACCTAAATGTAAAACTTAAAACTAAAAAAACTGTAGACAAAAGCCCAGAATATAGTATTCTGGACATAGGCCATAGCAAAGGTTTTATGATCAAATGTCCCATGTTCTCACTTATTTCTGGGATCTAAAAATCAAAACAATTAAACTCATGGACATAGACGGTGGTGGAAGGATGATAATCAGAGGCTGGGGAGGGTAGTGAGAGAGTGAGCAGCATGTGGGAATTATTAGTGGATACAGAAAAATGGAAATAATAAAACCCTGGTGACCATAGTCAATAATAACTTAATAATATATTTGAAAACATAAAGAGTGTAATTGGAATGTGTGTAACTTAAAGAATGATTGAGGGGATGGATACCCCATTCCCTATGATGTGCTTTTTTCATATTGCATGCCTCTGTATCAAAACATGTCATGTACACCATAAATACTATGTACCCACAAAATTAAAAATAAAATATAAAAAATAACCATCTTTCTGTGTAGTAAACAGAGTTCCAAATCCAAGGCTAGAGATCCCCATGAAACAACATACACTCTTTTGACTTGAAGAGTTTTCTCTTTGCTCTAGACATAGGTATTTGTAGAAGTTGACATTCTGGAACATTGACTTCCAACACAGCAAGAGGGATAGCCACACATATAAAATACAAGGGCAGAGCAGGACTCACCAGTGCATTCTGTTGAAGAAGTGAGAAAGCCAAATTAAAATTATTTTTTAAACTAATTGATTTTAGCTACTGAAAGGTCTATAGGACATTATCAGAGTTTCTGTAGGACCTATGATTTACAATGTGAACTTGAATGTGATTGTGATCATTATGCAGTAATTGCTGTAAAAACCCAGGTTGGTTTTGGCCACATAGGACTACAATACTCAGATGGGAAGAATTAGAGTGTTTCTTTGACAGGTTCCTTTAAAGGTGGCAGTAACTTAGTGCCTTTCAGTGTTCTCCTTTTTGCCATAGACTCACAGACAGCGAGAGACACCTTGCACCTCCACATCACTTCCTTATCACTTCCTTAGCAGCCAAGATCAGCATATCACCCAGAATGAATTCTGGCCATGGGAGAATATGGCATACACAGAGAGATGTTTGGCATTTGGTAATACCTAGGTGAGAGCTTTCTAAGCTCTTATGAAGTATATGATGCATAAGGTCCATTTCTAAATATTAGAAACATCATGCTGTGAAAGCACAGAATGTCTATAATTAAGATGATAATGCCATGCAGAAAAACATGTGGCAATGTAATCACCAGTCTTTACTTTTTCAATGGCCTTGCACATGGCTGTTACTGTACTGCAGAAGTCCAGTGTCAGTAGTTTATGTTTCCCCATTGTGTCATCAGCCCAATACAAAGTACTGTCAAAATTACACCTGGAGGTGCTAAAAGGAAAATAATCTGAGGAAATGTACATTTTCAGTCTCAAGTTCCAAAGATTGGTCATCAAAAAGTGTGTTTTTGTCTATCTCAGCTGTCCCTTTACTACACTGTAGCGGTTTCTGAGGTGTGAGGAGTCAACACTGCAGAGTTCTGGTTGCCCTTGTGAGGCTTGCTATCATAAACTTTATCAAAGGAAGTATGCCTGCTTACAGAAATGAATATTGTTCCCTGACAATCAATATAGAATCCTGGGTCATACTTCTCTTTACAGTTAATAATAGCTTCTGCTAAATTTGTGAGGTTCTGTGGGATTGTATCCTAATCTAACATCTGAAATGTGATGCAAAGCACTTTCATCAAAAAGGCTCTAGTCACACCAGAGATGACATATCCTGGATAGATGTATTCCACGTATCTTACTGTTCTGTAAGTGAGAGCTGTCACAGAATAATCATTTTGGTCTTCAAGGACAAAAGAAGCAGAAAAATTCCTCATGGCACTTTGTTATTAAAATGTTCCTGGGATCTCTTTATAGTTTTTGAATTCTCTACAAGAAGAAAACACGATAAAAGTACTTGATTTCAATTTTAATTGTATCACCTACTCTCATCTCAGAATATTGACTTGTTTTTCATTTCTGAAACCCAATATGCTTAAAGTCATAAGGCAAATATTTAGCTATTTCAAATATGTTGCCTAGAACTATTTGTGTGGAGGCAGTTCACCAGGTTTTCAAAGCACCTGAATTGTGACATTTGTTTCCATGTTTTCTAGAAGCAAGTTATTATATTATGTTTACATGAACACAATCTGTTCTAATCTTCATAGTATGGAACCATATTTGTCTGTAAAGGACCCACACACTTTACACTCCACACTGGTTTTCTGTAGATGACCTTTACATATGTATCCACTCCCCCTCTCCAGATTTTTGCCAATCTTTGGTGGAAAACAGCTTTTTCTTCTATCTTTCTGGCTCTGGTGGCCATGACAAATGCCATTTGCAAGAAGCAGTCTAACAGCATTGGATAGATACATATCCATGCACTATTCTCCGGATATCTTCATTGAGTGCTTGTTGTTATGCCATCCTTTAGCTCACCACAGAATGAAAAAAATGGCTTCTGCTTGAAAATAAAATATTAAAATCCAACATGAAAGAAGCATCCAAAAATTCATCACTGTTTAAAATCAATTTACACTTACTAACAACTCTAAAAAGCATCTTCTTTCTGTAACTTAAGAATTTAGTAGACAGCAACCATACTAAAATTTTTTCAAGGCACCCTGCAGTCCTTATGGAATCACACCTTTCTATCTCAACAGAATAATTTTGAATCATATATTAAGCCTAACATGACTTGGCAAACTATAAATCTTCATTTGTATACTCTTCATTGTCACCTTGTAAAATGACATACTACCTGATTTTGCTGGCAAAAACTGAGACATTTACATTTTCATCATGCTTAATTTACAGAAGTTTTCATTTTCTTTGTTCACCCAGTGGCAAAATTTCACGACTCTAAAGCACTTAGACTCTCAACATATCATTTTTGTAGAGAAATAACACAAAGCAATAAGATTTTTTGTGTCAGCTAGCAGGGAGTTTGTAATTTATGTATCAGAACAACCATTTAATTTGTTCTAAGTTATCTGCTGCAATGCTTTCCTAAAAACATTAGATTTGCTTTTTTATGATGTGCTAGTACATGAACCCAGGTAAAGAAAGAAGTTTGAGACCTCATTTAACATGGGCTTATATTACTTTTCTGGGCATTGAGATCATAAAAACACCATCAAAACTATAAGTTAAAGTGCATTGACTGAATTTTTAAAATAACGATGAGACAAAAAACTTAAAATTTAATTATTTTTGTTAAAACAAATGTTTTATAATTGTTAATATTTTCAAGAGACAGGGTCATGCTGTTGCCCAGGCTGCAGTGATAGGGTGCAGTGGCTGTTCACTGACACCATCATTTCACAGTACATCCTTGAACTCCTGGGCTTAAGTAATCTTTCTGCCTCAGCCTCTGGAGTAGCTGGGACTACAGTTGTGCATTACTGCACTTGGCTTTTGTGATTTTCCCCCCAGTGAAGAATAGTCAAACCCTAGATAAGTTTCTTAATAAATCAAGCATAGTTGAACTATTTTTTTCCTTAACAACTCTGTAATTGATACTCTTTGTCATTATTGGATTCACTTTGAGATCCCCAGAAATAAGACTCTTACTATGAGTGAAATCACATGAAGATGTTACCCAGGCGATCCTTGGTTGTCTTCATGAAGAAGAATTTACACAAAAGGCCAATTTGTAAATAAAGAAAAGTTTTATTGGGAAAGTACAAATACACTCCAAGAGAGGAGGGGGCTGGCCCTGCTGGAAACATCCCCATGACATTCTGCATTGTTATCTTCTATTGCCTTAGTTATTTCTTTGCCCAGTTCTCACCAAAGTTGGGGGGATCCTCCCTTACTTTGCTTAATGCACATGCATGGGAAACATTAATCAATACGAATCCTACCTAATGGTGGCACTGCATATTACCACCACCCCGGGAAGGTATAGCAGTCAATTTTGTACTCATTGTGCCTGCTCAGCTCTCAGGAATTCCCCTTTGCCTTTTTTCCTGATCATGATCTAGTTAACAACATTCTGACAGTTCGAAGATGGAGTAGTGAGCATCCAAAGAGGTGTTCCGGGGGGTTCTTTTCAACATGGATACCTCCCCCTTGTGCCTGCTCATATCTGACTGTTACTCTTACATTTCTCCCTCAAGTGGTTGGGACCCAGAAATCTTTTGGGAGATGGGGCAGAGGTCATTCTCTGTAGCTACTTCCTGCTGAAAAGGGGCATCGAGGGTCTTCAGGGTCCTTCCTCCTTGCTTGCTGTCATGGTGAGGAGATTTTGACGACTGCTGTCTCTTAGAAGATTTCACCCGTGCTGTCCAGAGGAGACATATAGGGACGTGGTTGTCCTGGAGGGAAAGAAAGAGGTTGATATCCCCATCACAAGACCATTTGAAGTCTGATGGTTTCTAGGTGGGAGGAAATAAACTAGAAGATTCAGAGAGCAAGGCTCAAAAAGGAGAAGGAAGATAGAGGCCAGGGGTCCCAGGAAAGGGAAGAGCTCTGAGAATGAAGACCAGGTGACACCCCAGCAGAGCCAACTCTTAATATCCCTTTACCAAAGATGAGGCCTGGTCTATAAGATCTCTAATGTGCTCCTGGACCTGCTCTGATCTGTTAACAGAAAAATACAAGAATTATGTTAGAAATCTGAAAACTAAAGAAAAGAGATACTGTAACTAACCTTTGACAAGTAGTTCTCCATTCTGATATTTGAAGACAATGAGCTTGATGTAGGAATCCTTAAGTCTTCTCTTGGATTATGTATTCTGTTGAGACCTAAACTGTAATTAAACTTTCCATTGCAAGATGATTCTAGGACTGGCATCATAGTATATGTGGCCAATAAACATCTGGTCTGTTCCTTCACTAGAAGTTTGGTAGTAAAATCTGCTAGAATTTCCTTCTGTAAGACTGCAAAAGATAAATGCTGAGTGTTTATTTTTTTTCCCCAAATGATGTCTAAATAACGTGTGTGCTGTTTAAAAAGTCACCATGAATGAATGAAATATACCACAAATGATGTGTCTCTTTTCCAAGTCCATCTGCTCTGAGCTCTAGCTGGCTTGGAGCTCCAATCACTCTGAGCTCCATTTTGCTCTGAGCATCATCTGCTCGGAGCTCCATCTTACTCTAAGCATAATCTTTTCTGAGCTCCATCTTCTCCAAGCTCCAGCTTGCTCGGAGCTCCAATCTCTCTGAGCATCATCTTGCTCTGAGCATGATATACTCCAAATTCCAATGGCTCAGAGCAATGTTTGGAGTGCCAATCACTGGGTCTGAGCTCCATCTTACACCGAGCAACATCTGCTGCAAGCTCCATCTTGCTTGGAGGTCCTTCTTGCTTCAAGCTCTATTTATTCCAAGCTCCACGTGCTCCAGGTTCCATCTTGCTCAGAGCTCCAATCACTCCAAGCACTATCTTTCTCTGAACACCATCTGCATAGACATTTATCTTACTCAGACCTTCATCTAGTCAGAGATCCATTTACTCTGAGCTCCATCTTGCTGGGAGTTCTAATCACTCTGTGTTCCATCATGCTGGGAGCTCCAATCACTCCCAGCTCCATTTTGCTCTGAGCACCATCTGGTCAGAGCTCATCTTACTCTGAGCAACATGTGCTCTGAGCTCCACC
>JAZHEH010000818.1:0-41486 GCA_036589455.1 Ateles fusciceps | reverse complement strand
TGACCTTCTCATGCTTCGATTCCCCAGCTTCTGGTGGCCACTGAGGGTAATGCATGGAGTCTCAGGGGACAGCATTTCGACCTGAGAGGTCATACGTTCATGTGCCACTCCTTTGCACTCCACAGAGCTGTCTTCTTTTTCATCACTTATTTATCTTTTCCATGTAAGTCATACATGAGAATATCCCTGTGGCAAAGATTTTAGACAATGCCAAACACTGTCTCCTGTGCACTGTCTTCTCTTCTCAGAGTAACCTTGGTGACAGCCTTCATGTGCTTGTGATCTCCCTATAGGCTGCCTTGGCTCTTTGCATCTGTGGGTTGTTATCCGTAGGGTCTACAGGCCAATAATCAAGAAAAAATATAAACTAATAAAACAATTAAAAAAATTTGGCCCCAGCTTTGAAGTTATAGCTCATGCCTGTCATCCCAGCATTTTGGGAGGCTGAGGTGGGATTATCACTCGAGCCCAGGAGTGTGAGACGAGCCTGAACAATACGGTTAGACTGTCTGTACAAAAAAATTAAAAATTAGCTTGGCATGGTGGCACCTGCCTGTGCTCACAGCTACTTGGGAGCTTGGGGGTGGGAGGATGTGTCAGTCTTAGGATATTGGGGGTGCAGTGAGCCATGATCACACTCCCGCACTCCAGCCTAGGTGACACAGTGAGACCCTAGACTCAAAAAAAAAACAAAACAAAGTGCAGCACCCCCTCCACATTCCTGCTTCAGCCATGCCTATTCCCACTATGCCTTGTGCCATGATTTAAAGTTCCCCGAGGCCTCTCCAGAAACTTTTATGCTTCCTGTACAGCTTGCAGAAAGTAAGCTAGCTAACCCATTTTTCTTTATACATTACCCAGTTCTCAGATATTTCTTGATATTAATGCAAAAATATGCTGATTGTTACAAACTAGATCACAAACATACTCTACGACAACTAAGGTATTAGGAGTAATATCTCTTTGAAATATACACTGATAACAACTCGACATTGACATCAGGAGACATATCTCTTTAAAATATACACCCCGGCACCTGGTATTATTACTGGCTAGGGGGCTACACATTCCACAGGGGCAAATTGCCCACCCCCTGGATACTAGGAGTCCTCTGGCTAGGGGGCTGCCCAAGCCCCCTCCAGAGGGGGAGTAATCCCATCCCGGCCCCTCACCCACCAGGTATTACAAACCTTCTGGCTAGGGAGCTGGCAACAGCCCCTGCCAGAGGGCAAGTAATATACACCCTGCACTTCCTTGTATTACCAACCCTCTGGTAAGGGGGCTGTGCCCATAGCCCCTGCCACAGGGCGAGTGGAATACCTCCCCGCCCCCACTTGGATACTGCAAATCCTCTGGCTGGGGGCTGTGCCCACAGCCCCCACCAGAGGGCTAGTGATATCCCCTCAGCACCCCCGTGGATATTTGTGAACCCTCTGGCTAGGGGCCGTACCCACAGACCCGCTGGGGTCGGATGGCAGCCCCCCGACCCTGGTCCTTGATTTTGATGGACCCTCTGGCTAGGGGCTGTGCCCCACGGCCCCTGCGGGAGGCGGGTGGCACACCCCGGACCCGCCCTTGGATGCAATGGATGCTCTAGCTAGGGGCCCGTGCATACGGGCCCCACCGGGGCTGGTTGACAGCCACCCAGCCTCTGCCCTTGGATGCGATGAATCCTCTGGCTAGGGGGCCGTGCACACCGCCCCAGCCTGGGGGCTGGTGGCAGCCTCCCAACCCCCAGCCTTGGTTGCTACTGATCCTCTGTTTATGTGGCCAGGTGGCAGTCCCCAGCCCCACCCTTAGGTGTCACGGACCCTGTCTAGGAGGCCGTGCCCACGGCCTCTGCTGTGGGAGTGGGGCAGTACCCCGGCCCCCACCGTTGGATGTGACTGACCCTCTCTCTAGGGGGCGGGTGGCAGCACCCTGCCCCCTGCCCTTGAATGCGACAGACCCTAGGGCTAAGGGGCTTGTGGCAGCACCCTGGTCCCTACCTTTGGATGCGACGAACCCTCTGGCTAGGGGGCCATGCCCCACCGCCCCAGCCTGGGGGTTGGTGGCAGCCCCCGACCCGCCACCCTTGGATGCAACGGATCCTCTGGGTAGGGCCGTGCCCACTGTCCCAGCCTGGGGCTAATGGCAGCCCCAGCCCCGCCCTTGGATGTTACGGACCCTCTATCTAGGGGGTCATGCCCATGGCCCCCCACCGGGGAGTGGGTCACAGCCCCTTGACCCCGCCCCTGGTTGTGACAGAGGCTCTGGCATGGGGTCCAGTGGTAGCACCCTGGCCCCTGCCCTTGGATGTGACGCACCTTCAGGCTAGGTCTCGGGCTGCAGAACCCCTGCCCCTGCACTTAGTTGCGAGGGACCCTCTGTCGAGGGGGCTGTGCCTACGGGCCCCGCTGGGGGGTCGGGTGGCAGCGCACCGGCCACTGCCCCTGGATGTGATGGACCCTCTGGTCAGGTGTCCGTGTGGCACCGCCCCGGCCTTGGATACGATGGATCCTCTGGCTATGGGGCGGGTGACAGCACCCCGGCCACCACCCCTGCCCTTGTTTCCAGCAGAATCTCTGGCTAGGGGGCCTGTGGCAGCTCCCTGACCCCTGCCCTTGGAAGCAATGGACCCTCTGGCTAGGGGACGGGTGGCACACCCGGCCCCTGCCGTTGGATGAGACGAACACTCAGGCTAGGGGGCCAGTGGCAGCACCCCCACACCACTATTGGATGCAACGAACACTCTGCGTACGTTGCCGGTGGCATAGCCCGGCCCCCACCGTTGGATGCGATGGACTATATGGCGAGGGGGCATGTGGCAACATCCCGGCCCCTGCCCTTGGATTCGATGCACCCTCTGCTTAGGTGGCATGTTGCAGCACCCCAGCCCCACCCATGGAAGCGATGAACTCTTTGGCTAGAGGCCCGTGCCCACCGCCCACGCCAGGGGGTGGGGGGTAGCCCCCTGGCCTCTACCCTTGGATGCGAGGGACCCTCTGGTGAGGGGGCTGTGACCACGGCCACCGCCAGGGGGCGAGGTGGCAGCCCCCACTTCCCCGCCCTTGGATGCGACAGGACCTCTGGCTAGGGGGCCGGTGGTAGCACCCCGACCCCGCCCTTGGATGCGATGGACACTCTGCGTAGGGCACCAGTACCACGGCCCCAGCCATTGGATGTGATGGACCCTATGGCGAGGGGGCGGGTGGCAGCACTTGGCCCCCCCCGCCCTTGCATGCGGCTGACTCTCTGGCTAGGCGGTGGGTTGCAACACCCCCGCCCCCTACCCTTAGTTGCGACGGACCTTCTGGCTAGGGGCCCGTGCCTACGGCCCCCGCTGGGGAGTGTGTTGCAGCCCCCCGACCGCTGCCCTTGGTTGCGACGGACCCAGTTGGGGCGAGCTGGCAGTCCCCCAAGTCCCCACCCTTGGATACTACTGACTCTCTGGCGAGGGCGCTGGTGGCAGTACCACAGTCCCTGCCCTTGTATGCGATAGATCCTCTAGGAAGGTGGCGGGCTGCAGCCCCAGGCCCCCGGTCTTGGATGCAACCGACCCTCTGGTGAGGGGGCCATGCCATGCCCACAGTCCCCTAGGGGTCTGGTGGCAATGTCCCCGGCCCCTGCCCTTGGATGCGACGTATTCTGTGGCTGAGGGGCGGGTGGCAGCATCCCGGTTCCTACCCGTGGATGCTATAGACCCTCTGGTTACAGGGCGGGTGGCACACCCCAGCCCCTGCCTTTGGATGCGACAGACCCTCTGGCTGCGGTCGGGTGGCAGCACCCGGGCCTCCAAGGTTGGATATGATGGACCCTATGGCGATGGGGGCGCATGGCAACACCCCTGCCCCTGCCCTTGGATGCGATGCACCCTCTTGTTAGGGGGCCGGTAGCAGGACCCCGGCCCCTGCTCTTGGTTGTGACGGACACTCTGGCTAGGGGGCTGGTGGCACAACCCCGGCCTCCGTTCTTGAATGTGAGGGACCCTCTGGTGAGGGGTATTGCCCAGGGACCCCGACAGGAGGTGGGTTGCAGCCCCCCAGGCCACTGCCCTTGGATGCAACAGCCCCTCTGGCGAGAGTGACGTGCCCACGGCCCCCCACCGGGGGGGCGGGTGGTAACTCCTGGGCCCCTGCCCTTGAATGAGACAGAGCCTCTGGAGAAGGGGCCATTCCCACGGCTTGCTCGTGGTGGGGGGGCAGGTGGCAGCACCATGGGCCTCGCCCTTGAGTCCATATGACTGACCATATGGCTAGGGGGCTGGTGGCAACACCCCTGCCCCGCCATTGGATGCTATGGGTCCTCTGGCTAGGGGACTGGTGGCAGCAGTGTCTGGCCCCCGCCCTTGGATGTGATGGACCCTCTGGTTAGAGATCCATGCCCACCGCCCCCAGTGGGATGCGAGTGGCAGCCCCCGGCCCTCACACTTGGATGCGACGGGCCCTCTGGCAAGGTGGCCATGCCCATGGTCGCCTCTGACCCCCGCCCTTGGTTGCGACAGAAACTCTGGCTAGGGGGCCGGGCGCCGGGTCTGGTGGCGGGCACCTGTAATCCCAGCTACTTGGGAGGCTGAGGCAGGAGAATCACTTGAACCCGGGAGGCAGAGGTTGCAGTGAGCCAAGATCAGGCCACTGCACTCCAAGCTGGGCAACAAGAGCCAAAATGCCATCTCAAAATAAATTGATAGATAGATAGATAAATAGATAAATTTAATTTTTGAATGCTTCACACAATAGAAATACTGTTCAGAAAGGAAAATGAACAACTGCTAAAGATGATCCTCAAAAACATTATTTTAAGAAAAAGCCGTCAAACTAAAAAGGAAGCATACTTTTATAGTCCATACACAACACGTTCTGAGACAGCCCAAACTCGTCCCCGGCATCAGCAGTGAGGAGAGCAGTTGTGGTAGAGAAGAGCGAGGGGTAGGGTGACAGAAGAAACTGAGGAAAAGCTGCTGACTTTCCAGCTTTTGATCTGGTTGTCGGTTACCCATTTGATCATTTGTGATCATTTAACAAACTGCTAATCTTATAATTGGTCCCTTTTGTTGCATATTTTACACTTCAGTAAAAGATCCACTAAAATATGTTTGATAATTGGATCAAATTTTTCTGTAAATACGATGAAAGAAAATAGTCAACCACATATACGTGAACAAAGAAAAAGTTGACTAAATGCTCAACTAACTCTCAAAATGTAAACAATAATTTAAATAAAAATATTCACCAGGAGCTTGGGTTCCATTTGAATTATCTAAAAACTTGATAGAAGTTTCCTAAGGCAGTCTCAGCTTCAAAGAAAAAAAACCCCACAAATGTAGACATGAAATAAATTCTAAAGATACTAAATGCACAATTTAATTTGAAGTGCTAGGGTTCTAGCTGACTAAGTCTATAGATTAATGCAATATAAAATGAATGTTTGGTAAGAATATATGTCATATTCATGGTGTTATGTACCCCACTAAATGCTAATATTTTTAAAAGAATATATGTTCATTTAAAAATATAAAATATTAATTATCCCCAAATTTTCTGTTTTATTTCTGTGAGAAGTGGAAAAAGATCACAGGCAAAATGTGATCCTGTCATTGTAAATACTGAAGATTTCTCACTTGTCAGTTCAGTTTTTTGTTCACACCACCAAGTAATCAGTCAGTGTGCATTCTTCTTCTGCTACAAGCATCATCCAGAAAACAACTGAATGAACAGAAAAAAAAATTCACAACACCAAAAGCATAGTGCTTGATTACATATTTCAAGTAATAACAGTATACTGAGCTGGTAGTCATGAAGAAAGCAACTCTATGGAGTCTTTTTATATGGGGATATTAACAAAAAAGTGAAATGCATAGTAACTGTTGAATGTCATGTTGCCAGACTGGATGCTTTGACCTATATTTTTGGGCCCCCATAGTTTTAGGTAAGAAATCACTAATCTATAATTTTTATATAGTTGACTCATGGAATACCCAAATTACACAATACTAAAATGAGAAGATGTCTTAGAGTGCTTCTAATCCAATCTCCAATACCAGGAATCCCCAGTAGATGCCCATCTGGCCTCCTAATGCAGTCAAAATATGACCCAGGAAGTTTTCACTGAAATATTTTGTGCATCAACTGTCAGTGCATGAGCTTGTCACAATAGTAATCTAGAAAATGTTTAAAGTATTCTGATACTTAAAGTCAAAAAGTTGCTTTCCTTCAGTGGCTGTAAATTTTGTCAATGAAATATTCTTCTGATACCTATTACTATTTTCTTCTTCTTCTTTTTTTTTTTTTACTTGGTTTTGGTAGGGAGTTTTAGCTCTCATATCCTTAAGCTCAAGAATAGTAGACATATTCCTGATTGAGATAGCTGTGTTCATTTCTGCAAAAGAACTAACATATTTTTTCCTCTGATAACATAAATTTTGTAACTGTAATTTTGCTTTGGCTGCAAGAAATCTTAGAAAGGTACACTGAGTATCATAGGATCATAACATGTTTTGAATCCTTAATATAGAGAGGCTAAAACAAAATTATGGTAAAGTTTGTATTGCCCTATCCAGTACAGGCATTTAATGTCCCACCATGGTAATAAGCCTCGATCAACCAGATCTGGGAAATATATTAAGGCCAGACTACTGTTCAATGGCATATTGTTGCCATTAGGAAGGATGATGCCCTCTGGATGAAGGTGCAACTCATCCTCAGTGTTGAAATACTGTCAGGACTGGGGAAGAAATAAGAACCTGGGAAACAGTTATTAGTCTAGGGTGAGAAGAAAAGCTTTCTTGTGTTTCAGGGTCTATGAGTCTTTTTTGACCTGAGTTATAAAAACTATAGCATGGAAATCCCTGGAACACCTTCTTTCAGTAGTAAATAGGAGCTGCTCTACTAACTGGAAATGAGGCAAGATAGGGTTAAGGCCAGGAGCTCTCTCAAGGGGCTCTGTGACTGCTCTGAGTCTTCAAATAGCTGCCCATTATTCTCTGTGTGATTACCTTTCATTTAAAAAAAAAAAAAACTTTAAAAAATTACTTAAAGTTGTAATCTAGTTCCTGTCATGCTGTAGAGAGTTCAGGAGAAGCACATCTCATTCTCCAGATGGACCTGCAGAGAGCACATGCCCACAGCCCCATGGCAGATGGACAGAACAGGAGCAATGATCAGCAGAGATCATCTACACAGCCACATCACAGGTGTCACAATGGCCAGGTCAGCAGTCTGAGACCTGGTGAGAAGAATGGGGAGCTTGGGGCAACTGTTTCCAGGCAAACATGAAGCAGAACCCTGGAGACCTCTTGGAAATAGCTGAGGGCCACTCTGAGAGGAGGTCATTTCTAAAAATTAGACCCAGTGGGGCCTCATACTATCATAAGTTGAATATCAAACATGAATGTGGCTTTATTTGTTTTTTTTTTATTTTTTTTTTTTTTTTAACACAAGCTGATGAAGCTGTTGAGGTCTGAGACTTAGGAATCATAGTAAATTTAAGCATTAAACCCAAATGACAGTTAATAATGAAAACTCCTATTGTCTACATCTTATATTTTTCTTTTTTTTTGGTTTTGACTTTCTATTCTTATGGAGGTTTGTTTTTGTTTGTACTCAATTATGATTTAATATCTTATTGCATGTGATCTCGCTTATAAAATGCTTGTGTAGACAAAGGCAAAAATGAGGCAGAAAATTGTTAAAAATAATAATAAATAAGCCCCAAAAGTACCATTCTAGATATTCATCTTAAATCCATTAGCTTTTCAGCTGGCAATGTAACCTAAGGAAATACACTTTATGTTATTGCGGTCTAATTTCTTTCCCTAAAACATGAGGGTGTTGAGTTGGATACTGTCTGAGGTCCCTTGCACCACTAGGATTCAACCATGATATTTATGTTGATATAACTCGGCATAATATCCTGAAAACATTTTATCTTAAGTAAAGGATTTCAATCCTGGAAACCTTAAAGCTAAAAAATATTGACTGAAAATTTCAAGAGACGCTGTGCTATAGTTTTACAAATAGCTAAATTTTAATACTATAAATTTTTTCCAAGAGAAAAATGTGAATCGTTGGTAGCTTGTAGCCATAGAATAGAAATGAGAAAAGCACTATTGGTTTCATTCTACATTTCACTTAATTTGGGAGTCACATACTAGTTTAAAAGAATTTAACACACAGAATATCTGTGAGACATGGTGTGTGTAAACAAAGAAATTGCATCTTGAGATTGATCTAGATAAAGATAAATTTATCCTACATCTTACACACAGAATCATCAAAGGAAAAAGTAATAGAGCTAATTTTGTCTGACATTAAATAAATGTTGCCTTTTACTTAAGGTACACATGGAATGCCTCATCAAGATATCCATAAAATTGTCTTTATTCACCCATGGATAATATATATTAATGCATGCATTATTTCATCACTCATTCAATCAACAACCCGGTATTGACCATCTAGTATGTGCCTGGAGATCAATATAAGAAAACGATTGTATACAGCTTTCCTTCAATCTAAAAATTACAATATTCTTTGGTAATCCTTCCAGTTGAAGAGGATGTTTCTAGGTTGGCTTAATAAGGGTGTAACAAACATTTGGATGAAACTTTCCAATTAAGATAGGGATTTAGAGTCACAGCTACTGTGGTTAATACTGATAACGACCATTACTCTTCTGAACAAAGGAATGTCCAGCCTGGTTGCAGCCTGCATTACTTACCCATCAAATGGAGCCCTCCAATAAAATCTTTTAGAATGGTGTCTAGCTTGCCCCAAGTAGAGATTTAGGTCATGTTTAAATTTGGTCTTCAGGGTTAAGCCAAGAATTTTCAATCCTCGGGACAGGTGTTAAATATTGTTCAAAATGTTAAATAGTATAAAAGAAGATAAAAGGAAATCTCTGTTCAGAAGAATCACCACATTAAGGTCACAATTATTTGCAGAGGCTACTCACTCTTTCCCTTTTTTTTTTTTCTAACACCGCTCCCCCACCACTCTTTCATGTAAGTTAAGATGTCACATGGCTTGTGTCTTGAGACTACTGTCAAATCATGAGGATGGGGAATATCATATATAAAAGAAGACCAAATAGGCTTTATGTTTTTACTTTGGTAACTCCAAATACCTTGGTTTCTCAAAGAAAGTCCTGATACTATTAATGAAAACCTAGAGCTCTTACTATCAGTTATACATTTGATTAATAAGAACTCTTGGAATTCAAATAAGAAAATCGGAATGAGACTAAATGAGGGCTTAAGGATAAGCCCTCCTAAAAAGAAAGTTCCTCAGAAGAGAAACTGGACACGACTCCAATTCCTGATAAATAACTACAGTTACTGATTTATTCTAAGGCCTTTTGTACAATAAAGAAACAGATAATTATTCTTCTTCACCATAGTTCCTGTCAATATATTTGACAGATCATTTAGCACTTTTTCAAACTGTAATGAGTCTTCCACTATGAAAACCATTTGGCTTGAATGGCAACAAATGCAAATGTATATAGCATATTCAAAATATTGACAATTGAGTTTGCTATTTATTCAATCATAAATATTTTCTGCTTATATAGCATAGATAATTTATCTGAGTCAAAAGATCTCATTTTGTAAATTATTATTAACTTCAAACTTCAAGAAATTAAAAATTCAACACCATATGCAGTCGTGTGTTACTTAATGATAGCAACACATTCTGAGAAATGCATTATTAGGCAATTTTGTCCTTGTGTGAACATCATAGAGTATTCTTACACAAACTTAGATGGTACAACCTTTTACACACCTGGGCTATATGGTACAGCCTATTGCTCCTAGGCTACAAAGCTGTATAACATGTGACTGTACTCGATACTGTAGGCAGTTGTAAGACAATGGTAAATATGTTTGTACCTAAACATTAAAAAGGTAACGCTTTGTGATATGGCATTATGACAGCTATAATGTAACAAGGTAATAGAACATTGTCAGTTCCATTATAATCTTATGGAAACGTTACTGTATATGTGGTTCATGATTGACTGAAAGGTCATCGTGCAACATGACTGTATGTGCACTTTTCAAAAGAGACTAAGAGCCTTAAGGATAATGTAGAATATTTCCTGACTTTTTTCCTTTACTGATTTCCCCTTGTAAATATATCAGACACCACAGATGTTCACATGACTTTAGACTCTATGGCTTCTTTATGGTTCTTTGTACTTTATTCACTTTCCTCCAGACCCTACGGAGAACAGTTTAGTGTTCTTGATTACATAACTTCCTGATTTAGTTTTGCTTTATAATTAGCTGTTCCATCTCTCTTACTTCTACCCTGTCTGCCAATAAGACTGGACAATGAATATCTCGGAGTCAGGAGGAAGATCTGCTGTAGAGGCAACCAGAAGCCAAGCCTGGGCAAGACTAGGGAAGTTCAGGTATATACAGTAATGATAGTATTAGCTTGCTCTCACTGAGTACTTACCATCTTAGAAGGAGGTGTTCTTCTAAGGACTGAACATGTACATAATCATTTATTGTTTATGTATTTACACTGAATTTGTTAATATTAGTTTGCCATTTAAAGACTAGAAAACAGAGAAGTTAAATAATTTGTTTCAGAACACACAACTAGAAAACATCAGAGTCAGATTCTTATTTTAGGGTGACTAACTCTAGAACCTACTAAACACTAAGTCATATAACCACTCTAAAAAACTTAAAAATATCCCATCCACATCTTCCACCCTGCATGCCAGGTTGGGGGAAGAGTGATGAGAAGAAAAGAAGAGAGTAGAATAAGAAGGAAATGCTGATGTTCTAAAGACAGCCAAAGTTTTCAAAACATCAAGTGAGAAATGGAAAAACACAAAGCTCTATTTCCAAAGATAGGGGAAGAGGGAGGCTGTAGACCTGTTTAAAACTCCGTATTTCAGTTCAGCACCACGTTTAAGAAAGGACAAAGAGTTGGTTGCAAAAGACAACAAATGGATGAATCTCAAATGCATCTTTTTCTGCGTAAAAAGATGCAAGTCTCTGAGGACTGATGATTGAGACTGACAGGGGTCTAGAGTGAGAGAAGAGACAGTAATTCATATGGAGTGGAGACTCACCAGAGTCTCCAGAGTCACCATTCCATTGGTCAGTATCATTCACACCCCACCTAAGGATAGACATATGGGTCAGTGTAAAAGAACTGAGAGTCTAGAAATAAACTATCCATCTACAGCCAGTTGATTCTGAACAGGAAAGCCAAGACTATTCAATGGGAAAAGAAACAGTCTCCTCAACAAATGATGTGAAGACAATTGGATAGTCACTTGCGAAAAAGAGAGAGCTATTCTCACACAAAACTTGACCCAAAATGGATCAAAGCTCTAGTGTAAATTAGTTCAGATAGTGTGAAACACAGTGTGGCAGTTCCCCAAAGACATAAAGACAGAAATATCATTCGACCTAGCAATCCCATTACTGTCTATATACACAAAGGAATACAAAGACACATGCATGCGTATATAACTTGCAGCACTATTCACAACAAAAGACATGGAATCAACCTAAACGCCCATCAGTGATAGACTGGATAAAGAAAATATGGTACATATGCACCATGGAATACTATGCATCATCACAAAGAATGAGATCATGTCTTTGCAAGGACAGGAATGAATCTGGGAGCCATTATCCTTAGCAAACTTACATGGGAAAAGAAAACCAAATGTCACATGTTCTTACTTACAAGTGGGAGCTAAATGCTGAGAACACATGGATGCATAGAAGGGAACAACACATGCCAGAGCCTTTTGGAGGGTGGAGAATGGGAGGAGGGGAGAGGATCATAAAAAATAACTAGTGGGTACTAGGCTTAATGCCTAGGTGATTAAATAACCTGTATGAATACTCCCATGACAGAAGTTTACTTATGTAACAAACCTGCACTTGTACCTCTGAACTTAAAAGTTAATAAGGAGCTAATAACCATGACACTTGTAAAATAAAACATAGGGGTAAATATTCATGACCTTTTATTTGGCAATATGCCACCAAAACACACGCAAGAAAGGAAAAACAACAGATATATTGGACCATATTAAAATTAGAACTTCAGTATATTAAAGAACACTATTAAGAGAGTAAAAAGACAACCCACAAAATGAGAGGAAATACTTGCAAATTCTATACCCGACAAGACTCTTGCATCAAGAATCCTATATCCAATAAGAGCCTAGTATAAAGCCACATTTAAACAGAGTAAAGATGCTGACTGACGCTTTTTCCCCTCTGGCAGCTATATGTAAATTACTGGACTCAAGTTATCCTCCTGCCTCAGCTGACCTAGTAGCTGGGTTTAATAACTTTTAAACTGCATTTTTGGAAAAATATAGAAAGAAACGTTTAAAAATTTTTTTTCTTTTAGTGATTTTAGGATTATATTAAAAGCAAAAAAAAATCATTCATTTCATAATTTTGGATTTTAAATGTACCTAACTGGATTTTAAAACTCCATTATTTTGTTTTTGCTGTTTATAATTGAGAGCTGTAGGAGCAAATGGCTTAAAGAATTAAACTTTCCTCCCACAGGATTTTCTTTCTGAGTAGGGAATTTCAGCTGTGAAAGAAAAACAGTTTCCCAGTCCCAGAATTAAGAGGCTGAAACTCCCGCATAGTTACCTTTTTCTTTTCCTCTACAACTAGAAATGCTATAATAGAAGTCCTTCTGTGCTGAGAACAGGTCCTAACGTATGTCATGGATTATATTGTTTACTGAGAATGGCAAGGAAAACCGAGCTAGGCCCCCAAGTGGAAAACTGCTCAGGGCATTCTAAAATAGTAGACAATGTTGCATATCATACACTAGTTAAACCAATTCTTTAAACACAGGCTATATGACCCTGCTCCATTGCTCCCTTGTAGAGAACACTTTCTAGTTTGTCTTTGATTAGTGGTAAGCAGGCACCCGCTGCCTGCCTAGTTTATCTTTGTTCTACGAGAAAACAGAACACTTGCTTGTTAATAAGAATCACCTGTTCAGAGAGAATAAATAGGTAGGTCAGTGGAAGATTCAGGCTCTCGGCTCAGAATGCTGGTAGCTCTCTGCTCTGACTTTCTACTCTCTTTTTGTTTCTTAATATCTTCAACGCTGCCTGGGTTAGGGTCTCCATGATAGAGCTGGTCTCTGCATTTCTGAAAGACAGCAATTCGTGGACACTCAGCTACTCTAGCTTTTGATTTTCTGCCTGCTTCCATGCTGAAATCACGTTTCTTTCTTTTGCTTCTCTATTTTAAAGAAGTTATAAGGGTAGGCAAAGGCCAAAGGAAAAAGTAATTAAAGGTAGACCTGAAGTTTGGAAAAATTTTCATCTGAGGTTTAGGGAGTTTTTTCAGAACTGCTATTTTTATGGTATACTAAGAAGGCTTTCCAGGTGAAATAATGGCTCTGAGATAAGCCACACTATGTCAGGTATTCTCAAAACTACACTCTTGTCTCTGTCTTCTTGTTCTCCTTCTGCTTATTTCAAATGAAAGAAGACAAGGTATAATCAACAGAAAACAGGGTCTTGTTTTCCTAACATGCTTTCTCTATAAGGCAGGGAAACACTTAAAAAGAGTATGTTCAAATTAGATTCAGTGTTTTCTGTAAGCAATCAGCACTCTAATCATATTCTAAGAAAAGAGACGTTACTAAACTTAAAATAACTCAAGATATACTTGTGTGAACACTTGCTCTGGATAAACAGAGCACTCATGTATTAAGGTGCAGAGAAAGTGTAATTCAGCCAGACTTGTACTGTTGTGAAGTAAATACCAGAAACCTTCCATCTTTGTCACTTATCTGAATAGAATTTCTTTATGGTAAAGTCTTTGCTAAAAACAAAACGCTTAAGCTTAAACCTTATCCTGAGTATAGCTTTCTTAGAGAAAAGAGCTTTGCAAACACTTCCCTCATAGTTACCGGTTTCTTTTCCTCTACAACAAGAAATGCTATAAGAGAAGTCTTTCTGTGCTGAAAACAGGTCTGTGCCATGGATTATATCGTTTACTGAGAACAGTATAGAAAACCAAGCTGATCCCCCAAGTGGAAAACTGCTCAGGGTATTCTACAATAATAGGGCAATGTATGCATATGTTAAACTAGCTAAAGTAATTTTTTTAAAAACGGGATATATGACCCTGCCCCATAGGTCCCTCTTGGAGAATGCTTTCTAGTTTCTTTGATTAGTGGTAAACATGCATCAGCTGCCTGACTAGTTTATCATTCTATGAGAAAATACAGAACACCTTGTTAATAACAATCACCTGTTCAGAGAATACGTGGGTCAGCCTCTGAGGCTTTTCAGCTCGAAATGCAGGTAGCTCCCTGCTCTCCCTTTGCCCTCTGTCTTTGTGTTTAATTTCTTGAGCACTGCCTGGGTTGGGGTCTCCACGAGAGAGCTGGTCTCAGCATTTCTGAAAGACGGTAATCCCTGGACACTCAGCTACTCTAGCTGTTATTTTTCTGCCTGCTGCCATGCTGAAATCATATTTCTGTCTTTTGCTTCCCTTTATTAAAGAAGTTATAAGGATAGGCAAAGGCCAAAGAAAAGAATCAAGAGTGGGTCTGAAGTTTGGAAAAATGGTTTTCTGAGGTTGAGAAATTTTTTTTGGAATTGTTAAAGCATACTAAGAAGGCTTCCCAGGTGAAATAATGGCTCTGAAATAAGCCACACCATGTCAGGTATTTTCAAAACTGCACTCTGTGGTCTTGTCTTCTCATTTTTCTTTCTGCTTATTTCAAATGAGAGGACAAGGCATAGTAAACAGAAAACAGGATCTTGTTTTCCTAACATGCTTTCTCTATAAGGCAGGGAAACTCCTTAAAAGAACAGTGTGTTCAAATTAGATTCAGTGTTTTCTGTAAGCAATCAGCTCTCTAATCATATTCTAAGAAAAGAGACCTTACTAAACCTTAGAATAACTCAAGATATACTTTGAGTGTGAACACTTGCTCTGGAATAAACAAACTAAGCACCATGTATTAAGGTGCAGAGAAAGTGTAATTCAGCCAGACTTGTACTGTTGTGAAGTAAATACCAGAAAACTTCCATCTTTAAGTCACTTTCCTTATCTGAATACAACTTTTTTTTATGGTAAGAAGTCTTTGCTAAAAACAAAACGCTTAAGCTTAAACCTTATCCTGAAAATAGCTTTCTTAGAGAAGAGATTTGCAAAAACTTCACTCATAGTTACCGGTTTCTTTTCCTCTACAACTAGAAATGCTATAACAGAAGTCTTTCTGTGCTGAGAACAGGTCTAAGTGTGCCATGGATTATATTGTTTACTGAGAACAGCATAAAACCAAGCTGGTCCCCCAAGGGGAAAACTGCTCAGGGTATTCTAAAATGAGGGCAATGTATGCATATCTTACACTAGCTAAAGTAATTTTTTAAAAATGGGATATATGACCCTGCCCCCATAGCTCCCTCTTGGAGAATGCTTTCTAGTTTGTTGATTAGTGGTAAACATGCATCAGCTGCCTGCCTAGTTTATCGTTCTATGAGAAAACAAGAACACCTTGTAAATAACAATCACCTGTTCAGAGAATACATACGTGGGTCAGCCTCTGCTTGAGGCTTTTCAGCTCGGAATGCTGGTAGCTCCCTGCTCTCACTTTGCCCTCTGTCTTTGTGTTTGTTTCTTAATTTCTTCAGCACTGCCTGGGTTGGGGTCTCCACGACAGAGCTGGTCTCTGCATTTCTGAAAGATGGCAATCTCTGGACACTCAGCTACTCTAGCTGTTGATGTTTCTGCCCGGCTTCTATGGTGAAATAATACTCCTTTCTCTTGCTTCACTTTTTAAAAAGTCAGAAGGATAGGCAAAAGCTGAAGAAGAAATAAGAGTGGATCTGAAGTTTGGAAAAAGCTGAGGTCTAGAGTTTTCAGAATTGCTGTTTTTTGTAGTATACTAAGAAGGCTTTCCAGGAGAAATAACAGCTCTGAAATAAGGCACACCATGTCAGGTATTTTCAAAACTGTGCACTCTGGTCCGTCTCTTCATTCTTCTGCTCCTGCTTATTTCAAATGAAAGACAAGGTACAGTAAACAGAAAACAGGATCTTGTTTTCCTAACATGCTTTCTCCATAAGGCAGGGAAACACTCTTAAGAATAGTATGTTGGAATTCACTATTTTCTGTTAACAATCAGCACTCTAATCGTATTCTAAGAATGAAAGACATTACTGAACTCTCTACAACAACTCTAGAGATGCACTTGTAGTATGAACACTTGATCTGGAATAAACAGAACACTCATGTATTAAGGTGCAAAGAATGTGTAATTCAGCCAGGCTTGTACCGTTCTGAAGTAGATACCAGAAAAATTGCATCTTGAAGTCTGTTTTTATCTGAATATAATTTTTTTTTTTCTGGTAAGAAGTCTTTGTTAAAAACAAAATGCTTAAGCTTAAACCTAATCCTAGAATAGTTTTCCATCTTAGAGAAAAGAGACGTGCAAAACTTCCCTCATAGTTACCGGTTTCGTTTCCTCTACAACTAGAAAGGCTACAATAGCAGTCTTTCTGTGCTGAGAACAGATCTAATGTGTCATGGATTATATTTACTGAGAATAGCATGGAAAACCAAGCTGGTCCCCCAAGTGGAAAACTGCTCAGATGTTGTAAAATGTAGGCAATATATGCATATCATACACTAGTTAAACTTCTTAAAGGATATATGATCCTGCCCCCATTGCTTCCTCTTGGAGAATGCTTTCTAGTTTGTCTTTGATTAGTGCGAAGCAGGCATCAGCTGCCTGCCTGGTTTATTCTATGGGAAAACAAACAACACCTACTTGTTAATAAGAATCGCTTGTTGAGAGAAGAAAGACGTGGGTCAAAATCTGCTTGAGGCTTTCAACTCGGAATGCTGGTAGCTCCCTGCTCTCACTTTGCCCTCTGTCTTTGTGTTTAATTTCTTCAGCACTGCGTGGGTTGGGGTCTCCACGCACAGAGCTTGTCTATGCATTCCTGAAAGACAGCAATCCCTGGACACTCAGCTACTCTAGCTGTTGATTTTTCTGCCTGCTTTCATGCTGAAATCAATACTTCTGTTCCTTCCTATTCATCACTTAAAGAAGTTACAAGGATAGGCAAAGGCCAAAGAGAAAAGGAATTAACAGAGTGGATCTGAAGTTTGGAAAAATTTTAGTCTGAGGTTTAGTCATTTTTTTCAGAACTGATATTTTTTATAGTATACTAAGGTTTTCCAGGTGAAATAATGGCTCTGAAATAAGCCACACTACGTCGGTTTTTTTTTCAAAACTGTACACTCTGTGGTCTCTTCTCATTCTCCTGCTTATTTTGAATCAAAGAAGACAAGGTCTAGTAAACAGAAAACAGGATCTTGTTTTCCTAACATTCTTTCTCCATAAGGCAGGGAGACACTCTAAAGAATAGTATGTTAAAAATTCAGTATTTCCTGTTATCAGCACTCTAATCATATTCTAAGAATGAAAGACATTACTAATCTCTAAAAAAACCCTAGAGATAACTTCTTGAAGTATGAACACTTGCTCTGGAATAAACAGAACACTCATATATTAAGGTGCAGAGAATGTGTATTTCAGCCAGACTTGTACTTTTCTGAAGTAAATAACGGAAAAATTCCATATTTGTCTATTTGTCTTAACTGAATAGAATTTTTAGTTCTGGTAAGGAAAGTGTCTTTGCTAAAAACAAAATGCTGAAGCTTAAACCTTTTCCAAAATAGTTTTCTACTTTTGTAGGGAAAAGATTTTCAGAAACCTCCCTCATAGTTACCTGTTTATTTTCCTCTACAACTAGAAATGCTATAATAGAAATCTTTCTGTGCTGAGAACAGGTCTAACGTCATGGATTATATTGTTTACTGAGAATAGCATGGAAAACTGAGCTAGTCCCCAAGCACAAAACTGCTCAGGTGTTATAAAATAGTAGGCAATGTATGCATATCATACACTAGTTAAACTAATTTTTTAAACAGGATATATGATCCTGCCCCCATTGCTCTCTTAGAGAATGCTTTCTAGTTTCTTTGATTAGTGGTAAGCAGGTATCAGCTGCCTGCCTAGTTTATTTTTCTATGAGAAAACAGAACACCTACTTGTTAGTAATAATCACCTGTTCAGAGAATACGTGGGTCAAACTCTGCTTGAGGCTTTCAGCTCAGAATGCTGGTAGCTCTCTGCTCTCACTTTGCACACTGTCTTTGTGTTTCTTCATTTCTTCAGCACTGCCTGGGTTGGGGTCTCCACGACAGAGCTGGTCTCTGCATTCCTGAAAGACAACAATCCCTGGACACAGAGCTACTCTAGCTGTTGATTTTCTGCCTGCTTCCATGCTGATATCAAAATTCTGTCTTTCTATTGCATCACTTTAAGAAGTTACAGGATAGGGGGATAGGTGAAGGCCAAAGAAAAAGAATTAACAGAGTGGATCTGAAGTTTGGAAAAATTTGTCTGAGGTTTAGAGCTTTTTTCAGAATTGATATTTTTATAGTATACCAAAGGCTTTCCAGGTGTAATAATGGCTCTGAAATGAGCCACACCATGTCGGGTATTTTCAAAACTGCACTGTGTGGTCTGTTTTTTCCATTCTTATTTTGAATGAAAGAGGACAACGTACAGTAAACGGAAAACAGGATCTTGTTTTCCTAACATGCTTTCTCCATAAGGCAGGGAAACACTCTTAAAAGAACAGTATGTTCACATTAAATTCAGTGTTTCCTGTTACAATCAGCTCTCTAATCATATTCTAAGAATGAAAGACATTACTAAATCTGTTAGAATAACTCGAGCTATACTTGAAGTATGAACACTTGCTCTGGAATAAAAACACTAAACATGTATTAAGGTGCAGAGGATGCATAATTCAGCCAGACTTGTACTGTTCTGCAGTAAATACAGGAAAACTTCATCTTTAAGTCACTTTTCTTACCTGAATGGAATTTTTTTTTCTGGTAAGAAAGTCTTTTGCTAAGAACAAAGTGCTTAAGCTTAAACCTTATCCTAAAATAGTTTTCTATTTTAGAGAAGAGATTTGCAAAAGCTTTCCTCAGTTACCGGTTTCTTTACAACTAGAAATGCTGTAATAGAAGTCTTTCTGTGCTGAGAACAGGTCTAACGTGTGTCATGGATTATATTTGCTGAGAATGGCATGGAAAACCGAGCTGGTCCCCCAAGTGGAAAACTGGTCAGGGTATTCTAAAATAGTATGCAATGTATGCGTATCATACACTAGTTAAACTAATATTTTAGAAACTGGATATATGACCCTGCCCCCCATTGCTCCCTCTTGGAGAACACTTTCTAGTTTGTCTTTGATTAGTGGTAAGCAGGCATCAGTTGCCTGCCTAGTTTATCATTCTATGAGAAAACACAGAACACCTACTTGTTAATAATCACGTGTTCAGAGAATAAATACGTGGGTCAGCCTCTGCTTGAGGCTTTGCAGCTCGGAATGCTGTTAGCTCCCCTGCTCTCACTTTGCCCTTTGTGTTTTTCTTAATTTTTTCAGCACTGCCTGGGTTGGGGTCTCCACGACAGAGCTAGTCTCAGCATTTCTGAAAGACAGCAATCCCTGGACACTGAGCTACTCTAGCTGTTGTTTCTGCCTGCTTCCATGCTGAAATCAAACTATTTTGTATTGCTTCACTTTTTAAAAAGTTATAAGGATAGGCAAAAGCTGAAGAAAATGAGAGTGGATCTGAAGTTTGGAAAAAGGTTGAGGTCTAGAGTTTTCAGAATGGCTATTTTTATGGTATACTAAGAAGGCTTTCCAGGTGAAATAACAGCTCTGAAATAAGGCACACCATGTCAGGTATTTTCAAAACTGTGCACTCTGTGGTCTCTCTTTTCATTCTCCTTCTGCTTATTTTGAATGAAAGAGGACAAGGTACAGTAAACAGAAAACAGGATCTTGTTTTCCTAACATGCTGTCTCCATAAGGCAGGGAGACACTCTTAAAAAGAACAGGATGTTGACATACTTTGAAATACTGGGAATAGGAGTAAAAACAAATAGCATGTTCATATTAAATTCAGTGTTTCCTGTTAACAATCAGCACTCTAACCATATTCTAAGAATGAAAGAGACATTACTGAACCTTTTACATCAATTCTAGAGAGACTCCCCCCCCCCCCCCCCCGCGGGGGGGGCGCCCTCTTTGTTTTTTTTTGTGGGGGGGGGGGGATTTCCCCCCGCCGGCTTGTTCGGGGGGGGGGGGGGGGGACATTCTTCTTTTTTTTTTTTTTCTTGTAGGGGGGGTTTTCCTTTCCCGCCCCGCCCTCTCTTCCCCCAAGGCCCCACAGCAAAAATACAACCCCGGAAAAAATTTTCTTTTTTCTTTATCTGTCCGGGGAAGTGTAGAGAGATTATACTTAATATCTTCCCCCCCCCCTCTGACAGAAGTCTTTCCTTAGGAGGTCATTATTAATGGAATCCATAGAACATTTTTGAGACTAAGGATTATATTTTTTTCCAGAAGTTTCCAATACTACTTATGGCCATTTGAGTATAAATCTGCTGCTGACTTAGGGGATTCTAATTCGAAGCAAAAATAACAAAGTTGACTTAAGGAATTATGCCAATACATGTCATTTTGTTCTTTTTAATCCAGTTAACAGATAATGAAAGGAGAAAGCTGTTCTAATAGCTAATTTGCACCAGTGAAGTGTATTCAGATGCTTTTTGCATGGTAAATTGGAACTCAAATTTCTGACTCAATAATGCAAAGAGGAAATCTGACCTGATGTAATTTAAGACAAGTAATTTTCTCTGAATTAGTAGTCACTTGAGGGGAAAGTAGGGGAACATCCTAATTTGGAGGGTTGGAAAATGTCCTTTGAACTGGGGTTGATATAAGTAAAAAATACTGCTTAATATAACGGAAAACGGATAAAACCAAAAAATTAGTACAGGAATCGGGCACCTTTGCTCCATGATTCTTACTGCTGCCACATCCTCTACCTGATGATTATGCTTTTAAGATACTGAACAGCCCGACAGACTGCTGGGCAAATGGCGCATTATGAATTTGAGTGGATGATATAAATAGTAGGCTCATTCTTATGATGTGTATTCTCACCTCCTGACTGTAATAGTGTGTAGTCAAGTGAATATCCCTAATGAATACAGGCCTCCTATCGGTTCTCAGTGTCAGAACATCTACTTTGTATTGGCACTTAACGGAAAGTTCTGGTACTAGAAATTCTTGCTGGACTGGAAAATGATACCATTGGGTGATGGTCAAATGTTCTCTTAATTTACAATTTCAATTAATCCATTTTTATACATTAAAATGGAGGTTATTGCACTCCCCCAAAGTGTAAAAACATGCTAAATGCAATGAATACAGAGATGAATAAAACACAATTCTTCCTCTCTGGTAATTAGAAACAGAATATGAAGATAAGTTTTATAATGTCAGAAATCAAGACTGAGTCTAAGATTCTGTGCACACCATTGCCTTTGCATGATGACATTACTGTGGTCCCACAGTTTTTAGAAGTACCTAAAACAAGTGAAATGAGTGAGAAATGTGATTTTAGCTTGTAGGTCACCTTAACCACAATATTAACCTGTGACTCACACTTCTCCAGAATATCAGTTAAGTTGGGCATAAAGGTTTGCTTCTAAATCCATGTAATTTGAAAGTGAGAATAGCAGATACAAGCTGGTTACTGTAAATAAACTTTCTCAGAGGATGTATTCCAAAATAAAAATCCAGTGTATGATGACACCATCAAATGACAACATGATATAGTAGGATGTTTGGGATGTATAATTGTCAGACTTGAATTTGAACCAGGGGAAAAATCAATAATACCTTGTCCATGCTTGTAATGCAACAATTGGAGTGAACGTGTTTCCCACCCCTTATATTAAAAATTAACTTTTTAATCCAGGAAATACCTGCCTATAGATGGTAACATGGTGAACCTATTCCCCCCCTGGGGGATTCCTTTTATATATACCCGAGACCTAATAATTTACTGATTAAGAGTTATTTCTTAGCTTTATTGTGTATACCATCCTTTTTGGATTAATTGACCATTTCTTACATCTTTTGGTTTTTTCTTTTTGTGGTTCTATGCATTTTATCGTGGTCTACTGTAATATACCAGATGTGAAACAGGAACCTTGCAACCATTGTGTTTTAATTGTCATACATTCTACTTATGTGTATATTACGGACCGTAAAATATTGTTTTGACTTTAGTCAGCCATCTTTTTAAAGAAACTTCAAGGGGAAAAAAAAAAATTACCCACTTACCGCTTATGTTTATTCATTTGTTACAGATCTAAATTTGCATTTAGTATCACTTTCCTTCAATGGAAGAGCTTCCCTTGACATTTTTTGTAGAGCAAGTATGCTAGCAATGAGATTTATTTCAGTTCCTATTTGTTAAAATATATTTACTTCACCTATGTTTTTCAAGAGTTTTCTTTGCATATAGAATCTTGGGATAACAGGTACCACCCCCCCCATCTTTTGGTGTTTTAAAGTTGTTTCATCACATTCTGAATTGGACTGTTTTTGCTGAAACATCAGTGATAATTTTAATTTTCATCCATCTATACAAAATTGTCCTTTATTCTGGTTTTTAAAAATATTTATTTTAAGCAAACTGCTTATAATGTTGGTGTGGTTTAATTTTCTATTTAGTGTTATTTTTGTAGATTGCTATTTTTAGCCAAATAAGGAAAAATCATTCTCTAAAAATTTTTCCTGCTCTTTCCTTTCTGGGACTCTATATGCGTATTTGATGGATTGACATTGTCCACAAATCATTGAGGTACATATCACTATGTTCAGAGATTTTTTTCTGTTCTTCAGATCAAAAGATTTCATTGGCTATAAATTTACTGAACATTGCCTTAAATACCCTGTCGAACCCATTTTTACATTGAGATACAAGCGTTAGCTTTAAAGATCTATTTAGTTCTTTTATCTCTTCTCGTTGTGCTCATGGATTCATTTAAATGCTTGAACATATTTATACTGGCTTTTAAACTTTCTGCAAATTTAATCATTTGTCATTTCTAGACATTCCTAAGCAATGTCTAGTTACATTTTTTTCTGATAATAGGTCACTTTTTTCTGCATTTTAGCACATATACTAATATTTGATTGGTTGCTGAATATTGTAAACACTACATTGTTAAATGTCAAGATAATATTCTCCTTTAATGAGTGTTGTAATTTGTTACTGTAGATCGTCGTTTACGTGCCACATAGCTTGATAATTTTTAAAGTTGATTTTTAAAATTTTGGGTGACTTTAGAACAGATTAGTCTAATTGATCCTTATTGCTCAGACCCTCCTGGGGTCCCTTTTGAATGCCCTGGCTATTCAACAGAGTCCTCTTGTTGCCTAGACCTGCATCTCCCAGCCCTGTGCAGGCTCTAGTGATTTTTCAACTTAGTCATCCTGTAGTTATTCTTTCCCTGGGAGTTGACACAGACACTCTCCTTGACCTAGCTTTAGGGGAGTTCTAAGTCCTCAAAACCCTGACCTTGGACTCTGTGGCCTACTTGGTCCAGTTTTAGCAAGAATTCTGAGTCAGTTTAGAAAACTCCTGAACCTCAATATAAAATCAAATTCTTATGCCGGGTGCGGTGGGTCATGCCTGTAATCCCAGCACTTTGGGAGGCTGAGGTGGGTGGATCATGAGGTCAGGTGATTGAGAGCAGCCTGACACGGTGAAGCCCAGTCTAAAAAAAAAAAAAAAATCAAATTCTTCATTCCCCACCCCCTCTATATCTTATCACCTCATCACCCTTCAGCAAGAATCTCAAGTTTTCTAGTTGACTACAGGAACAGGGCAAATTGAGTACCAGTTACCCCATCATGGCTACATACAGAAATTCAGAAGTTAATATTTTAAATACTCTTTTCACTAGAAAGTAAGTTTCACAGCAATGGATTACTTCTACTGTTACAGCTCTAGTTCCTAAAGTAAATATCTGGTATACAACTGGTTCTCAATAAATTCTTGTTAAATGAATGGTGACAAGGAAGCTAATCAGGAGACATTTGGGTACACATGAAAGAAATTTCAGTGAAGAGTGGTTTACTCTAATAGGTGCTTAAGCTCTGCACATTGCAAGAAGTGCTGGCGAGGGCAGTTCCTGGCTCTGGCTCGACTGGCACTTCCATGAAGACACACAGTCTTTGTCTTGCCACTCCATCCTTACAGGCTACCTGCTCTTGATGCTTGTAGCTACATGGTTAACGAAAATGTCTTGTCTTCAGTGGTATCTACAAAGCATGTGTGCTATGGTGTTTGAGTATCTTAATTTTTTGAAAGAGGCCAAGAAAGAAAAATGGATGATGTAACTCGTAAGTTGTATTAAGTATAAATTTGAAGCAAAAGGGCTTGAGTCAAAGGAAGATCATAGGATGTGTAGATTATAGGTAACCCATATGACACATCAGATACAGGATAAAAGACATGGGTTGATACAGAACTAAGAAAACTATTACCTACAGATGAGAAAGGCCACATAAACCTGAAATATGCACAAGGTTCAGATGTCACCTGTAGTTTGATAGCTGTGCCCTTCTACAGCCTCCCCTGGGTGACACCCATGTAGCCCCACATGTCATCTGCCTAACACATGCATATGAAAGGCTTACCTGCTCTTGAGGTAGTTGGGAAGTGATGCCGTGATGAGAGGGGCGCCACTGCATCAGAGCGGCATGTGTTGGCTGCAGGCACCGTCTGCCAGTGGACACCCCTGGCTCACCTGCATCTCTGGTTCAGCAGGAAGCCTGCTGTGGCAAAGAAGGGGCTGGATGAGCAAGTGTCATAACACAGGACTTGGGGGAGTCTTTCTCCCTCCCCCCTCCCACCTTTCCCCTTTCTCCTTGCTCCTCATTGTAGGCTTTAGATAGACTCAGGTCTCCGAGGTTTCAATATCTTAGTTGAGTGTGTGACTGTTACTCTATGACCTCAGGGCCAGCCTTTCTGGTAGTGCAGTCAGGGGCTACTGTGGCATATGGAGGTTTTCCCAGCTGGTAGCACTACCTCCACATTGCAGGTAGGAACACAGAGGCGGGCAGTGCAAGGGGACCCGGGGCTTCCTTGTCTCTTAATAAGCAATTCTAATCTTCTCAAAAAAGCTTCCTAACAGACTTCCCCTGCTATTTCACTAGCTAGAATTATATGGTGAAACCCTCGTCTCTAAAAAAATACTTATAAAAATAAGCAGGGTGTGGTGGCACGTGCCTGTATTCCCAGCTACTTGGGAGACTTAAGCAGGAGAATCATTTGAACCAGGGAGGCAGAGGTTGAAGTGAGCCGAGATTGTGCCACTGCACTGCAGCCTGGCCACATAGTGACACTTGGTCTCAAAAAAAAAAATAAAAAAATGCGGTATAACTTATGTTCAGTGAAATGCACAGATCTGAAGTGTACATTTTGATGAGTTTTCTCGAATGCATTACCCATGCAACCCACCTCCTTTCAAGATAGAGAACATTTCTATCCAGAAAGTTCTGTGCTTCAACCCTGTCCTGCACTCCCCCAGCAGCTGCTGAATGTGCTGGGGACATTGGTACAGGACTCTGGCCTCCCCCACAGGAACTGCTTTCACAAGCCTGCTTCCTTCCCCAGCACTAAATCCTTGCCTGCTCTCTCAAACTTGCCATCTTTAAACTGTTGTACCTATAACCCTCCCCTCATCAATTCAATAGAGAAACCCTGAAAATGAACACTCCTTCCTGGCCCAGCAGCCCACAGCCTAATACTCACTGTATACCCAAGCTTTCAGAAATAGGACTCCCAGGGGTGGAGCCTGGCGGCTGCATCTCCTTCTCCTCCTGATGGCTTCTACCAGCCTACAGGGCCCACAGACCAGATCTGGCCAGGCAGCCTGAGCCTGGAAGTGCGGTGGAGCCTCCTGCTCCCTCACCCTCACTAGGGTGGCAGCTGCACTGCAGCAGCTGGGCTCCCCCATTAAGCCAGAAGCCCTCGGCTAGACACTGACACTCAGACCCCAGCCTGGGCGAGCCTGGCTGAAAGCCCTCTCCCTTGCTGTCTGACTGTGGAGGGAGGGAGCAGAGCGTACCCAGCTCTACTGCCCTCCTCAAACTTCAGCTTCCTCCTGGGAGAGGGAGCTGCTCATTAATTTGGCCAAAGCAGCCTTGAGGGCTGGAGGTTTGACGGGCTGGGTGTGTGGGAGTCAACTGCTACAGAGAGGCTGGTGTGTCAGAAGGCAACCGCCTGGCCAGAGGTGGGTGAGCCTCCTTGGTGACCCTATCCCTGCTGGACACAGCATCCTGCACTCTCCCCCATGTTAATGCTCCCCTGAGAGCTGCTTCCAGTGGCGGGGTTCTAACCTTGAGGGTGGGAACATTGTGTTAGTTTACAATGGGCCATGATTCCCTCTGACATGTCCAATTCAGAGGCAGTAGAGAGAAAAATTCCCTGCACCTCCTCCCTCCCTCAGCACCCCCACCTCTGCACACATCCACATATGGAGACCCTGACGTTGGTCCCTGGGAGTGCCACCATCTGTGCCTCCTTTCCATGCCTGCAGCAGCCACGCCCACCGTCCAGATCCTCCCCCTACCTGGCTTAGTAGGCGCTGCACTGCCTCTGGCCCCGCTCCTGCACCTGGGCCTCTGTATCCATCAGTTCCCCCAGTCTGGTTCTTATTTTCTCCAACAAGTAGGGAGCATGTAAGGTCACCTGTTGGGCAAGCAGGGGGAGAGCATAGGATGGGGCTGTGAGGACGAGGAGGAAAAGCTTATGGTCATGCTGGAGACTCGGCAGAGTCTTACAGGCCCATGGCTGCCTACGCAGTGGCCATTCCGCTCCCACCCTCATTTCTTTCTAACCATGATTTCATTAAATACTGGACACCTACAAACCTCAGGGACTCTCCTGCAGCCTCCCTTCCATGTATCGGTAAGTCTAAGTCAACTCTAGTCATTTCATTCCTCTGGCCAATGATTGCTTAGGGCTTTGGGCATGAGCTGCCTCTGCCTGAGCCACAGCTGCCCTCTGCACCTACCACACTGATGCGCTGGGCCAGAGAGAGCTCCATCTCGATGGGGATGAGCTGTGAGGAGCTGGTGGCTGGGAAGATCAGGTTATGGTAATAGATTTTGTTCAGAAAATTGTTCATCAGCTGCTTCTTGGCTTTGGCCACATGGCAGTCCCCTGGAAAACACACAGACCTGCCGGGCCCTTGTGCAACTGCCCCCACTGCAGCTGACAGCTATGAAGGGAGAGCCCAGGGGGCCAGGGAGCACAGGTGCCTCGAGGGCCGGCTGAAGCAGTGAAGATGCTGGCAGGCCTGGCTCTCCCTGGGGGATTTCAAATGACATTCAAGACAGAACTCATCTATATTCTCCCATTCCAGAGGTCTGTGTTTTTTCTTCTCTAGAGCAATGGGATGGCATCCCACGCTCTACACATCTGATACAAAACTGTCTCTTCCTGACCCCTCCCTTGCTTCATCCAAGTAGCCACCGAGTCCTGTCTGTCCTCCCATCTCCACAGCTTCAGCCCTGTCTATACCGCCCCAGCCTGGCCCTCCTTGTATCTCCACCTATACTCTGCCCCTGCCGTCCATGTACCAGATAGTGGCAGGCTGGTCTTTCTACAGAAAACTGGACTAGGGCCCTTCCCTACCCACAGCTCTCACAGCTAAATTTGGAGTTAAGTCTCACATGGTTTGGCTTGGCATTCAAAACTCTTTCCCCCTCAGCACTGGCTCATCCAGAGCACTCACAGGGCAGGGGGCAGGAGCCCCCTTCCTCAAATGTGGCTTTGGTGCACAACTGGGTATGAGATGGTGATTTCCCTAAGAAGAAACAGGGCTGAGGTGGGGGGATTTCCTCGGTTCAGAGTTAGACCTCCAGAGATGAAAGTTTCCTTTGAGACACCAAATGGAGGGGTCCAACTGGCAGCTGGCTCCTGGTCTGGAGCTTCAGGGAGAGGTCTCAGCTCAGAGCCACATTCAAGAGCCAGCTTAAATGCAGCCTCCTGCAGGGAACCCCCAGAGCTTCCACAGCCTCGGATCTGCCCCTCTGCATACTCCAGATCTTTTGCCAAGTGGCATTTGGGTCTCCATGTCATCTCCCTCCCATGCCTGGGAGTAAAGGTGAGGTGCAGGGACTTGAACATGTGTACTCTGGTGCCTTCGGGGGAGAATATGTCAAGTAGAGAGGAGGCAGCTTGCAAAGAGGGAGACTCAGGAGAGTCAAGGACATGTGAGCAGGTGAGCCTGGGAGCAGGAAAAGAGATGAGTGAGCAGAGGTATGTGCCAGGGCAGGGGAGCAGGTGGGAGAACTGGGGAATGAGGGGGCTGGAGAGGTGGGGGTGGGATGCGGGTGAGGGGCTGCCTAGCTGTCCAGGCTCAGAAGTCAATTACATCCCTCCTGCAAGGGCCAGCTCACCCGGTCACCCCAAAGCCCTCCCTCTGTGGGTGGGGCCAGAGGGCCCAGAGCACAGATGACTCAATTGAGCAGTACTGAGGTAGACTCGAGTGGGTGCTGGGCTGGACTCCTGGGCGTGGGGGAGCAGCCACCATCCTGCCTACTGCATCCACTTTCCAGCTGGCTGCCTCTCTGAGAGGATGCAATATTGGGTGCCTTGTGAAACATGCTCCTAGTGCACCTGCTGCCTGCTGCACCCCTGGGACTACCCTGGGCTCTCCAGAGGGGTTGTGTGGAGGCTGGGCCTAGATTTTGCACCCTGCCTCTCATACTTGGTTTCCCTCCCCCAGAGACCAGCTGCTTCAGTACCCAGGAAGCCAGTCTATCCCCCAGGGTACAGCTGGGTTTGTTCCACAGCCCTTTATAGTGCATCTATTTGGACTGACTGCTCATTTCACAGAGAGGGGGGTATCTTGCCCCAGCTCATCTGACATGTCTAAAGCAACTGTGGGGTCAGAATCTGCAGCTCCCAGCCCCCAGCCCTACAACATTAGGGGAGGCTGGACCCCACATCTCTGAAGTCCCACTGGGCTGGTGTGAGCAGGCTCCTGAGTCCAGAGCTGCTCTGCAGGCTGTGGGGCTCATGCTCCAGCTCTGGGCCCACCTGATATGGTCAGGCTGTTCACCTTTGGGCCTTTCCTGCCTCTCAGGTCTCGGCTGACCCCGAGGGCCTCTCCCTCATCTTGACCACCAACTACGGACTCTGGCTTAGAGGTTCCCAGAACCTTAGACCATTTGGCTCAAGCCCCCCATTTCTCAGCTGGGGAAACTGGGACCAAAGAGGGGGAAGCAAGTTTCTCCCGGTACCCTAGCAAGTGCGAGGCAGAACCAGGTCTAGGAACATCTTTCTGACAGAGGTCCTCCCTGACCCCTGAGCCTTCTTTCATGTCTCATTAACTTCCCCGTAAGGAGACCACCCTGCGGAGGCTGGAAATCATACTGTCCAGGGCTGGTGTGTGCCCATGACTGTGCCTGTGTTGGTACTTGTGAGTGTGTAGGGGGGTAGGGATGAGGGGGTGGGAATAAACAGCAGCATGCTAGGGGCTGGAATGCACTCCAGCTTACCCCCAAAAAAAGGCACGGGGGGAGCCCTGCCCAGCACAGCACACACAACATGCTTAGGTTTTCCAATCTGCTGAATGCCTGTGAGGCTGGCTGGGGCTAAGAAGACAAAGGACAGACCTTTCCCCCCACAGATGGCAAGTGTAGTCCAGGATGGGTGGAAGCTTCTGTAGCAGCTTTGGGGGTCACATTCCAGCCCATGGGCTGACAATTAAGCAGAGAAGCCACCTCTAGGGGTCAGTCATGATCCAGTGATTCTGATGAGGACAGATGAAACCCTGTCTCTAATAAAAATACAAAAATGTTAGCCAGGTGTGGTGGCAGGTGCCTGTGATCCCAGCTACTCAGGAGGCTGAGGCAGGATAATCACTTGAACTCAGGAGGCAGAGGTTGCAGTGAGCTGAGATCATGCCACTGCCCTCCAGCCTGGGCTGGAGTGACACTCCAGCCTCAGTGACACTCTGTCTCAAGAAAAGGATACTGGAGGATGGGGGAGTGTGCTGCTGATCTGTCTCTGTATCCCTGGCTTTATGGGATGTACACCTCCCCAGTATCCCCAGGACAGGAGCTTGCATGTGCCGTAAAACCTGGAGGCCACTGCAAAACTGTAGAAGTCAGACTAGCAAAGGTGATAGGATGGAATAGGTTTTTATAAAAGTTTGATGAGTATTTGTATAATAAAAGAAAAAGGAGATCTATCTAATTACTGAGATTAACATAATCTTGGTGCAAATCTGGAACAAGGATGTACAGGGAAAGTTGACAATAGGAGAGTCTGAATGATGGGTCTTTGTCACAGGGAGAGTGCACATTGCAGTGCTCAGTGACGGCCTCTGGAGCCAGACAATCCTGGATTTGTATTTCTGCTGCCACTACCTACCTTCCCTGTGACCTTAGGGAAAATGACTTGCCTTCACTGCGCCTTAACTTTCTCGTATATAAAGGGGAAATAACCTTTACAATAAGCCTTCTAGGATGAAATAAAATACTTCAAGGAAAGTAATTTAATATCCAAAGCATAGAAAACCAAATAGAAGTTAGTTGTAAACCTTTATGAAAATGAATTCCAAATTTTATATAAAATAATACCAAAACAAAAACAGCAATGTACATACACACAAATAATCCATCATGGAGAATTAGATTTTATTGCAATAATGCAAGGGCAGTGTCAACAGATAATGCACTATTAGGAAGCTAGCATCTTTGTGTGTGTGTGTATGTGTTTATGTGTTTTTCTTTTTTTTTTTTGACAGGGTCTCTCTCACACAGGCTGGAGTGCAGTGTCAAGATGTTGGCTCAATGCAACCTCCTCCTTCCTGGCTGAAGCAATCCTCCCCACAAGCCTTCCAAAGTGCTTGGATTATAGGTGTGTACCACCACACCTGGCCCTATTTGTCTTAGTATATAGCAATTATCACTTAATGGCAAAAACTTTAGAAGTAATTTTCATCAAAGTTAGGACGTAGACAAGGGTAGCTTCTATCATTGTCTCTATTGAACATGGCACTGGAGGTGCTAGGCAACGTGTTCAGCTGATACATATGAAGTTGCCATTTTTTTTAAGTTATGAGATGCCCAACATCAGAAATGTATCTGAGTCAACCTATAATAGAAATAAGCCGGGCGAGATGAATCATTCCTGTAATCCCAGCACTCCAGGAGCCTGAGGCAGGTGAATCACCTGAGGTTAGAAGTTGGAGACGAGCCTGGCCAACATGGTGAAACCCCATCTCTACTAAAAATACAAAACAGAGCTGCGTGTGATGGCGCATGCTATAATCCCAGCTACCTGGGAGGCTGAGGCAGAATAATCGTCCATTATTTATGGGTACTTAGGTCATTTTCAGTTTTTGAAAAGACTGCTGCAGTGAAAATCTTCAGCCATCATCTCCCATTGCCATGAGAGAACGTGGTTGGAGGCACCATGGGAGTGGAATGGCCTCATGCATGGCTGGGCTTTGTGAGGTTCTGACTCTTTCCTTCCCAATCAATGTTCCTGACACAGTGGCTGCCTCCAGGAGATGATGGCTACAAGAGTGCCTGGCTTGGCCCACTGGAAGCACGAGACTGTGAGGAGCAGCATGTTGGACCACAGGACGAGGCTGTCCCCTGACCCTGTCCCCCGTCCCCCGTCCCCCATCCCCCCATGGCCAGGAGTGAAGATGTGGATCTGCCCTTGGAGGACTGTGTGACCAAGGGCCTGGAACTGGCCGCCAGAGTGCTCCATGCTAGAGGAGAAGAAGTGCCAAAACCAGAGCCCTGTTAGGGACTGCAACTCTAAGTGAACAATATCTCCAAGGAGGAAGACTACAATGAAGGCCTCCCTGAGTAGGAGGAAAAGGAGGGCATCACCTACTACAACTGCTACTGCCCAAGGATGACAGCTGCCTGGAGAGCATGGATTGCAACAGGGATGAGTATCTGGTCCATGGGATACACCCCGTGGACACTGACACGTGCCAGGAGCATCCACACAACATGCCTCTTAACTGGAATAGTGAAGAGCTCGGCCCCCATTGGTACTGCAAAGCACGCAGCCCCCTCCCCACCACCTTGCTTCAGCATCTGCGGGGGCTGTACCAGGGGGATCCCTTCCTCTCGGTCTCCTCTGCTCCCTTCTCTGGGACAGGGGGAGTCCTACTCTAGGACAGGAGAGGAGTGGCTAGACTTGGCAGACCTGCACCCTCATGGCCACTGTGCTGAGGGGCAGCCAGGACTACCTGGACGGCCACCTGTCCCTCCTGGAGGATGAGCCCTCTGTCCTGCAGGCCCACTAACAGGAAGAAGATGGCCACTACTGTCCCAGCAAAGAGGGCAACCAGGACTGCTACCCCACAGAGTCCAACAGGAACACCGGCGCCTCCCACTACCACCTGAGGCATGAGGACGTGAACATGGAGGACCAGGAGGAGGACATCAACCCGATCATGGCTGAGATCAAGAGGAACTTGAGCATGACCAGCATCACCAGTGCCAGTGAAGCCAGCATGGGCCTGAGCCAGGATCTGGAGACTCTGCAGAGGCCTGCCTGCCCAGGAAGGCCAGCTGCAGCTCCAGCAGGCATGAAGTGAAACCCAAGTCACTGGACCTCCCTCCCAAGGCCAAGCACAGTGAAGACCCCCAGAGAGGCTTCAAGCCCAAGACTAGGACCCCACAGGAGAAGCCGAAGTGGCCCCACTAGCAGGTAGGACTCCCCTGTCCCAGAGAATGGAGCAAAGGGGCCTGAGAGCAATGGCTCTGTGCATCTCTTCTTACAGAGACGTTGATCCATCATGAGAGCTCCGCCCTCCTGACCTAATGACCTCCCAAGGGCCTCACCTCCTAACACCATTACATTGGAAGTTGGGATTTCAATATATAAATGTTAAAGGGACACATTCAGTCCAGAGTACATAGAAAATAATTTCTTAAAGTACTGAAAGTGGCTGGGTTTGGTGGTTCACTCCTGTAACCCCAGCCCTTTGGGAGGCTAAAGCAGGAGGATTGCTTGAGCCCAGGACTTCCAGACCAGTCAGGGTAACGTAACAAGACCCTGTCTCTGTGTGTGTGTGTGTATGTATGTGTGTAGATGTATACACAAAATTAGCTGTTTGGTCCACTGCATTCCTGTAGTCTTGGCTACTCAGGAGGCCAAGGAGAGAGGATCACTGAAAGCCAGGAATTTGAGGCTGCAGTGAGTTGCAATTAAGCCACTGCATTCCTGCTGGGGCAAGAAAGTGAGACTCTGTCTCAAAATCAAAAACTATTAAAAGCATAAGCTCAAAATAAAAATGGTGATAGATTTGATTTTGTCAAAGTATTTAGACTTCTGTTCAACCAAACATACTGCACACAAAGCTTAAAGAGAGACCGTAGATCAGGAGCAGGTATTTGCAATTCATATAATGAACAAAGGATACATATGTAGAATATTTAAGGAGTTCTGATAAACTAATATTTTAAAAAGTCAGCCAACCAAAAGAAAAGTGGGAAAACAGTATGAACACGTAATTCATAGAAAAGGAAACTTGGCCAGGCATGGTGGTTCATGCCTATGATCCCACACTTCGGTAGGCCAAGGTGGGCAGATCACCTAAGGTCGTCAGGAGTTTGAAACTAGCCTGGCCAAAATAGTCAAACCTCATGTCTATTAACATAAAAGTTAGCCAGCCGTGATGGCATGTGCCTGTAGTCCCAGGTACTCGAGAGGCTGAGGCATGAGAATCATTCAAACCCAGGAGGCAGAGGTTGCAGTGAGCCGAGATTGTGCCACTGTGCACCAGCCTGGGAAGCAGAGCAAGATTCCATCTGAGGGGGGGGGGGGGGGAAATAAAAAACTTGAATGATCTGATCTGCAAACATAGCAAGACGTTTAGCATCAATAGGGATGATGGAATTGGACATAGAAATGACAAGGAGAGGCCGGGCGCGGTGGCTCATGCCTGTAATCCCAGCACTTTGGGAGGTTAAGTCAGGTGGATCACAAGATTAAGATATGGAGACCATCCTGGCCAACATGGTGAAACCCCGTCTGTAGTAAAAATACAAAAATTAGCTGGGTGTGGTGGTGTGTGCGTGTAATCCCAGCTACTCAGTAGGCTGAGGCAGGAGAATTGCTTGAACCAGGGAGTCAGAGGTTGCAGTGAGCGAGGTGGTGCCAGTGTACTGAAGTCTGAGACAGAACGAGACTCTGTCAAAAAAAAAAAAAAAAAAAAGTTAATCAAAAAGAGTAAGTTTTGAATAATATGTACAAGTCACATGTCATATATAACAAATAGGACATACACGTATTAGCTGACATTTAAAAATGTTTAAAGACACCCACAACAGTAGCAGAACTATAAAATACTGCACAGGAGTGATGAACTCTAAATTCAGAGGAGTGGGTACCTCTAGGGACTTGTAGCAGAATAAGCCTGTTGGGGGAGGTTCTAGGGGCTTTATTTCATATATGTTTGCTTTCGTTCATGAAACAAAGTCTAAAGCAGTCTCACTACATATGAGTTTGTTCTGATAACCACAGAGAGTGGTACCCAGGTGTTTGGCACATGGGCTCCTCCAGATTTACGTATGTTTGAAATAATTACTTTTTCTTGAGACTGAGTCTTGCTCCGTCACCCTTATCACTGCAACCTCTGCCTCCCAAGTTCAGGCATTTCTCCCACCTTACCTCCGTAGTAGCCGGGTTTACAGGCGCATGCAACCAAGCTGGGGTAATTTTTGGGTTCTTAGTAGAGAAGGGGTTTCACCATGTTGACCAGACTGGTCTTGAACTCCTGATCTCAAGTGATCCACCTGTCTCAGTCTCCCAAAAGGATGGGGTTATAGTTGTGAGCCACTGCACCCGCCCTGGAATATTTGATAATACTTTATTTTGTTTTAAGGAGTGCTTTTCCTGAGTGTTTCCAGGAGGAGGATGGCTGTGGAGATGGGCAGGCACCTTCCTTGCTGTGCACCTGGCCCCATCTCTGGCCAAGCCAGGCCTCAGTTGCAGACTGAGCAATTGTCCACAGGTCAGACAGGCTGACGTCCTGGCCTGGGGCTCTTCCCACAACTGCCGCATGCCCTTTTTGCAGTTGCTTGGTAGTGGGTGAGCCCGGTTTGCTCCACCAGCTGAGGCTCAGGCTGCAGGGGTGTGCTGGCCACAGAGGACAGAGTTAGTGGCCTGGGACCTGCTGTAATCCACAGCAGGAGTCAGAGCCTGATATCCCAGTCTGCAGAGTGAGAAGGTGGATCTCATGGTCTCCAAGGAATCATCTGGCTCTGTTTTCATTGGCCCAGGGTTTGTCCTGAGGCCTGTGGCTGATGCCCTGGGCTCCAGTCTCTCTAAACAAGGGAGCAGAGCTGAGCAGAAGTTGGCCTCCACATTCCTGGCTTTTCACCCCCATCCTGAGCTTCCTCTGCCTTCCCCATCAGTTCTGGTGCCCCTTGAGGAGGGGGTTTCCCAGAGGAAGACTTGGCCAAAAGGGGCCTTTATGTGTGACGTGGAAGGTGGAAGGAAAGGCAGCCATTGCTCTCTGGAGGCAGCCGTGGCCGTCTGCGGTGTCACTGGTGAGGTCTAGGTCCATTTTGCCTGTGCACAGCAAGTCCATCATTGTGACGTGGGTTTTGCGAAAGATAAAAGATGGATTCACAAGGCAGCCAGAGGAGGAAGTGGGAGAACAGCTCTCAAATCCACCTCCCTGGCAATAAGGCTGGGGGTTGTTTCTAGGTTAGGGAAAGGTGGTGCTTTAAGATGTGGAGGGAGATGATTGGCCATGGGGAAAAATGAAGTAATAGGTTCCTTTTGTGCAGAGGAGGCCGGGCACGGTGGCTCGTGCCTGTAATTCCAGCACTTTGGGAGGCGGAGGCGGGCGGATCACACAGTCAGAAGATGGAGACCATCCTCACTAACATGGTGAAATTCCTTCTCTACAAAAAATACAAAAAATTAGCCAGGCGTGGTGGCATATGCCTGTAGTCCCAGCTACTGTAGAGGCTGAGGCAGGAGAAATGCTTGAATCTGGGAGGTGGAGATTGCAGTGAGCCAGGATCACACTACTGCATTGCAGCCTGGGTGACAGAATGAGCCTGTGTCTCAAAAACAAAAAATGTTCAGAGGAAGGCAGTGCAAGGCTCTTGTCAGTTTCCTGGTACTTCCTTAGCCCTGTAGCTTTTGTTCCTGTGGTTACAATGTGGCTGCTGTTTCTCCAGGCCTTGGATTGCCTTCCTGGGAGGGAAAGAGGGAAGGTTCAGAGACCGAGTCGGTCTCTTTTTAGCTGGAAAACAGATTTCTCAGAAGTTTTAAGATTATACTTCAATTTTTATCTTTCAGCTGCGAATAAGTTGTATCACTATTCTGAACTGCAGGAGTGTTTAACTGGGAATGTTGCTTCCTCTCTGCTAGCTGGGTTTTCAAATTTATGAATTTTATCAATTGCTTTTTTCTTTGTTGGTTGAGCGTTTCTTTTCTGTTTTATGTTGATAAGGTAGCTTACAGTGATTGGCTTTTGACTGTTAACTAACATTGCATTTCTGGAATTCAATCAACTTGGTTGTGATGTATGATCAACCCCATTTTATATGTGGTTGAAATGGGTCTGCTCATAGTTCATTTGGTAATTTTGTACTTACATGTTCGCAAGAGGAAGTGGAGTGTAAGCTTCCTTTCAGGTGATGTTCTGTTAGGTTTCAATATGAAATATTAAGGCTATGCTGGTTAAACAATTGGAGACTTTCTTATCCTATTTCTGACAGTTCACATAAGATGTGTGCTATTTCTTCCTTAAGAATTCGGAAAGAACTTACCTATTAAGCCATGTGAGACTGTAGTTTTCTTTATAAGGGTTTCAATTACAGATTCAATTATATATGACTATTCATTTTGCTAAGCTGTGTTTGCTGAATGAATTTGTTCATTTTGTCTCTAATTTCAAAGTTGTTCTAATATTTATTTATTTTTGAGATGGAGTCTCATTTTGTCACCAAGCTGGAGTGCAGTGCTACAATCTCGGCTCACGGCAACCTCTGCCTTGCAGGTTCCAGCGATCCTCCTGCCTCAGCCTCCCACCGAGTAGCTGGGACTAGAGGCACGCGCCACCACACCCAGCTAATTTTTTGTGTTTTTAGTAGAGACCGGGCTTCATCGTGTTCGCCAGGATGGTCTTGATCTCCAGACTTGGTGATCCTTCCGCGTAGGCCTCCCAAAGTTCTGGGATTACAGGCATGAGCCACCGTGCCTGGTCCCATTTATCTTTTCAATATTGATAAGGTCTGCAGTTAGTGTTTCTCTTGTCTGGATTTTTGTTTGTTTTTTTTTTTTTTTCAGACAGTCTCACTCTGTCGCCTGGGCTGGAGTGCAATGGTGAGATCTTGGCTCACTGCAACCCCAGCCTCCTGGTTCAAGCAATTCTCCTGCCTCAGCCTCCCCATAGCTGGGACTACAGGCACCTGCAACCATGCCTGGCATGAGTCACTGCGCCCGGCCCTACTTCAATTTTTTTTTTTTTTTTTTTTTTTTAAGAAACAGTCTGTGTCTGTCACTAGGCACCAGGCTGGAGTGCAGTGGCACAATCTCTGCTCACTGCCAACCTCCACCTCCCAGGTTCAAGTAGTTCTCCTGCCTCAGCCTCTGGAGTAGCTGGGACTACAGATGAGTGCCACCATGCCCAGCTAATTTTTGTATTTTAGTAGAGACAGGTTTTCACTGTGTTGGCCAGGATGGTCTCGATCTCTTGACCTTGTAATCTGCCTACCTCAGCCTCCCAAAGTGCTGGGATTACAGGCGTGAGCCATCAAGCCCGGTCTTTTTGTTAATTTTTAAAATCCATTTAATGGATTCCCTTCAGTGCTGGGATTGGCCTCCATAAGTGCTGGATTACAGGCAGGGCATTTGGGGTACCACGCCTTCCATCGTCGGGGCTCCAGCCTTGGTTCTGGAGACCAGCCGTGGACCAGCCCCGGGTGCACCCGCCCGCTCTGCCGACTGTCCTAGCGCCGGGGCCAGGGGGCACAGGGCCTCTTGTACACCTGGCGCTGTCGCAGCTTTATCTTCCCTCTCTTTGCACCACTCGTTGTTGCCGGGAAGCTTTTCGCAGTCCAATGATCCCAGAGGTGAATGAGCGCCTCTGATGAGAGGAAGCAGTGGGGACGGGGCCGCGGGTCTGGGGCCGCAGGTTAGTGCACGTGCGCCTGGTAGAGGTGGCCCTGCTGGCTTGTCGCCCGCTGCTTCCTAGACCGGCGTGCTGCCGTTGGGTATGTGGCTCAGCGTGGGTTCTTCAGGAGCTGGGCTTCAGACTGAGCAGCAGCGGGCGTCTTAGGCAGAGCACTGGAACAGCCCCGGTGCCCTGCCCAGGTAAGCTGGGGGGCCTGAGCTGCCGATGTGCTGGCTCTACCCAAGGGGTAGACGCTTGTGTACCCAGACAAGACGGGGGTGGTGCAGAACCTGCAGGCAGAGCGCTCCGAGCTTTGCCCTCTGGACTCAGTGGGGCCGGGGGGTGGCCATTGCTGGAATCTGGGGGTGCAGCCTGGCAGCCCTACTCCTCTTGGACGGCCCATTCCCCCCCCTCCCATAACCGGAGGGCGGGTGCAGTGGGGACCAGGAGGCGGCCCTCGCATCCCCGGCAGGGGGCACTACAGCAAAGGGCCACTGGGCATTGGCAAGAGGCACTGTCTGGGGGTGCCCGTGTGCCCTCTCATGTCCCACCAGACTAACCGGGCCACTGGTGCATTCCGTGGTCCCGCTTGGCCCCAGCATGAAGTCCTGGTGCTAGGAGCAACTGGGGTGGGGTCGCCTATAGGTTCACTGCCCCTGGGGATCTCGAGCCCTGATCTTCAGCCCCTTCCCTTTCCCTTTCCCTTTCCTTTTATAATAAGGCCCAGAGGGAAAAACTTCTCAATTAGACACCCCGTTGCTCCTGGGCTGCAGGCTCCGGGTTGGGGGCGTGGCATGGACCTGTCGCAAAACCACACCCTTTCCCCCACTGCAGGCACTGCCAGGCAAGACTGCTGGCGGGAGGTATGGCTGTAGATGGTGAAGGAGAACACTGAGGTCCCGCGTCACCAAACAGGGCTCTACGGACCGGGCAGTGGGCCTCGGTAAGTCTGGGCCTGGGCGAAATTTATTTCCTGGCCCGATGTGGAGGGAAGATGAAAGTGAGGACACCTGTGACGGGCCTGCCCTGCAAGACCCCAGTGGAAGGCAGAGCCTTAGAGGGGCCTGCCAGTGTTCACTTAGTATTCACTGGAAGGAGGAGGCTTATTTTTTCAGATCCGTTTAGATGAGACCTGGCAGGGAACAGACATAAATCTTGGTTAAGCACAGTCAGCTCCTAAATGGGCATGCAGAGGGTCAAGAAGCCCAAATTCCGCATCCGGCTTCTGGAACATTTTTTGGGGAGAAGGGGGAAACTAAGCTGCCTTTGGCCTCTTCAACCTCCTGTGCCTATTGTTGCTGTTGTTTTTGTTTTTTTTTTTTTTTAATTTTCTGACCTCTTTGACAAAGGACAGAGGTTTTAGAAATTAGGACCTGAGAGCTCTGCAGGTTGATTGAAGCGGGACAAGTTTTCCTAAGGTGTAGCTTGGTAGGTGCTGGGAGCCTGCTGGTGGCTTTTTCTCAGGCCCCTGGGTCAGGGTCTCTCCATTGAGATTAGGCGGGGGTTTCTCCTCTCCAAGGAAGTGTGGCCACTAAGTAGGAGACAGAATCTGTGTTTCCCAGTTCGAAGCGTCTGGGATGCCGTTCCCTAGCACTCACTCCTAGCTGACCTTGAGGGTTGTCTTCCGCTGCAGCCTGGGATGAAGAGGGTCTCCTGAACGTAGGATTTCTTAGGCAGGAGGGCTGGGGTGACATGGACGTGGAACCTGCCAGGGCTGCGGGCAGTGTCCGTGGCATGAGTGGATAAAGCTGGAGCTTGTGGCTGTGTGCCGGCAGCCCTCACTCAGTGGGCGCTAGCAGCACTGGCAGGGGGGCCCTTGGAGTGGACTCCATGGCTGGGCTGGGACTGGGTGATGGCACTAGTGAAGGGGCACCGAGTCTTCCCTCTCATGTGTTAGGAAGGGGAGGTCTTTGCCTTTCCCCCACTGTACAGCTCCTGGACTCCTGAGCTGGGCGAACCTACAGGATGAGTCCCATGGGGTGTGAGTATCTGTGAGCAGTAAGAGGTGGGGTGGATGGGATGTTGGAAGTGGTGAAGCTCTTCCTTTCATCTCCCCCAAGCCCCTGGCAGCCACCATTCTACTGTCTGTCTTGATGTGTGTTGAGACAGAGTCTCGCTATTGTTGCCCAGACTGCAGTGCAATGGCGTGTTCTCAGCTCGCCACAACCTTCGGCTCCCCGGGATCAAGTGATTCTCTTGCCTGAGCCTCCGGAGTAGCTGGGATTAGAGGTGCCTGCCACCACACCAGGCTAATTTTCTGTATTTTTAGTAGATATGGGGTTTCACTATGTTGGTCAGGCTAGTCTCTAACTCCTGACCTCAGGAGATCTACCCGCCTCGGCCTTCCAAAGTGCTGGGATTAGAGGCATGAGCCACCGTGCCCGGCCTCTACTTTCTGTCTCTGAGTTTGACTACTCTAGGTGCCACATCTGAGTGGAATCATAGTCATTCGTGCTTTTGCAGCTAGCTTTGTTTCACTTGGCATGATGTGTATATTCTTTATAACAGTGTAGAATTAGAGTTTGTATATTTTTTATAACAGTAGAAATAGAGTGTTTATATTATTTATATCAGAGTATTTTGAGAGTGTGTATATTTTCATGTCAGAGGATATATTGATTGTGTATATTTTTTATAGCACAGTACTTTGAGAGCGTGTATATTTTTTATAACAGAGTACAAAAAGAGAGTGTATATTTTTTATAATGAAGTACAAATAGAGGGTGTATATTTTTTATAACAGTACCAATAGAGGGTGGATTTTTTAATGACAGTAACAATAGAGGGTGTATATTTTTTATAACAGTAAAAATAGAGTTTTTATATTTTTTATAACAGACTATTTTTTGGGTGTTTATATTTTTTAACAGAGTACAAATACAGGGTGTAAATTTTTTTAACAGAGTGCAAAGAGAGGGTGTATATTTATTATGATACAGTACAAACAGAGGGTGTATTCATTTTATAACAGAATACAAATAGAGGGTGTATATTTTTTTTTTTTTTATAACAGGGTACAAATCGAGGGTGTATATTTTTTATAATAGTACAAAAAGAGGGTGTATATTTTTTTATAGCAGAGTTCAAATAGAGCGTGTATATTTTTTATAACATAATACAAATAGAGAGTGTATATATTTTACAACCGAGGACAAATAGAGGGTGTATATTTTTTATAACAGTACAAATAGAGGGTGTATATTTGTTTAAGAGTACCAATAGAGGGTGTATATTTTTTATAACAAAGCAAAAATTGTTTGAATATTTTTTATAACAGACTATTTTTTGAGTGTTTATATTTTTATAACAGTACAAATACAGGGTGTAAATTTTTTATAACAGAGTACAAATAGAGGGTGTATATTTATTATAACAGTACAAATGGAGGGTGTA
>JAZHEH010000816.1:0-218701 GCA_036589455.1 Ateles fusciceps | reverse complement strand
AACGCAGGAGCACCAACTGTACCATGTACATAGCAATACGTACTAATCAAGGCCACATAACATCACCGACTTTATTGTGGTTATTGCAAATAAATGTAAAGTATAATCAAAGTTTCCCCTTCATGGCATTCAACTCCACCTATATGTTTAATTAATCCATCTAGAAATTTTTCTATGCCATGCTACCAACCCTACAAAACACTAGAATCACATTTTACATATCAATTTAACTCCAGATTCTTCCAAAAATGTACCACCAAAGTCTCTTGTTAAATAAATATGATTTTCATCATTTAATCTGAAATGCCCATCTGTCCATAGAAGATATTTTGAGTAAACGTTCTTGTGTGCTGGTTAAAATATCCCGAAAGGTAAGTTCCTAAAAAAGAAAAAGGAAAATTAATATAATCAGATGTATGCATACATATACATACATATGTATACATATAATTTCAACTTTATAGTCATTGCCAAGCCACCGAATTATAATACATATCAGATTCTAGTATAAGTAGCAGTCATTAAAAATATAATTAATCCAGTTACAGACATTTAACACCTGGTAGATAATACCACATCACTTTCCAAGCCACAAGACAGATTGTTCAATTTATTCTTTGCTTACAAAATATTACTTTTTCAAATACCAATAAACACAAAGCCTTACTCCAAAAATAATCAATATCATCGTCACTGTGGTGTTGCCAAGGAAACACAAGGTTGCCTTAAGGTATTTTTATCAAAAAGTTTTTCTACTCCTTCAACTTCACCTCACTCTATTTGTAATAAATAATATATACCACTGTATTTATAATAAATAAGGTAAGGGCTTTTTAATTTTAAAAATTAATCATAAAAGAATAAATATAAATTGCTGCACTGTAGATAGTTGTCTCCCTCTAGGGAGACATTCCTTCAAATGCACCTTCACAAGAACTGTATTTCCTTAGGGAAAAGCATAAACTTAAACCACAGTGAGAAGTAACATACCTTTAGGACATTATGTCATCACATCTAGCCATACAGCCTCAAATAACCATTATAACTTGAAACAATTGTTATAATTTTACTCCATGTAATTATTATATTAAGGAGAGCTTGGGACTATAGAAATTTTTGAAATGGAAAATAACCACAGCATTGTGACCTTGTAAACTGGACTTTGAAGTCTGGGGAGTAAATACTTGACCCAAGTCCCCAGAAGTTGACATAGTCTTGGATCTCCTTAAGGGTACTTGGGCCTTCATGTTGTAATCCCAGCTGCCAGTGTTTATATAAAATCCATGAAAGAATGAAGTGGAGGATAACAGGCTCCTCCGCACTTTTATGTATGCAAAGTAAGATATTAAAGAACAGGACTTTTACAGAACATAAATGTGTAAAAATTCAAGTAAAGGACCACACTCCTTTTTTTAAAAGAGACTAAACTTCCTATTTCACTTGATTATAAATATCTGCATTTCTAAAATAAGTAACTTCACTTTATTACCTTCCATAAGTCTAGAATGGAGAAACAAAGACTTAATTGAGATGAAAAAATGGATATGTCAGACTTAAATAAACATCTGAACTCTTATCTGATGATTTCACAACTTTGTGAAGAAGTTGTGATAATAATCAATCCATATTTTTATCTACAAAAGTTTTTCATTTACAACAAATAAAAGAAAAAAGACTATGAATCTCATTTCTCACTTAAATAAGCGTCTTTTTGCTCATTAAAATTCTGTCTTTTTCAATTAATTTTTCACTATGAAAATACTCTAAAGCCACACCAGAAAACAAATTATTATATCTCAATCTATTTATAACCTTAACTTACCATGTGGATCTATAGGGTCAGAATTTTTTATTGATAAATGGAGAAGCAGATGAATTAACCGATAGTGTGAAATTTATCCACATGATGCTTAACAGGCTCTGCTTATTTATCAATAGAGCCAATACCATCAAGAGCTATCTCAAACGTTATTATTCAATGTGCTCCTTAATTATTGATGTACCTGTTAAAATTTTTTTAAAAAACATTTTCTAAGATTTTGTCCAAATCTATTATAAACAGGACTGGTTCCATAATCATCCTACACACACACATCCTCTCCACAATGCAAGCTGCTAAAATGACAGCATATCAAGAAAGAAAAAGTCTAAATTTTAAGAGCTCAACAGGTGATTGGCCTTAGAGGCTCATTTACCTCTGGTGTTACCCAAACTCTTTGAACTAGACATGTCCATTGCGCTAATAACAAAAAGGTCAAATTAGACATGACCCCAAATAAGTACTAAGTATAAATTGGTTTTACAAATGTCAATCGACTTTTTAAAATATTTAACACACAACATCAAATATTATATTTTCTAAATCAGCATACAAATTATAAAAACCAAGACATATATGATTATATGTAATACATTTTATTTTATTTAATATAATCTTGGCCGTTACCATCTAGGCGCCAACCGAGCGGCTAATCCTCAAGCTCACTGTGCACCCCCTCCACCTCTCAGATCCAAGAATCCATGCCCCACTTTCCACGGTAAGTTAGGATCATAACGAGCACATCACACACCCCAGTGAATTCTTCTGATTTTTAGTAGAGATGGACTTCGCCATGTCTGCCAAGCTGCCCCACCTCGAAGGTCACCTGGCCTCAAGTGATCCACCTATACGCCTCCCAAAGTCTTGGGATTAGCAATACGTAACTAACCAAGAAAATACGCCACACAACATTACCCACGTAGTAATACGCTGTTAGGCACATAACATGCCCATCCGGCCAGATGCTGTGGCATTACCACGGCTGCAGAACAGTAGGCTTGCGCCTTGGCTTCTTTGTCATCTTCATCCCAGCAGGGACCTGCCAGATGTCATGGATTTCTCCCTTTATGAAGGGTCTTTGCATATATGGGGTTAGGAGCTGCTCGAGGAGACAGTCTGTCCCTTTAGGAGCTCAGGTGCTGTGCTGGGAGCTCTGTTGTTCTTGTTCAGGTGTGGACAATAACATTTAAAGTTGCTTAGTGGAACTCATAACCGCCTCTTTTCCCAGGTGCTCTGTCCTGGGAAGGTGAGGTTTGTATTTATGTATACCCATGCTGCTGCCTTTTTATAGATGCCTGCTGAACAAGAGGCAAACCCAGCCCCAGACACCTGCCCAGAGGCGTTGCTGAAAGTCACCTGCCCAGTTGCTGTGTACCTCTGCCGTTTGTTTTACAGAGGTTCAGTTAGACGTCTCCATAATGGCGGTCTGCCTCAGAATGGAAGACTGCCTTGTGCCAATAATGGTGTCTCCCACTGTGCAGTGCTCCAGACTGTGGATGACCTTTCAAAAAAGCCTCATGTCTAGTGGTGGACTCCCTCGGTAATGGTGGAACACCCTTCCCCTTACCAAGGGATGATCCCTGGGTCCAGCTATGCTTGCTGGAAACTGCAATCCACAGTGTTTCAGATTGCTCGTCTTTGTGGAGAGGACCTGCCAAGTGATATCACTGGCTCCTGTTTCAGCCCTCTCTTTTCAGTCGAATGGTGGCTCGTGCCTCCCAGCTATCCCCAGACCCCACCCGACGGCTGCCATATTCTGTGAACTTTTTGGCACAACCCTGGCACCAGCCAACAGCTGTGCTGGAAACTCATGGTCCTTTCCACCCAGCACTTGGTTTATGGGTGGTGAAACTCGTTTGGAATGGTCATCACACACCCTCTGCATTGTTCTCGCTGCATGCACTTCAGCTGTCCCATCTCTGTGATCTGCATTTCCTGGATTAGTGACATTTCTAATGGTAGTACACACACATGGGTGCACACAGGAATAGTGCCTCTTCATCTACTAAATTGCTACAAATAAAATAATTTATGCATTGTGGTCTTCTGATTCTAAACACCTTGCTTTATAATTTGTTCATATTATGGAATTCTTTAATATAATAATTATATGCTATCAAATTTGTAGCAAAAGACATGGAAACCTAAAAAGAATTCACCTTTCATAACAATACATTTCATCTCAGAATCTTGGTTAACTGTCCAAAACTGCAAAGGAAATGAGATTATTTGACTCCAGAAACAGCAGTCAAAAGATCTTAGTGTATTATACTTGTTTTTTTGAGTTGGTAGGCTAAATTAAGCCTAATCGCTCATGTAGAAGAACCATTACTGGTTTCTGCCATCTATCAATCAAGTAGTATATACCACACTTCTCGACAGAATAAATAATACCTGTTATGGGATTTACCTCATAAACATTATAGTTACCATGGTTACCATTGAGTCAAGTTCAGAAAGGCCTTCATTTTGAACTGATGTGTTGCTTAATCTTGGAATGCCTCTACACCAAGATATTCTATGTAGGCTTGCCCCAAGGATATGTCCCAGGAAGTCATGTCTCCAAGGATTCTAAAAAACACTTCCTTGCTTGCCATTCAGTTTTCTGTAATACTACTAAATCACACTAGAATAGCAATTTAGAACTAACCTGGACCATTTCAGCAGATAACAAAAGGTTGCTTCTAACTTAGTTCAGATACACATCCTCCACTCCCACTCTGCTATTCGTTCAGCTGTTGCCTCTCATGTCTCTATATTCTATATCAGCTATCTCTTTATACTCTGCTTTATGATGCTTGGGTTAATACTGCAACCCCATTTCTGCCAAGAAGCTGCTTCATGCTTGGCTTTACCAATAAGCGGTGTTATCCGGACACCACATAGCTTAAATTGGAAGGTAGGAAGAGGCTAGAGGAGGAATAAGAGACTGTTCTGTGGAATCCATATTCAAGCCTCTAGAATTACATTATACCCTTCTGCCAGTCATAAAAATGGTAGCTGCTTTCTGCAGTTACTACCTTTTAGATGTTTCTAGGTCTTCCCTTTTAGTTTATTGATTTGAAGGTTTAAATTATGACTTTTCTTCATTTTCAGTTCTTTCCTCATCATCTGTTAATCTCATTCATGGTTTTATGCAGGCTGAGTTTTCACTTTGTTTTCTCTATTCAGTTTAAAGTTTTATTGATTTAGCATGGACTTTACAGGCCTGGAGTGGATATATGGCACGATCTTGGCTCACTGCAACCTTGGCCTCCTGGGTTTGAGCGACCTTGGCTTCAGCCCACCCAAGTAGCTGGGATTAGCACTTGCCACCACCAAGCCCAGCCAGAATTTTTGGGTTTTTGGGTACACGGGTTTCACCTCATGTTCACCAGGCTTGTCTCAAACTCGTGATCTTGCCTCCTGCCTCAGCCTCCCCAAAGTGTTGGGATTACAGGCGACTATAACCTGAGTTAGTTTCCTTTAAACAATTGTTCACACTTTTAATGTTGGACTGCACTTGAAGCAGATATGTCCACCAATGTGAACATTTCAGCTTAATTAAGCCAAAACACATAAAATTTTAAAAAGTTGCATTCAATATCACATGGCCCTCAGCATAGTCGATAGATTGTTGGATGTTCTATACAAAGGAGTCACATGTTCAGTATCGTAACACCAACTGTTTTCTTCAGGCACAATGTTTAATAGGAATTGTTTTCAGCAATCCCATATGGCACCATACGATAGGGAATTGCGGAGAAAAAAGTTATAAATAACCAACGAGAACAGTTGCCTGCCAAACTGCTGAGCAAAAGCAGCAGAGGAGCCATACTGATAGCAATACATATATTAAGATGCTACAACCAACCATCAACGAACTCATCTCCAGGCCCACCAGGAGATAATCAGTGAAAGGGAAATAGAAGGACTTTAACCACCAACCACGCATATCCAGGCCATAAGGTTTAAAAACTTTACCATTGGACGTAATCCAAGATCATTCCACATAAGGATGAGGGATAAAGCCATACCAGATGCAGCTTAAGGCCTATCAAGGCATGATTATAAGACCTTTCTGTCCTGCTTAGAAATTTCACTTCAAACAGACAACAGGAGACGATTGAAGGCATTCAAGACAAAGTGGGACTCTATCATACTATGTTCTTTCAACACTTGATTTTCAGAACCTAAACACCCCAGTGAAACCAGCACTCAAAAAATTACTATGGTATATTGGACTTTACATCCATTAAGGTCATGGACCCTACTAAAAATAATGTTGCCACCCAACTCCTCTTTCAAATTATATTTAATTTTTATAACCTTAGTTAGTTTGCTGGTCTTTGAATTCCCATGTTAATTAATATTTGTCGTGTTTTGTTTGTAGCTCTTGGCTTACATTGCTGTGAAATGATTACTATACTTCTTAGAAATTTGCTCATCTCATTGCTATAACATTTTTGAATTATATTTAGAGTTTATTTTACATTCCATTGCTTGATGAACACTGAGGTTGTTTCCAACTTTGTTTTTATTGAGAAGCCTGCTTAGGTAAATCTTGTTATAACGTTTTGATGATTTTGATATACATTTCCATTGCAAGAATATTAAAGAGTGTTGTGGGGTAAAGGCTGATTACCTACAAACTTAACAATTTTCTCTCATGTTCGTCTTCCTTGGTCTTACATTCACTAAGTTGTAAACCCTAGCATGATCTCAAATTAGAGGCTAGTGAAGTTACAGGCGTTACCCATTCTCCTAGTTTTAATTTCAATTTGTCCTCGTAGCCGTTGTGCAACTGCTGATAGTAATCGTTACTGACGCTTTCCTCCAGCAAGGCATAGGAAATCTTTAAGCACATAAGAGAAGCATCTCATCCCATTAGACGTTCTTATAATTTAATGCTGACTTCAAAGAGAAGGATTATCCCTTTCCTACTGGAAGACAATTGCTTCATCAATGAAAGCAATGCTCATGCGATCTCCTGAATTAGTTGTAAAGGAACACCACTTCCTCTCCCACTGCCTTTCTGCATTTCCTCTTGGGTCAAGCCACAATGTCATACAAAGCCATAGGAAAGTGTTTAGTAGATCACAACCCCTTAGTGAGGTTGAGTGCGCATGGTCAGACAGAAGTGGTGAAAAATGAGCCTTCAAAGCAATCTGTCACCTCTTAGTTTTGCAGCCCCAGCCTACTAGCCAAACAGATGTCTGCCACAAGCCTTCCAAATAGCAATATTCAACAAATCAGGAGTCATCGCTCGTGGTTTAGCTACTTGTTTCAGACTGTTTGTTATTAGTAGTACAGTATCATGTAACTTTTGATGGCCGATGGCTTGTATTTAAACAACACCTCTAGAAATAGCACTGCCAAACACTGAGCCCACCTGTGTCCCCCCTTCACCAGCCACCTCAGCCACAACACATCCCTGCTGCTTGTGGTCAGCTCAACTTCAATCTTGTCTTGAGTCCACACACCCCAACTCTTCGCTTCTTCATGGTGCCCTCCCACAACCTCAGCATCTCACCAGTGCCAAAGAAGTTGCAGATGCCAGAATAGGGAATGTGTAGTTACTAGCTTGTTGGGCTCACCCCTGTTTTTCACTCAGGAACCTTACTTTTCGATGGATCTTCCTCTTGTTTATTTTTCTCTTCATTGGTTGTTGCCGATGGAGCATTAGCCCCCCCACTATAATTACTCATCAAGGATCTAGCCAAAGAGATACTGCCATCCCATTTGTGCATCTTGCAAAAGAATTTACTTTAGTTTTGGAGTATGTGTGCTAAATATGTAGGTTGTCAGCACCCTGCTTTGCTGTATCTTATTAACTCATTTATCTACTCGAGCCCCTATGAGCACATTTGTCTCTTGGACTTTCCCCTCCCCTCCACTCCTATACTTGGTACGTGATGTTCCCTCCCCGTTACCATGTGTTTTCATTGTCGCATTCACCACGAGTTAGCATGTAGTATTTGGTTTTCCTCGTGTTGGCTGGAGCTTGTCAGGATATGACTGTTTCATAGCTAGCCACCCATGCCCCTGAAGGACATGGTAATGACTTCTTTATGCCAAAAGATTTCAGGGTGATATGTGTTATATTCCTTATTTACTTGATCACTATCCATAGGCATTTTAAGTATTCCCCCAGTGTTAGGAGAGAGCTGGGTTCTGGGAATGTAAGCAACTGGGAATAATTTAGTGGGAAATGTATGATGAATAAGTTATAAAATAATAGTGAGGCTAAAAGTATCAACCTATTGATGAGGTTATTAAAGCATAGGAATCGGGTGTGGTCAGATAAGGGAGAAGTATTCCAAGAGCTCTTGCAAGATTTTTGCACTACACATTGTGGGTAACTTATGCACCCATTAGATAAATGTATTTCCACACCTAAGGCTACACAACAAGATCAACTAATGAAATGCAAGCCTGTCAGTCCATTGTGGTTACACATATAGTGGAAATGGCCAATTGCCAGTGAATTTAAAATTATAAGATAAATCTCAACTACAAATACAATTGCAGACCAAGTCCATCATAGCATTTTGACATACAAGTGGATAAAATCACCACAAAAGCATGTGGAAGAAAAGAAAGAGATGAAAAGTGTAGGAAATCAAGACACTTGCTTTTAACATCTTGGAAGGTGTAAATTAACAAACCACAAGCACCAGTTCACTGCTTTAACTCCCATCGCTTTAGCTTTTCCCAATATACAATTAGATGAGGTTCTCAATGTGCAGATAGTATCCCTTTAATGAAGAGGAAACATCCCAAAAGGGATGCAACCCAGGAAAGAGGTTTTCTGTGGTTTTCAAATTCTAACAATATAAACGGCCCAAACTCTACACAAACCATTATATGCTGATATTACAACCATGCTTACACTCTTATTGACAGGAAAATCAACACTTCATAAACTTACAACTCAGACTCCAGGTGGATTTGTTTTATAAAAGTATATGAGAAATATTATCAACAGCAAAAAAAAAAGGCAAAAAATAAATGCTTATATTATCAGATTTTACTGTCCATAAATTTATTCTGGGAGGAAATTACAATATGGATGATTTTCAACCCAAACCCACAAACAATATGGGTTAATTTTCCAGGTAAACCCATAACCTCACTAGATGCTGCAAATTGCTTGACTAAAACACTTGCAAAATTCCATCCAACTCCAATTCACATTGGAGCATAGTACTTGGCATGTCACAGAGACTTAAAAATCACCATTTCTCAAAAAGGTAAAAACAATTTAAATATGTTATGGAAAAGGAAATTATATGAAAATATATGCTACATGGTCACAGTGCAGTTTTGGTCTTATCAACTGATTGTCCACTTCCTCCTCCTACTAAAGCTTCATCTTCCTTTCCATAACCACACCTGCCACCATTTTAAACTATTAACAAGCAATGTCTTACCAGTATCTTGTATGTCCTAGTGACAAGGTTTGTTAACACATGCTCAGGATACCTAGTGAAATCAGCCACTGCACCAGTGACTTTGCTAAACATTAGGATGAAATGATTGTCCAGTGCAGGGATGCTAAGTGGAAATAGATAAGCCTGGAAGTTGCTTGTGTTCACTGTCATGACCCACGACATTCCCAATTGCCCCTAGGATACTATACTTCATGTCCTAGCAACTCAAGGGGATTTGAGACAAAGAGCATTGCCCTGTTTGGATAAGATATTAACACAGGCTCATTCTTTTAGGCTTATCAAGAAACATTTAACTTAAGAAGCAAACCCTACATGGAAAAAGCCCCAGCAGAACTTTAAGAATATCATTTAAGTTAATCCAGCTGTGCAACCCTACAAATGCCAGACTTACCCTTTGTTTCTCTTTTATGTGATAATAAATAATATAAATAAAGTATATATATATAGTACATCTTGCATCTCATAATGGACTTAATTGTATTTCCTACCACTGCAATCTCAGGAAATAGTACTCAAGGAATCCACTGTGTTTATATAATGCTGAGGCCTTACCTAAAATTTGCTAATCAGCAAGAAAGATAGCATTTATACAAGAATTTACTTACTTACAAATAGGACACCTTGGAAGGATAAGCAAGTGAGACTTTATTGTATCAATAAAATTAGAAACCTAAACTATCTTCCACATAGCCATTCTTCCTGATATCAGTAAATTTCTGTGTCGTGGAGTTATAATTTGGATTTTTGTGAGTCAAAGGACCTTTCGTTTTATAAATACCATCACATCTTTCATTATTAACAACCCCTACCATCTTCAACCATGGTAAGAAACTTGTCTCCTCAACATGCCCAATCACATGGTGGAAAACATGCCTCTTCCATGTGCTTCCAATGCTACAGAGTCCCACCTCCACCACAACACCACCATCCTACATTCTGTTCGTCTAGATATGTTTTACATATATTAAATTTATCATTTAGAAGCAGTACAGTTCTGCAAGGGTTTTGTCTTTATATTTAGAGATAGTCCTAGAACACTCCATCGGGTACAATGCTTAGATATTTTTAATCTATGTATACATTGTAGGAAAGATTCACTCTCAAAGCTAATTAACACAGTCCAGTCACCCAACTTATACTCTTTATTGATGAGAACACGACTATTAAATATGAATTTTTTTTAGCAATTTTGCAATTTAATATATTATTAAACTATGGTCACCACTACAGTGCAAAAAATCACTAAAAGTCATTACTCCAGTCTAAACTAAACTTATTACTCCAGTCTAACTAAACTTTGAATCTTTTCCTCAATAGCTCCCCTTTCCTCTATCCCCATCACTGCCACCTACCTCTAGAAATAATCACCTTTCTACTCTTTGTTTGTATAAAATTGACTTTTTTAGATTCAACATATGCTTTTGATATAATGCATAACAGTCTTATACACTACTCATGACAATCAATATACAAAAGAGTTTAGTCTTCCCCTCAAATTTCCTTTGGCCTCTTTGCATTCATCTTCTCTCCACCCTAGCACCTGGCTGATCTCACTCATCTTTTGTTGCTCACTGCAACTTTTTTTCTACTCTAATTATTTTAAATTGAGGCATGGTAACTCGTAGCTTTTGTTTTTAACTCTGAACACAGCGTTTTGATTCATCCATATACTGTTAATTAATGTAAGAACTCACGCCTGAATAAATATTCTTTTGTATGGTATATTGGAAATCCGTTGTTTATTCACCTGTTGATTAGACAATTAGGATGTTTTCACTTTGCAGCACTTTAACATAAATTGGCTTCAACATTTGATTGTATATTGTTGCGTAGACTTGTGTTTCAGTTTTTCATTTCGTAAATCCTTACATGTAATACACAAATGAACCACATTATGAGAATAAATTACAATAGAAGCTGGGTGACAAGGTATATGGAACGTCATTGTACTATCTTTATTTTAAGACCTGAGCTAATCTATAATACAATATTTATTTTACAAATGTATAAAATATTTGAGATAGACACCATGTCATCAAAAAAATACATATAAGCAGCACATACACACAGAAAAAGACACTCATTATTATTAGTTATGAGCAAAATGCAAATTAAACCTATGTTTATTTAAGGTCTTGCTTTAATATCACTCAGCCGATGATTTGTAGTTCTGCAGTTCACAGTGCCAGAAGATATATACTTTTTGTTAGACTTATCTTAGGTGGGCTAGGTGTGATGGCTCATGCATGCACTCAGCAAAACCTCTGGGAGGCCGAGGCAGGAGGATTACTTGAGGCTAGGAGTTCAGGACCAGCCTGGGTAATATAGCCAGACTTTATCTCTACACAACAAATTCTTTCAAAAAAATAGCAGAGCATCGTGGTGCATACCTGTAGTCTCAGCTCTCTTGGGAGGCTGAGGCGAGAGGATCTCGAGCCCAACAGCCTCCAGAGTTGCAGTGAGCTATGATCATGCCACCACACTCCAGCCTGGATGACAGAGCAAGACCCTGTCTCAAAAAAATAAAAAATAAAATAAAAAACTTTAGGGGCTGGGCGTGGTGGCTCATGCCTGTAATCCCAGCACTTTGGGAGGCCAAGGCAAGCGGATCACCTGAGGTCAGGAGTTCAGGAGCTATCCTGGTGCACACATGGTGCAAAACCCTCTCTACTAAAAATTACAAAAAAATTAGCCAAGCATGGTGGGACGTACCTGTAGTCCCTAGCTACTCAGGAGGCTGAGGCAGGGGAATCTTGAACCCAGGCAAGCTAAAGATCGCACCACACTGCACTCCAGCCTGGTGACAGTAGCAAGACTCCATCTCAAAAAAAAAAAAAAAAGAACTCAGTATTTTAGGACTTCCCACACAGACGATATGCCGGACCAAAGACAGTTGTATGCTTTGTCTTCCTCTCGGACTAACGATATGCCTTGTGACTTTCGTCTATGTCACTTGCACGGCAATACCTTCAGTACAAGGTTGAATACAAGTGTTAAGAGTAAAACATCCGATGATCTTCTCACCTCACACAGAAAACTTTAGTCCTTCACCATTAAGTATGAATTCAGCTATTTGTTTCTATAACCGTTTGTGTTAGATTAAGGAAGGTCCCTTGCATTTCCTGGACTTTCCAAGAGCTTTATCACTTTTGGGTAGGTATGGTTGGTAAACTTTGTCAGATGCTTTTTATGCATCTTAATGAAATATGCATTGTCATCTTTCAAAAGTTAATTAATATGATGAATTACATGAATTTGGTTAGTCTACTGTAAACCAATCTTGTGATCCTGTTAAACCTACTTTATTATCTAAACATTTATTCTCTTTATCTGCAGCTAGATCTCATCTAGCTAAATTTTGGTATGGTTTTTGTGCATCTAGATTTACAAGAGATGCAACATATATCTTTCCCTTCTCCTTAGTTTTTTCTTCTTTCTTTCTTTTTTTCTTTTTTTTTTTGTTGTTGTTGTTGTTGTTGCTTTTTGAGACAGAGTGTCTCTCTGTTGCCCAGACTGGAGTGCAGTGGCACGATCATGGCTCACTGCAGCCTTGACTTTCCAGGCTCAAGTAATCCTAAGCTCTCCCAAGTAGCTGGAACTATAATTTGTGCACCATCACACACAGCTTATCTCCTTACTTTTTTTAGAGATGGTGTTTCACCATGTTGCGCAGGCTGGCTCTCAAAATGCCTGGGCTCAAACTACCCTCCTGCATCAGCCTCCCAAAATATTGGGATTATAGGTATGAGCCACTGCACCCAGCCTATAGTTTCCTTTTCTTGTAATGGTGGATTATAGGTATGAATCGCCACATCGGCCTATAGTTTTCTTTTCTTGTAATGTCTTTTCTAGTTCAGGGTAGTAGTGGTTAACAGTGGGGAGAATTTTTACCACAGGGTATTCAGTATATCCTTGCGACTATAAAGGCCTGTCTCTTTTCACTAATGTTCAACATAAGAGACACACACACAGCAAATAAATATACAAAAAGAATGTAACCCTCCAAAAATATCCATTTGTTAAACAAAATTTGCCTAAGATTTTTCATCTATTTAGTATGAAATAAAATGTAAAAGTTAATGCTACATAAAGCCCTAGGTAGAAGGACTTGGACCACCTGTTTTGTTTAGTTTTCCTTAGTGCTCTTTGTTTGAGTTTACCTGGTATCTTCTCTGTTCTCTTTATCATCCACTGATCTTATGAATATGGTCACACTTGCCTGCCAACTTAAACAGTCATTATCTAATTCTAAATTTGAAAGACTATATCTTCTATGCAATAGAATAATTAAAGAGAAAAAACACAAATCTTTAAATAATTTATAGTACATATAGCTTACACTAGTATCCAATTACACTGTGAACTTTGACTATAGTTATGTCAAATTCATACCACTAGATGAAAACTGGAAAGGAATCTAGAAAACTGAAAGAAGCTGCTGAGGTTCAGTATGTCATAGGTAGTATTATCAGTATATCCTTTATTACCATTATAACTTTGTCCCATAAACTGTACATTAGAAAAAACTTGTAAAACATATATAGGTCACAAATTACTTTATTCTTACTGTAACTCATTTTTTCTGATGGCATTTTTGTTTGTTTCTTTGTTTTAATCTTGCTTTTAAAAATAACAGTTTTATGGTTAAATATTCCCAACTCTCTTCTCATATTACATGACAATTGCATTGACATGTGTCAGTATGCTTGGATTCATGAACAATTGTGCACTAACATTGGTTGAGCAGATGAAATAGACTTTTTACAAAGGAAATCAGTGCAATTGGGGTAAAAGTCTCTATTACCTGAGCCCAACATCTTCACCAGGCAAGTGCATATTGAAAATGAGAATATATATGTGAGTAAGGATCCCTTCAGAGCTTTTGGAAGCCTATACATCCTATTCTGTGCTCAGTTTCTATACACAAAATGAAATGAATTATGGGCCGGGCATGGTGGCTCACGACTGTAATCCCAGCACTTTGGGAGGCCAAGGCGGGCCAGTTACTTGAGGTCAGGGGTTTGAGGCCAGCCTGGCTAACACGGTGAAACCCTGTAATCTACGAAAAAAAATACAAAAAAAAATTAGCTGGGCATGGTGGTGCACGCCTGTAGTCCTTGCTACTCAGGAGGGTGAGGCAGGAGAGTCACTTGAACCCGGGAAGTAGAGGTTGCTGTGAGCTGAGATTGTACCACTGCACTCCAGCTGGGCAATAGAGTGAGACTCCATCTCAAAAAACCAAAAACAAAATAAAATTAAATATGTACGTAGTTGTGTCTGGATATGTAAGAGATACCAATTCTCGATCAGTAGTTCCTCATTAAACACAGTTATACAACATGCAGCAAATTCATAAAGGTTGTTGCATCAGAAAACACTCAGAAATAAACGTCTCTGTTGTCCTCGACTCTGCAGAGTAAATACGGTCATGTCCAAAAACATTCCTGAATTTCATGTGGTATGTGACTAAATAAAGGATCAGTTATTCAGTTATCTCTGGGAGTAAGAAACCAGTACTTAAACCACAGTACATCCTGAAATATCTTCTATCAGATTTTTCCAAGGTTTTAACAACATTAATACCCCTCAATTCTGCTCCCTAGTTCCATGCCCAGACTGCATGTTCTGAAAGTTTGCCTTCCCAACAAACTTCTTGATCATAATTCACTTTCTCCATTTTGTTAAAGACAAATAGAATTAACAGTCAGAGTTTCAAATAAGCTGTGATAAGTAGTTCACTTGCAAACTGAAAAGACTTCCAGGTAAAAGAAAAGAACAAGAGAATGTCAGGTTTCACTTGAGTAGTGCAGCCTCAGCTTATGAAAATGTTGAGATTTGCATTTGGCTTTTCAGATAACTAAGCATAAGACACAGGCCATCTTTTTTTGCTTTTCACCTCACCCAGGGATGCAAGTGCCCCAGGATTAGAAACTCCTGAATCAGTTCAGATGGAGGATTATTTAGAAAAAATGTTTTAATTACTACGTTTTAAAATGTTCTTAGAGCATTGTCAGTGAGGTAGAAAGTCTGGGTGAGTAGAAGCTAAGTATGTAAATCTGCATAATCAAAGAGCTTTGAATAATTATAGCAGAGCTGCATTACAGTAAAATATTTTCTTTATATAACTTATCTTCCTGTGTGTCATGCTTCAGGCCAATGTTTTGAATGGAAGATATAAAACAAAGAAAAACTGTTGCGTGAAATATGAATGTAATTAATTCATGTAACAAAAAATACATGCCACTTTAAATTACAAGTGCAAAAAAGACTAATCCAAGGATTCATATAAAGTTGTGCTTAACACAAACGCAAAAGACATATTTGTATGAGATAGGATTAATGAATAACACATTCCAGTCAGTTGATTAAATTGATGTTATGAGGTTAGAATGTGGAAAAGCAACAGTTGAACCTATTTAAGTCTAATTTGACTACAGTGAAAAGAATGTTCTGCACAGTTAAAGACTTTGATTAGAGGAGTTATAAGGATAAAGTGTTTGAGAAATGCTTTTTAGAAGCAATGTTTTTAATTAGTGAGAAGTAGAGAGGTCAACAAGAAAAGAGCCACACATGATTAAGCTCTTGTCTACCTTGTCTTGAAGACCAAGAAGTGATGAATGTTAGGAAACACATAGATAAAAGAGGGAGATTTTTATACACAGAAAATATGAAAAAAAATTTAAGATCCTGCTAAGGTTGCCTGGAAACGGACAATATTGAGGCCACAGTGTTAGTGAAAATGTATAGGAAGATAAAATGTATCTGTTGAAATGTTAAAAGCACTGCCTCAAATTACCTCAAAATAGTTTTTTTTTTTTTTTGCATCATTCTAAGTATAATGTAGATCTTGATATTTTTATATTTTGTCATTAAGGTTTGTGTGTATTTTAATGAATCCTATAACTTGTCTCTTCAGTAAAATGGACATTATATTAGACAAGTTAATTATGAAAGAACCGATATGCTTCTTCCTTGAGAATTACATTCATTAGTACTTTTAAATAATTGAAAAGTATGTTTTCAATGTTAATGACATTTCTTTATAAAACCTATATTTGCATTTGGGCACAGTGGCTCATGCCTGTTAATCTCAGCATTTTGAGAGCCCAAGGTGGGTGGATCACGAGGTCAGGAGTTGAAGACCAGCCTGGCCAAGATGGTGAAACCTCATCTCTACTAAAAATAGAAATATTACCTGGGCATGGTGGTATGCACCTGTAATCCCACCTACTCACAAGGCTGAGGCAGGAGAATCACTTGAACCTGGGAGGCAGATGTTGCAGTGAGCCAAGATCGCGCCATTGCACTCCAGCCTGTGCCACAGAATGAGACTCTGTCTCTAAATAAAATAAATAAATAAATAAAACCTATATTTGCGAATCAAGTTGCAAAAGCCTCAAAAGGAATCAATGAACAAACAGCATAAAAGATTTGGCCAAACTGAGCTCCTGGTTGTCTCTGGGATGTTATTAAATTAGGGTAAGCAAAAATCAATTCAATTAAATCAGCAAACATTTCTTGAGTGTTTATTATGTACCAGGCACTGTACTGAGCACTAATGATTTAGACAGGAATAAGTACGTTAAGGCTAATATTCTGCAAAAGGTGTTACTTAACAAGCTTTCCATTTAGGGACCCAGATTAATATCTGCATTAGCAAGGTTGCATCTAGAGGTCCAACTTCAACAGTACCCAGAGTGTGTCCACCTTCCCACCCAACTGTTACCAATAGAGGATCTTGACTGCACAGTTGTCCAGATTCTTGACATTTAGAACAAGGAATTGGACAAAATGCACAGCAAAGCAAGGAAAGAATGAAGCAATGAAAGAGCAAAAGCAGAGATTATTGAAAATGAAAGTAAACTCCAGAGTGTGGGAGCTGCCCCAGCGGCATCTCAAGGGCCCTGGATGCAGAATCTTCTAGGGTCCAAGTACCCCCTAGAGGTTTCCCATTGGCCACTTGGTGTTGGTTGTGGAAAGCAACCAAACAGAGGCTGAAGTTACAAAGTTACACTCCTATGCAGTTACACTCCTTTGCTTCTCTCTAGTATGCTCTACTTTCAATTTTCCATCTGCCATGCAGAAAAGGTGGGAGTTTGCAAAGGGAGTAGCCTCTGGTCCTTTTGTTACTTAGGCATGGAAAGTTAGGATTTTCCTTTCAATTTAGTTCTAGGAAGGCCTTGCCTCCAAACCCTATTCACCAGCCTCTCAACTGTATTGAATAACTATATGACCTGCAAGACAGAACTGGCACATGTCATAGTTTACTTCATTAACTTTTATTGTGGTCAAATTAAGAAAATATTAGTTTCCCAATGTTTAAAAGATCTAAACATAAAGATTAATATTTTTAATAAGTTACCCATGTTATCTATCTATCTATATATATGTATCTGTAAGCAGATAAAGACATATGCTTAACCTTGGATATAAACTTCAAGCTATGGTTTGTTATAGTCACTGCTTTTTCCAATATACCATCTTACTTTTCTCACCATGTTGGTGATTAATAAATATATGTTGCATCAGTAGTGGATGAGAAATTATTGAATATCACGCAAACAGATGTACTTAAGATAACTGTCTCTCTCAGTTCTCTTTACCTCTCTAGGTTCTGTTGGTCCTCTTCTCTAATTTCAAAAATGATTTACAATGGAATATTTATTTTAATAAGTATTAAAATGTGTTTAGAAATCAGACTTTTTATAAAATTGCAATTTTTATTTTGATTTTTAAAATATTGATAATCAGTTACATTACTAATGGGGCTTTGCTTCTCTACACAATCCTTCAACCAGTTCTGTGTAACCGTAGAAAGAATTCACCCTACATAACATCACAGTGTAGTTGCTATGCTCTATGCTGGATTCTCATCTGCTTATGTAATATGTTTTGTATATGCTAATCAAGATGCTTTGATGGAGACATTTTAAAAATCTTCTTACTCAAATTTGGGAGATGAAGTTTAAGCTGCAGACTGAATCCTGCTTAAAAACAGATACACTGATGAACAAAAACATGAATGTTATGATACATCTTGTTTACTACAACTAAATATTCCCTCTGACTATTAGAGCTTAGGTGTTTTCTATATTTCCATTTCACTTCTAATATTATGTGAAACTTACTGTTTTATAATAAAACTCCACATGCTTCTAGGTAAATATGGCTGAGAGTGTGTGCATATATCTCAAGTCCCTCTCTAATCTCCACCAAAATGACAGTTAGGGAATTGAATATGTTATAATCCCAGCAAGACATTGAGAATGGGAGAAAGGATAACACTGGACAAAGTATGTCATTCAATCTATGGAAGAGGAAAGGCAAATGGAAGAGTTATACCTCCTTAAGGGCAGCTAAGGAAACTATTATAAAACCTAAGTGCTACAGAGGGAGATACTGATGAGTAACATGTCTATTTGCAGAATGCTGGAAGGCATAGGACTTGGTAACAGCTAGTGTGGAAGACTGAGGTAAAGCAGTCAGGTGACTACTCCAATCACAAAACTTTCAGATTCCAAAACCTTTTCTGTGGAGAAAATAAACATCAGAGAATCTAAATTCTGTGAGGCTGAGAGAAGTATGTAACCTAAAACAGGAAGTTGCCTACATAACAAATATTGAGAAATAAAGCTCCCAACACCAGTGTGTCAATATACTACCTAAACACCTTCAGATAGGAAATTAGAGTTTTCTTCTGTGTAGAAACTAAATATCCACTGAGAAAAAGCTTACTAATATGAAAAATAAAGTTCCTCCCCTAATTATCTTAGAACTATGGTCTGCAGGCCAAATCTGGCCAACAGCATGTTTTTGTAAATAAAGTTTTATTGGAAATCAGCCCTACCCATTCATTGCATATTATCTATGGCTATTCTCATCATACAATGTCAGGGGTGAATGCTTGTAATGGAAAACATGTGACCCATGAGGCCTAAAATATTTACTCTCTGGCCCATTACAGAAAAATTTTGCCAACTGCTCTAGAGAAAAATCTCAATAGATAATCCCCATGTATATTGAACTAACATTTTTTTTGTATCTTAAATATAAAGAGAGCAACAAGAATCATGATACATTGCAGATAATTTTGTAACACAGAAGACTTAGATTAAAAACAAAACCACCAAATCACTTGAACCAAGGAGGTGAAGGTTGCAGTGAGCCAAGATTGTACCATTTGCACTCCAGCCTGGGTGACAGAATGAGGTTGGAAGAAAAATGAGAATATAGTTTTCATTAAAAACATTATATATTTAATTTTAGTGATATGCTTGCATTATCCAGGTAAAAAATCAAAATGAATTTGAAATTTTCTTTAAAATTTACAAAATTCAAAAGAAATACTCAATTCTATGATTATCTAAGGTCTTTCAATATAGAAATTCAAGTAAAATTAAAATACATTAATAGAATATTCTTTACCTTAAGCCAAGACAATCAGTTATTTCATGCTGTAAACCCTGTTGCTATTCATTTCAGATTATAATACAATTACTTGGCAAAAGTACATATATATTTATTTTCATATTAGATTGAGTTTCAATTAAATGTATGGGGAAATTTTAGTGTCTAAAATTACTTCTTGACAGAATTATTAATTATAGATTACCTTGAATTTTTTAGTTTTTAAGCTCTTTTAAATGCATTACCTAATTAGGTTCTCTCAGTAAAGATAGGAAGACAGTATAGTGATATTTCATCTCATGGAATTTGGATTAAGCTACAAGCCTGGTTTCCAGTCCTGCCTATTCCATTTAGTTATTTAACTTTCAGCAAATTACATTGCTGTTCTGAGCATCAGCTTCATTCTTAGTAACAAGACCACAATATTTTTGTTTTGTGAGAATTATATGAGATAATGTAGGAAAAGGCACATAGGAGTTATTCACAGTAAACATGTGATAAATGGTATCAAAGAATCTTTAAAGATCTGCTAAAGAATGTATTATATATTCTCCGAAGTCGTTCTTTGTCCATATACATAATATTTCATGAAAGACCCTGAAGAAAAACTCAGATATTTTTCCTCTAACTGGACTGTTTTTGTTACAAAATTGTTAGAGAAATTATATACTGAAAAGAAAACAGTTTTAGACTCACTGGCTTCTAGAGGTTTAAACTCTTGCCGTGTGGCCAAATTTTGTCTATAGAACTGCTTTATTTGGTTTGTTAGTATGTTTGTGTAATTTGAAGATCTATGAATGAAGCATATAGTCTCATTTATGGCAGTCCCATGATTCCTTATTATCCATTTGAATGCTGATGATAATTTTAGCATCTGGCCCCTGAAGGCATTTTAAAGTACTGCTTGTGCACTACTCACTTCCAAGCACCAATTCTCTTTCATTTCCCCCACTAATTTCATTGTCAGTGCTCTCTTAGGTCTGACTATTTCTTGGGATATTGATTGAAAGTTATATTGTTGCCCTTCCCTCTTGTATCCAAAACTCCTGGAAATATTAAGGTATGGGGTCATATCGTAGTCCATTCTGGCTACTGTAATAAAATACCATAGACTAGGAGGCTTATAAACAACTGAAATTAGTTGCTCACAGTTCTGAAGGCTAGTAAGTATAAGATCCAGGTGCTCGCAGATCTGATGTCTGGTGAGGGCACTCTTTCAGTTTGCAGATGACCGCCTTCTCGTTGTATCCTCAGGTGTCAGAGAACAGAGAAAGAGAAAGCTCTGGTGTCTCTCTCTTATAAGGGCACTGCTCCCATTGTGAGAGGATCCACCTTCATGACCTAATCTCCTCCCAAAGCCTCCCAGTTCCTAACATCATCACTCTGGGAGTTAGAAGTTCAAAATGAATATTGGGGAGATGCAGATTTAGACCATAGCAGGCCAAGAATTCTTATCACACAAATTAATTTAAAAATTGAGTAATATCTATCTTATTACAAAACACTATCAAAATCCTGATCTCATGATATTACTCTCAGTTACTTTAGAGCAGCAGAATTTGTAAAGTGTTTTCATCCTGCTTTCCTCAACCCAGAAGCACACTTGCCTTCCACCATAATTTCTGCTAATGTTTGTCTTAGTGGTATGTGGCACTGCTGTAATATTCGTGATACAAACAGTTGCTTTTATCAAGAATTCATTACATATACTAAACATGTTACATAGATTTTCTTATTTAATCTTCTCAACTATATTATGAGGCATGTACTGTTGTTAGTCCAATTTTATAGATGAGAAAATCCATGCTAATAGAGGTTAGAAGACTTGCACAGAGTCATACAGTTAACAAGAGGCCCAGTCATTTGAATTCCAAGTCTGTACTTTCCTAACAGGAAATATACTAAAGTTGTTTGGAGATGTCTATTTTTTATATTTTCTGTAAGTATAGTTTGGTGTTTTGCTCACTTTAGTTTTGAAATAAGTAAAGATTACTCTATGAAAAATATATCTTGAGAAAATGGTATTCTCTGCTTCTTAGCTGAAAGATTATCATCTGTCAACTGCTATGCAAGAGTAGGGTTACCACCACATTGTTAATGTTGCCACGAGATAATCAGACCAACACCACGAACAACTGCGAGTCCAAAGGCAACATAGGACCAAAAATCATTATATGTGAAACAAAACATTATCCTACTCTTGCACAGTTTTGCTACTGGAATATTTCTTGCTGTTATGCTCAAATAATGAAATTTAAAATACCTTCAACTTCCCCAGGCCTTTCCGAATAAAAAGCCTACTGAGAATTCATTGTATTGTTGCTTTTGAAAAAACAATTAACTTTTTATTCCTAATGTCCACCCAGGAATAACAGTAGTGATTTACAAGTAAAAGGTTACCACAAGATATTCCCCCCTCTTAATAGGAAAATATGCCTATAAAGATTTATCTTAGTACATTTTCAGTTATATGTGTACATTTTAAAATAAGAGACTAAGCAGCCCACATTTTTATTATGACACTTCTCCTAACCAGCTGTGTGATGACAGGCATCTCTGGGAATTCCAAGCCTTCAGGTTTCTCTTCTTAGACACAAATTGGCCTTCATACCTCTTGGATTCTCTGTCCATCTCAAAGGTCAATTATTCTAGCTCTTGAGCACACCATGAAATGATCTGGAGAAGATAAAATAATTTTTACTTGCAGATTAGAATTAACTTATAGGACTCTGGAAGGCTATCGAGGATATCATTAAGGGTTTTTTTATTGTCTTACATGTTTATTGTTATTTATCTTAACATTTTTGCAAAACAAATTCCCTGAAGATGAGAACCATTAATTTTACTTTATTTCTCTCAATATCTTAATAGTATCTAAAATGCTATGCTGAGCATAGAAAAAATTCCTGATAACAGTATAAACCAAAAAGTAATTTAAAACATGTCTCAAAATATAATTCTAAAACAATGAGGAAAAAGGAAAAATCTTATCTATAAAATGTTTTCAGACAGCAAATATATAAAGTTATGTTAGCTTATAAATTTCCCTGCAATTATCAAACAATAACTTAGATATTTATTTTGAAACAATAATATAAATATGCAATTGAACATGAATTCAATGTTCATTTGCTAATTAAAATGTTCTACGAATGGAATTTAGTTACATCATAACTGACTAAACATTCACTCATTAATTAGACAATCTATCATTCTGTTAGGAGTTTATTTTATTAAACATTTATTAAGCTGTTAATAAGTGTCAGACTCTTTTAAATGTAAAATATTACCTAAATAGGTAACTCTAAAAGTATATAAGAAAGTAATTTTTTTTTTTTTTTAGACAGAGTCTTGCTGTGTCACCAAGCTGGAGTGGCAGTGGCCCGATCTCAGCTCACTGCAACCTCTGCCTCCCAGGTTCAAGCCATTCCCCTGCTTCAGCCACCCAAGTAGCTGGGACTACAGGCGCATGCCACCATGCCTGGCTAATTTTTTGTATTTTAGTAGAGACAGGGTTTCACTATGTTGGCCAGGATGGTCTCGATCTCCTGCAACCTTGTGATCTGCCTGCTTCAGCCTCCCAAAGTGCTGGGATTACAGGCATGAGCCATCGCACCTGGCCAAGAAAAGTAATTTTTTTAAAAGGCTAATAAAGACATTTAGAAACCTAGCAAACACAACCTCAAGAATGGCAGGCAAAATAATCGTTCCTCCGAAGGCATCTCCACATCTAATCCCCAGACTCTATGACTGTCCTTTACATGGCAAAAGGGATATTGTAGAGTGTAATTAAGGTTAAAACGTTGAGATGGAAATATTTCCTGGATTATCCAGGTAGGCTAAATCCAATAACATGATTCTTTTTTTTTTCTTTTATGACTTTTATTGCTTAATATGTTTCTGATCCTTTGTTTTTTTTTTATAGAAGAGATCAAGTTTGTTTTTGTTTTTGTTTTTTTTTTTAAAGAAAGAGGAGAGAAGAAGAGAAAGAAGGAAAAACACACGATTCTTTAAAAGTGGAGAATCTTTTTCCGGCTGTGGTCAGAGGGAGATGTGACTACAGAAAAATGGTCAGGGACAACAGGGACAAGCAACATTACTGGCTTCGAAGATAGAAGAAGAAGCCATAAGCCAAGGGAATTTAGGTGGCCTCTGGAAGCAGGGAAAAGGCAAGGGAGAGATTTTCCCCTTGGGTCTCTGGAAGAAAAACAGCCCTACCAACACCTTGATTTTAGTCAGTAAGATCCAATAAGACCTGTTTCTGACTTCTGACCTACAGAGCTGTAAGAAAATATATTTGTACTGTTTTTTTGTTTGTTTTTTAATCATTGAGTTGGAGTCTCGCTTTGTTGCCCAGGCTGGAATGCAGTGGTGCAATCTCAGCTCACTGCAACCTCCGCCTCCCGGGTTCAAGTGATTCTCCTGCCTCAGCCTTCTGAGTAGCTGGGATTACAAGCACCCACCACTACGCTGTGGCCAGTTTCTTTTCTTTTTTTCGTATTTTTGAGTAGAGATGGGGTTTCACCATGTTGTCCAGGCTGGTCTTGAACTCCTGACCTCAAGTGATCCACCTGCCTCGGCCTCCCAAAGTTCTGGGATTACAGGCGTGAGCCACCGCGCCTGGCCTATTTGTACTGTTTTAAGCCACTGCATTTGTGGAGTTTCTTACAGCAGCAGCAATAGGAAGCTAATATGTCACCAAGTGACTGAAGTTAACAAAAGTAGATATGGAGAAAATCACCATCATGCGAACCCTAATGTAATGCACTAAAAATAATGTTATATTGTCTTACTCAGTTCTGGGTGCTATAAAATAGCATAGACTGGGTGGCCTAAACAACAGAGAGTATTCCTCATAGTTCTGGAGGCCGGGAAATCCAGATCAAGTCACCAACAGAGTCAGTGTCTGGTGAAGAGGGTGAGAGCACTCTTTCTCTTTCGCAGACAGCTGCCTTCTTGCAGTATTCTCATATGGAAGAACACAAAGAGAGAATGTGCTGGTGTTTTTTCTTATAAGGGCACTAATCCTATTTTTGGGGCTTCACCCTCATGGTCTAATTACTTTACCAAATGCCTCACTTCCTAACACCATCACATTGGAATTAGGCTTTCAATATGAATTTAGGGAGAGCACAAACACATCTATGACATTCCTGCTGTAAAATCAATAATCTGAATCTAATCATAAGGAAAACATCACACAAACCCAAATTGAAGGACTTTCCTATAAAATAACTGACCTGATATTGTAATTTTAAAAAGGCAAGGCCATAAAAACAAGGAAACACTGAGGAACTGTTTCAGATTAAAGGAAATAAAGAGACTTTATTAACTTTGTGCAACACATGATTCAAAGGTCCCTTTTTCTGAAAAAGTTATTATTGTGACAATTGGTGAAAAATAAGGTCTTCAAATGAACCAATATTATTGTATCAATAATAATTTTCAATAATTATAGTATGGTTATGATTGTTCTTTAATTCTAAATACTTTGGTGTATTAGGGGTAAAGAAACATCGTGCCTTCAACTTACTGTCAAACAATTTAGAAAAAAAAAAAACGTTGATATGGCCATGTCCCCACCCCAATCTCAACTTGCATTGTATCTCCCAGAATTCCCACGTGTTGTGTGAGGGACCCAGGGGGAGGTTTATCAGGCGTTTCCGCTTTTGTTTCGTCTTCATTCTCTCTTGCTGCTGCCATGTAAGAAGTGCCTTTTGCTCTTGGCCATGATTTTGAGACCACTCCAGTCATATAGAACTGTAAGTTAAATTAAACCTCCTTAACGGACTAATACAAACATGAATACAGAGAAAGAAAGAATGCTAATATTTGGGAAATCTGACTGAAGGATATACAAAAAATATTTGTACTACTGTTGTAACTTGTCTGTAAGTCTGATCTATGTCAAAATAATTTTTAAAACAAAATTTTTGATCTATGATGATAATACATGCAAAAACATAACATGGACATTTAAGTGATAATTGAGGCACATTCTATTTGTAAAAGAGAGCAATCATGTTTTAAGTCCTTCAACGAATGTTTAATAAATACCATGCATTACATCCACTTCTGTGTTAAAAATAATAACTGTGAAAAGAAGTCAAAAATCTCAGCCTTTATAAAACTTGCATTTTGTGAGAGCTTAGATCTTTTTACAGTGTCAGTGAACTGGGCAAGCCATTTGTCTAAGTGAATCACTTCTCAGTTTCTTAATCACATTTTCAGTAGCTTGAAACATTCTTCCAATAAAAAGAACTCAAATAATTGCTTTAGCTTGAATGTTATCTCCTTACCCAGTTCCCTCAGCGATGACCAAAATTTGAATCATTTAAAAGATCTCTGGAAATCTAAATTTTGACCATTTTTAGAAGTTAATTAATGAGTACATATTTATCATGATTTTCTCTTTCTTTCACCAAATTGCTAACCTTCAACACATTTTTTTCTAAATCTACAATGCATTTTCTTTATGCATCCAGAACTTCAAAAATTATTATGAGTTTAATTTTATTGTTGTCTTTTTCTTATTATTGTATTTTATTTTGAAAAAAAATTTGACCCATCACATATATACTAAATATTACACACTTACCCTGAGAAAAGACAAACAATGCAAATGCAATTTTTAAAAAAATGTGCTTGAAAGAAAAAGTCATTACTAAATGTAGGAGAGGAGTCCAAAACAGAGATCTGTGGTAATGATGGCTTAGAAAACAAAGTGCGAAGTGCCTAAGACTATGATAAAAATGGATTTATAAAGGCCAAGCATCCCACAGAAGTCAGCTGAGTGAAGCTCAAAGAGCTCAGGAACAGAAGAGAAAGGAACAAGGGTTCTACAGGAACTAAGAATGCTTATTATGCCATCCAGGTGAATGTTAGGGCTTCAGTGCCTAATTTGGACTATAGACAAAGGAGCTGAAGCTATTGCTCTTAAATTTCAGATGCCAAGTACCTACTTGAGACATCAAGTACCTACTGAGATACCCAAGCACCAGTGTGCTTGGGTATGAATATGAATTTAGGAGTCAGCGTGGTGGGGATACTGATTAAGTCCTAGAAACAAATATACAGCTTTCCACATGTGACACATATGTGTATACCATTTTCTTGTTCACATCAATATTGTCTACCACAGGACAGAAACCTTCTATCTAAATTCCTTTAATGGCAAAGGAATAATATCACCATCATCATCACCATCACCATCACTATCACCACCACCACCACCATCACCATCTCTAATTATTTGGGAGATGATATGATTAGGCTTTGTGTCCCACCCAAATCTAGTCTTCAATTGTAATTCCCCATAATCCTCATAATCTTCATGTGTCAAGGGAGATACCAGGTGGAGGTAATTGAATCATCGGAGCAGTTTCCCCCATGCTGTTCTCATAATAGTGAGTAAGTTCTCATAAGATCTTATGGTTTTATAAGGGGCTCTTCCTCCTTTGCTGGGCACTTTCTCTTCCTGCCACCTTGTGAAGAAGGTACCTTGCTTCCTCTTGTCCTTCTGCCATGATTAAGTTTCCCGAGGCCTCCCCAGCCATGCTGAACTGTGAGTCAATTAAACCTCTTTCCTCTATAAATTACCCAGTCTTGGGCGGTTCTTTATAGCAAAATGAAAATGGACTAATACAGGAGATTTACGTTATAGTCACTGTTTTTAGTGCTTTACACATATACATATTTATTATAAAACTGAAATAAATATCATCTTCAGTTTTAAAAAGAGGAATCTGAGTTGCAAAGCTTAGTGACCTACTCAGGTTAAACACTTATTGAGTGTTAGAGGCAGGATCCAAATGTAGGCACCTTAGAGGAATAAATAAATAGGAGACTGTTTTATCATACAATGCACTTCAGTATCAGTCTTTTCTAAGGCCATTATAGGAAACAAGCAGAGAATCTTAGAGACATTGATCTGGAACCCTGGCGTAATACTCCTGGAGTTTGCCCTACCTACAATGATTTTCATGTTATAGGAGATGGTAAATTTGCTTATTGTCTTCCTTTATTTACATTTGATGCAAGGTTTTATCACTTGCAACTGAGGAAATTTACTCTTTTTCCTAAATTTACCCATCATACTTCCATGACTTCCCTCATCTTGCCCTTCCCCTTTGCAAAGCTGAAACTGTAAATATGGGTTGGACATATAGACAGGGCTACTGAAGATAAAAATTTGGTTCTTTCTTTTCACACCTATATTCCCTGGTGTACAAATACTATATGTTAATGTGTTATGGCATTCAATAATGTTTCTGATTTACCCTGGACACAGCCTACTCCTATTCCCATCTTCAGCCTTCTCTATTCTCCACAATATCATGTGCATGATTCACTTTCAATATTATCATCATTCCGCTTTTATTTTATTCTCTGCAACATTGCCGACTTTACAATGTTTTATCATTCCACTAGCAGATCTTGAAAAATGAGAAGCTCCTTTGAGTAAGAGCAAATAAAGCTTTAATGCTTTTTAAAGTTTTATTTTATTTTGACTTTTGGGCTGACATTATCTTCCTTGGTTTTATTATAGATTTTAGTCTTATTCAGTAATGATACATATTTCTGTGTGGAAACTTTTCACAGCAAAATCCTAGTTAGCAACAAAATCCCACCATAAATTTAATTAATGGATTACCAATATTTGCATACTTCATGTGTCACTGACGTCTTCAGGTTTCCTCATAAACATATAAAGCAGACAGATCTTTCAAAGCAGGATTTTGGTTTTGGGGGAGGATTTTTCTTTTACAGCATCTTGTAAACATATCATTTTCTACATTTGGCAACCAAGGTGTAAATATGTGGTTTATTACACAAATCGTGTCATGTCAGATGATTGTATAGCTTTTACTTCAGAATCACATCACCCACCTTCTACTACAACCTTATAAGTAAATTAAAGTAACATGTTTTCATACTAAACATTCAAAAACTACTGAAAATCAATGTCAAGTTATTTATAAATAAAATTAAGCAATAATAACTTAAAACCTGAGTAATTAGCAGTTCTAATAAAAATGATCTTCAAACTATTTTCACTTTTCAAAAGTTTTTGACAAAGACGATTGGCCTAATTCTTCTCTTCTAACAAGAATTCTAATAACAAAATGATTATACAGTGAGGTCACGTCAGCTGTTTGAAATGCTAAACTCATGATCCAAATACTATTTTAAAGAATTATTTTATAGCAGGGATAGATCAAAGAGTGTTTTCAACTTCTCGCCTGATTTTTAAGTAACTATAGCCTTTGTGATCTCCCTCTAGAGTTTAAAACATTCAGAATAAGAGATGGAGAGTTAGGGTTCCTCAGTCTTGTCCATACAGTGTAATCCAAGCCAGAGGTTTTCAAAAATGTAGTCCATAGACAGCAGCATCAACATTTTTTGTAAACTTGTTAGAAATGAAAATTCGTGGATCCCATCTCAGATCTACTGAATTAGAAATTCTAGGGGTGGTGCCCAGCAATGTGTGTTTTAACAAGCCCTTTAGGGGATTATGATGCATTTTTTTTTTTTTTTGTCAAGAATCGCTTCAATTATTAAACATTATGATGCATTTTTAAGCTTAAGAACACCGTGTATTAGACAATTTAATTAGTCATTGTCTTGACTTCCAAACCTATTTAACTCTGAAAAGTTGTTAGAAATCTGCAGTCCACTTTCAGCTTGGGGTTTTTAGATTTTGATAGGCCAAGCAAGATGACAGAGGCTGGGCACTACGGCTCACACCTGTAATCCAGCACTTTGGGAGGCTGAGGCCTGTGGATCACCTGAGTCCAGGAGTTCAAGACCAGCCTGGGCAAAATGGTGAAACCCAGTCTCTACCAAAAAAATACAAAAATTAAGTGGACACAGTGGTGCACATGTGTGGTCCCAGCTACTCAGCAGGCCAAGGTGGGAGGATCGCTTGAGCCCAGGAAACTAAGTTTGCAGTGAGTCGAGACCGTGCCACTGTACTCCAGCCTGGGCAACAGAGTTAGACCCTGTCTCTGTAGAAACTTTTAGGAAATACCATCGCCATTTTTAATTACTAGTATTATTTAATTGTTTTTATACCTGCCAACAAGAGCCCGTTTTAAACTTTCTTTCTGTAACCTTTAAATTATACATAACCATTCAATACATGTGGTTCTTAATAAATGGAATATACACACCATAGATCAATCTGCTTTTTCTCTCTATTGCCTATTTATTAAAGACAATTTCATTTGCCATTTTTCTATAAGAAATAGCTAAAAACTACATTGTGCTGCAAGTTACTTTTAAAAATCTTGCTTCTCATCATTTTCCTAATAGCCCGACAGCACAAGTTTTAGAGTGATGTTACTACATTCTGAACTTCTGGCACGCTGCCCAATTGAGCTCCAGGCAGTAAATTCTTTTTATCAGGCTTTGCTTCTTGCTATCAGTTTACAATGTGCTACATCCTGAGAGCCCCACATATCTTCATTGAATTACCAGCTTTAGCATTACGCAGTCATTGATTTTACTTTTCCTGGAATGATTTGATCCTAGTAACAATTTACGAGTGTGAAATTGAGGACAAATAGCCTCTCAAACCAGCAAATTAATAGAGTCATACCTATGAAATTTAGGCATGTTTATTTTTTAAGAGAATTGAAAATCAGGTATGTATAGATTCGCTAGGTTAATGGACTTTACTTTCTATCGCAGATTTTCCCTTCCTTAAATGGTTACATATTAGTAAGAGGCAGTAAGGAATGCCATATGTTTCCAAATAAGACTCTGTGTATTCTCATTCATTTTTATATCCTGAATGAAAGAAGCTCAAAAGAGTACTAGATTTAGAATCCAAATATCTGATTGTGTATCTTATTATGTATCTTATATATCGATTTTATACACACACCTGTTGGACATTGCTGTCACCATTCTACAAATGAGAAAAACAAAGGCTCACAGAGAATAAGTGATAGCCCAAGGTCACAGCTAATACTTGATTTAAAACTTGATAGTTTTCTCAACATAACCTCTCAAAAAATATGGGATGGTCATATTCCTGATCAGAGATCAGCCAACTTTTTCTGTAAAGGGCTAGATAATAAATATTTAAGTTTTGTGGCCCATATGATCTCTGCTCAAATATTCACCTCTGACTTTGCAGTGGGAAAGTAGCTGTGGACAATATGTAAATTAGTAGATCTGGATGTGTACGAATTACACTTTATGTACAAAACCCAGATGATGGGCCAACTTTGACTTTTGGGCAATAGTTTGTCTACCTCTCTTGTAGACCCCTTGTTTCTCAAACTTTAATGTACATAAAAATCACCTTGAGGGTCTTGTTATAATGCAGATTCTGACTCCATAGATCTAGGTTGGGGTCCAAAAATCTGCTGTCAGCTGATGCTACGTTCTGCTAGTCCATAAAGCCACACTTTGAGTAGTTAAGTTAGACTTTAGAAAGCCTTTCATATTACCAGACATTTTCTCAATAACATCCATTTAAACAACAGTCATGTTTGAGGAAGACACTATAGTCTGAAACTACCTTGGCCACAAAGCTGTTGGGATGTTTAAAAAAATTTAAACAGATTTAGAAATTATTAGGGTATAACCTCACAAAGGCAATCATTGGATATTTTGTAAATAAGCATTTTACAACTGACTTTTGAAAGCTATACAGGAAGTACTTATGTTGTGAAGATAACTATATTCTTAGAGCAGTGGTCCCCAAACTGTATGTCACCAGGAAGCAGTTTCATGGAAAAGAATTTTTCCATGAATGTGGGGAGGGGTTTCCGGATGAAATCGTTCCACCTCAAATCATCAGGCATTAGTTAGATTCTCATAAGGAGCATGCAACCTAGATCTCTCACTTGTGCAGTTCACAGTAGGGTTCATGCTCCTATGAGAATCTAATGCCACTGCTGATCTGACAGGAGGAGGAGCTCAGGCAGTAATGTTAACTCACCTGCCGCCCACCTCCTGCTGTGTGGCCTGGTTCCTAACAGGCCACAGACTGGTACTGGTCCATGGCCAAACTGTTCTTGCAGTTATTTATAAATAGAACTAAAATAAGAATTGTCTGAATCATCAGAATCATCTATTTTAGAAAAATCAGATTCATCAAATGAATCTTTCATCTACAACCGTTCTAGAACAATTTTAACATCATGTATAGGAATGCTGTGTTTTCTAGGATTTGACATTTTTAGTGATCAAGAATTACAATATTTTATAAATGGAAATACCACTGCTAATATCAGAATGCTATAAATAGAATGATTTCTTTTGTTTCCAAAGTCAATATACTATGGGAGGCCAAAGCGAGTGGATCACATGAAATCAGGAGTTCAAGACCAGCCTCGCCAACATGGTGAAACCCAGCTCTACTGAAAATACAAAAATTAGCCAGAAGTGGTAGCATGTGCCTGTAGTCCCAGCTACTCAGGAGGCTGAGGCAGGAGAATCGCTTGAACCTGGGAGGTGGAGGTTGCAGTGAGCCGAGATTATGCCACTGCACTCCAGCCTGAGCAACAAATCCAGACCTCATCTCAAAAACAAACAAAGAAACAAAAAAGTCAATATACTTAGAGTAATGCAAAAATAATAATAAGCAAGCTATTTCATGGCAAAGCTATCTCAGGGTAAAAGCTACAGCTGCAAGCACCACTACAGAGTATTCTAATGGCAAATGGGAAAGGAGTTAAAATTAATGAATAAAAATGGAATATATTTATCATGTACAACATGCTTTAAAATATGTTTACACTGCCTAGCCATGTGCAGAAAGCAGAACTGGACCGCTTCCTGACACCTTACACTAAAATTAACTCCAGATGGATTAAAGATTTACATATAAGACCTAACACCATAAAAAACCCTAGAAGAAAACCTAGGCAAAACCATCCAGGACATAGGCATAGGCAAGGACTTCATGACTAAAACACCAAATCATTGGCAGCAAAAGCAAAAATAGACAAATGGGACCTAATTAAACTCCAGAGCTTCGGCACAGCAAAAGAAACAATCATTAGAGTGAACCGGCAACTCGACGGAATGGAAAAAAATTTTGCAATCTACCCATCTGACAAAGGACTTATATCCAGAATCTACAAATAACTAAAACAGATTTACAAGAAAAAAACAAACAAACCCATTCAAAAGTGGGTGAAGGATATGAACAGACACTTTACAAAACAAGACATGTATGAGGCCAACAAACATATGAAAAAATGCTCATCATCACTGGTCATTAGAAAAATGCAAATCAAAACCACACTGAGATACCATCTCACGCCAGTTAGAATGGCAATCATTAAAAAATCTAGAGACAACAGATGCTGGAGAGGATGTGGAGAAATAGGAACACTTCTACACTGTTGGTGGGAGTGTAAATTAGTTCAACCATTGTGGAAGACAGTGTGGCAATTCCTCAAGGACCTAGAAATAGAAATTCCATTTGACCCAGCAATCCCATTACTGAGTATATATCCAAAGGATTATAAATCATTCTATTATAAAGACACATGCACAAGTATGTTCATTGTGGCACTGTTTATAATAGCAAAGACCTGGAACCAACCCAAATGCCCATCGATGATAGACTGGACAAGGAAAACATGGCATATATACACCATGGAATACTATGCAGCCATAAAAAACAATGAGTTCGTGTCCTTTGTAGGGACATGGATGAATCTGGAAACCATCATTCTCAGCAAACTGACACAAGAACAGAAAATCAAACACTGCATGTTCTCACTCATAGGTGGGTGTTGAACAGTGGGAACACATGAGCACAGGAAGGGGAGCATCACACACTGGGGTCTGTTGGAGGGGACTAGGGGTAGGAGAGTAGGGGGTAGGGAGTTGGGGGAGGGATGACATGGAGAGAAATACTAGATATAGGTGACGGAGGGATGGAGGCAGCAAACTACATTGCCATGTATGTACCTATGCAACAATCCTGCATGTTCTGCACATGTACCCCAGAATCAAAGATGCAATTTTATATATATATATATATATATATATATATATATATATATATAAAATAGTTTGTGCTTTTGTAATGCAGATTTGTAACCAGGCTTTCAAAAAAATCCCTTGTACATAGAACATATAATTTACATTGTTCTTTCATGTTGTCTTTCAGCCCTCTCATGAAAAAACTCGAGACTGGAAAAGTTGGATTACAACTTTAAATCACTTGTTTGTTTTAGGACAGTTTAATAGTAGTTAGCTATCTTCTAAGATGAAGGAGAGTATCTTATTGTTGTCTTTTGACATGAGGAACAACTTGACTCGGCAAGGAATTCTTTTCTTTTGCTGTTTAAAGTACAAAATATTTGAGAAGACAAGTGTTTAAGAGAAAAATAAGCCTGATTATAGTTCACTTTACAAAACTGATTTATTTTCCCATTATATGTTTCTTCTTTCTCCTTAAAATAAAGGCCTTGACAGAAAAAAATATGTTTACATTGTGGAGTGGCTAAATCAAGCTAATTAAGATACATGTTGCTTCACATACCTTTTTTTTTTTTTTGAATCAGAGTCTCACTCTGTGCCCAGGCTGGAGTGCAGTGTCGCAATCTCAGCTCATTGCAACCTCTGCTTCCCAAGTTCAAGCGATTCTCCTGCCTCAGCCTCCCAACTACCTGGGACTACAGGCACCCACCACCATGCCTGGCTGATTTTTGTTTTCTTAGTAGCGATGAGGTTTCACCATGTTGGCCAGGCTGATCTTGAACTGTTGATCTCAGGTGATCTGCCTGCCTTGGCCTCCTAAAGTGCTGGGATTACAGGTGTCAGCCACCGCACCTGGCCTTCACGTACCTATTTTTTGTGGTGAGAATACTTAAAATCAGCAATTTTCAAGAACACAATACATTGTTATTAACTGTAGTTACCATGTTATACATGTCTTGAACTCCTTCCTCCTATCTAACTGAAATTCTGTATCCTTTGGCCAACATCTCCCTAATCTCTACTCTTCTCTTCTCTCTGCTCCTTCCCTGGTAACCACCACTCTACTTTCTACAACTTTGTATTTGCTCAGGATTCTGCAATTTGGGCAGAATTTGTTGGGGATAATTTATCTATACTCCCACAGCATTGCCTCGAGTCCCCAAGCATTTGAGAGTTTGGCTGGATCTCTTATGTTCAAAATAGCCTCTCCTCTTTATCATTCAGGTGATCTAGCCCAGGCTTTATTACTACAGTATGGTATCTGCCTTCCAACAGTGAACAGTCAAGTAGTATAAGGCCAACTATGCAAGTGTCGAGCTTTTGCCTGTGTAATACTTGCTATACCATTGGCCAAAGCAAGTTGCAAGGCCAAGCCTAGAGGGAAAAGAGACTACAGAATTGCACATGTCACGGTTCATTGGGGGCCACATATGTCACAGTCTACAACCCACACTGATGTCAAAGAGAGATGAAGAGTTGAAATACATTTGCTTCATGTGATGTGAATAAGAAAAAACAACATATTTAAATCAATAATATTTATATAACATGTTTTTAAATATATAATTGAGTTTCTAAAATATATCAAGTAAAGACTTGGCAATTTCATCTACAAGCTAACATGTTCACATTTGGTTTTTGTTTTTTTTTTTTTGAGATGGAGTTTTGCTCTTGTCTGTCACCCAAGCTGGAGTTCAATGGCGCAATCTCGGGTCACTGCAACCTCCATCTCCTGGGTTCAAGTGATTCTCCTGTCTCAGCCTCCCGAGTAGCTGGGATTACAGGTGCCTGCTATCACACCCAGCTAATTTTTGTATTTTTAGTAGAGATGGAGTTTCACCAGGTTGGCTAGGCTGGTCTTGAACTCCTGACCTCAGGTGATCCACCCACCATGGCCTCCCAAAGTGCTGGGATTACAGGAGTGAGCCACTGTGCCTGGCCATATTCACATTTTTAATAATATTTAAAACATCACACTGGAAAGAAATGGGGGATTGATTTATATTTAGGGTCCCATTATAGTCTTAGCTGTGTTATCTAAGACAAACTACTGAACATCTCTTTCTTCTTTTCTGAAACACGTTTATATTGGTCTTGTGTTAGTGGCAGGGATTAGAAGAAAGCAGGTATTGGAACTAACTTAGGAATGAGACCAAGATATAGAAAAGTAGTTCTGTAAAGTAGAAAAATGTAATTTTTTTTTTTACTTTGTGTTTTCATGTCTCCATGCTTCAAATTAGTAGAATAAGATAAGTCTGTGAGTCACTATAGAAAGAGACTGAATGATCATCATAATAAATATGATAATATTTGTAAATAGTATTCACATAGCAAAGGTCTATATAAAAGTAAAGCATTATTATAAAATTTTGAAAAAGGCTTACAAAACCATTTTAGCCTTCAGCACAACCACACTACACATTGTTTAGGGTAGGATGGTTGTATTCATCTCCTTAATAAAAAATTTGCCCAGAGCATGTAGTTAATGCATATTTATTTTCTAGATTGAAAGTAGACATCATAACACCTAAATATTATCAAATTGTTTTCCTATTGCTAGAAAACAGGAAGCACTAATGTTTTCCTGCTCTCATCAAACCAAAGCATGCACGCACCACACAAACACACACACACACACACACACAATTGTGAAACATATTTGTATCTTGGAATTTCTTTTAAATATCTACTCATTTATATTAACTCATTGCTTATAAATAATTTAATTAACAAAATAATAAATAAACATCAGTGTTGATCAAAAAAAACCCTAATGCCATGCTACAGTCTGTAAGGAATTTTTTTTAAAGATTTTACCTTCAAAGTTCTCACATATTTCTTAATCAAATAATGTGTCAGGATGCTGTGAAATCTACTGGTTAGGAGTCACTCAGTTAACTTACACTTCACTCAACTATTCCTGCATGATTACTGAGTGCTGAAATGACCTCTATTACTATTTGCAATAAAAGAGGTCAAGCTTTCAATTTGAAATATATTGGAGCTGACTTTTTAACAGCATGCAAATACAAAATAAACCTTATTTGTATTTATGTATTAATTTTGCAAAGTGACATGCACACATGAATAACATGTGTTCCATAAGGAACACCTGAATTTTAGGAGCAAAGAGTCCTTTTTTTCCACTTTGTTTTTAAAAGCCTTTTATATACCTCAAACATATTCATCCTACACATCAATTTATCAACTTAATTGATTCTCTCATACAACCTTTATTATCAATTTTTAAAACTCACAAGAATTTTATGGGCAGCTTTAACTAGTCATCACTATTTGAAAGTAGAATAAAAACCAGGAAAGAAAAAGCACTTACGGAAGATTAAACCAGTAAAAATGGTCAAGAACAATCATCTGTTAATATCCTAATCATATTAACATGATGCTATGACTTTTCTATTTGTATTTTTAAAGTTGATTTTATTTTAAATTAAAGAAAAGTAAACTGAAAAAAAAGAAAACTTGTTTCACATGAAATAAATGAATCTTTTATAGAGGACATATTGTATCCTAAAAGAGCCACCTAAACTTAACAAATAGATTCTGGAAAACATTAAGAACTTGGAGTCATTACATATATTTTGTCCATGTTTCATTTAGGATAAAATCCATCAACTTGCCCATATGAAAGATGAGAATATTAGTGCTCGCTTTCTCCCACCCACCTCTTGATCTCTATACAAATTGTTACATTATCATGGTTCATAAATTTTACATTCTGTTCTGCAACCATAGCTCCCACAATTGTTTATTATTAATTATATTATAAAGTGATTCAATCATTTTATTTTATTGATTCTCTTCCAGGATCTTCATTTTAGTTTATTCAATTTTCTGGATTTTGATAATACAATGAGATATAAATTATTGCTCCCCCAAACACAAAAGATAACAGAAAATGCTAATGAGTATTCTACTCCCTTAATTTTTTTATGATTGAAAATGGCTGTTGTCTTGATACTACAGTGATCTTGTATGTGGTAATGAATTTTGCAGTTACAGTTACCTTCAGAAATGTGTGGCCATTGGCCTGGATTTTTGTTCTCAAAGTGATTTAAATTTTATGCTTGAATAACTAAAGAATTGTTTATCCTTCCATTTCAATAATTTAACCAGATAATGTCTTAATGTTTCTTGGAATATGGTGCTTTTTCCAATTTTGGAGAGAACTTGTTGTATATGTTTAAATCTTTGTTATTGGATTCCCTACTTCAGGTACACAGATGACTTTTATTTTGAATCACAGTTGTCTACCTTCAATATCTATTATTTTTTCTGTAATTGTTTTAATCTCTTTGTACTTATTGTTATCTGCATTGACTGTGATTGTATTAGCCGTCTTTCCATGTTAGTCCTTCAATTTTTGTCAGAGGTGTTTGAAGCAGATTGACTTTATCTTGAATAGAGTTGGGGTAAAATAAGGCTGAGACAGACTGGGCTGCATTTCCAGGTGTTCAGATGTTCTTAATCACAGAATGGGATAAGAGGTTGGAAAAACTCTTATCACGATACAGGTCACAAAGACCCTGCTGATAAAACAGGATACAGTAACGAAAACCCTCTAAAACCAAGATGGCAATGAAAGTGACCTCTGGTTGGCCCTGGAGGCAACGCCACACATCTACAACCATCTTATCTTTGACAAACCTGACAAAAACAATCAATGGGGAAAGGATTCCCTGTTTAATAAATGGTGTTGGGAAAACTGGCTAGCAGTGTGCAGAAAGCAGAAACTGGACTCCTTCCTGACACCTTACACTAAAATTAACTCCAGATAGATTAAAGGCTTAAACATAAGACCTAACACCGTAAAAACCCTAGAAGAAAACCTAGGCAAAACCATTCAGGACATAGGCATAGGCAAGGACTTCATGACTAAAACACCAAAATCATTGGCAACAAAAGCCAAAATAGACAAATGGGACCTAATTAAACTCCAGAGCTTCGGCACAGCAAAAGAAACAATCATTAGAGTAAACCAGCAACCAACAGAATGGGAAAAAAATTTTGCAATCTACCCATCTGACAAAGGACTTATATCCAGAATCTACAAATAACTAAAACAGATTTACAAGAAAAAAACAAACAAACCCGTTCAAAAAGTGGACAAAGGATATGAACAGACACTTTTCAAAAGAAGACATATATGAGGCCAACAAACATATGAAAAAATGCTCATCATCACTGGTCATTAGAAAAATGCAAATCAAAACCACACTGAGATACCATCTCACGCCAGTTAGAATGGCAATCATTAAAAAATCTGGAGACAACAGATGCTGGAGAGGATGTGGAGAAATAGGAACACTTCTACACTGTTGGTGGGAGTGTAAATTAGTTCAACCATTGTGGAAGACAGTGTGGCAATTCCTCAAGGACCTAGAAATAGAAATTCCATTTGACCCAGCAATCCCATTACTGAGTATATGTCTAAGGGTTATAAATCGTTCTATTATAAAGACACATGCACAAGTATGTTCATTGTGACACTGTTTACAATAGCAAAGACCTGGAACCAACCCAAATGCCCATCGATGATAGACTGGACAAGGAAAATGTGGCACATATACACCATGGAATACTATGCAGACATAAAAAACAATAAGTTCATGTCCTTTGTAGGGACATGGATGAATCTGGAAACCATCATTCTCAGCAAACTGACACAAGAACAGAAAATCAAACACCGCAGGTTCTCACTCATAGGTGGGGTGTTGAACAATGGGAACACATGGGCACAGGGAGGGGAGCATCACACCCTGGGCCTATTGGAGGGGACTAGGGGAGGGAGAGTGGGGGATAGGGAGTTGGGGAGGAATAACATGGGGAGAAATACCAGATATAGGTGACGGGGGGATGGAGGCAGCAAACTACATTGCCATGTATGTACCTATGCAACAATCCTGCACGTTCTGCACATGTACCCCAGAATCAAAGATGCAATTATATATATATATATATATATATATATATATATATATAAAATAGTTTGTGCTTTTGTAATGCAGATTTGTAACCAGGCTTTCAAAAAAATCCCTTGTACATAGAACATATAATTTACATTGTTCTTTCATGTTGTCTTTCAGCCCTCTCATGAAAAAACTCGAGACTGGAAAAGTTGGATTACAACTTTAAATCACTTGTTTGTTTTAGGACAGTTTAATAGTAGTTAGCTATCTTCTAAGATGAAGGAGAATATCTTATTGTTGTCTTTTGACATGAGGAACAACTTGACTCGGCAAGGAATTCTTTTCTTTTGCTGTTTAAAGTACAAAATATTTGAGAAGACAAGTGTTTAAGAGAAAAATAAGCCTGATTATAGTTCACTTTACAAAACTGATTTATTTTCCAATTATATGTTTCTTCTTTCTCCTTAAAATAAAAGGCCTTGACAGAAAAAAAATATGTTTACATTGTGGAGTGGCTAAATCAAGCTAATTAAGATACATGTTGCTTCACATACCTTTTTTTTTTTTTTTTGAATCAGAGTCTCACTCTGTGCCCAGGCTGGAGTGCAGTGTCGCAATCTCAGCTCATTGCAACATGGACACAGGGAGGGGAGCATCACATACTGGGGTCTGTTGCGGGGAGGTGCAAGGGTGGGATATTGGGGGGGTGGGGAGGTCCAGGAAGGATAACATGGGTATAAATGCCAGATGTAGGTGATAGGGGGATGGAGGCAGCAAACCACATTGCCATGTGTGTACCTATGCAACAATCCTGCATGATCTGCACATGTACCCCAGAACCTAAAGTATAATAAAAATATATATATTAGAAAAAAAAGAAGGTGACCACTGGTTGTCCCACTGGTCATTATATGCTAATTATAATGCATTAGCATGCTAAAAGACACTCCCACCAGACCCATGATAGTTTACAAATGCCATGGCAATGTACAGAACTTCCCCTATATGGTCTAAAGTGGGGGAGGAACCCATAGTTCTAGGAATTGCTCACCCCTTTCCTGGAATACTCACCAATAATTCACCCCTTGTTTAGCATATAATCAAGAAATAACTATATTTAATTGAGCAGCCTATGCTGCTGCTCTGGTCTATAGAATAGATATTGTTTTATTCTTTTACTTTCTTAATTCACTTGCTTTTACTTTATGGACTTGCCCTGAATTCTTTCTTGTGTGAGGTCCAAGAACCCTCCCTTAGGGTCTAGATTGAGACCACTTTCCTGTAACATTTTCAGTCATTTTGATTTTGTCCCTCTTAGGATATTTATTTCTCATTTATTTGTTCTGACTAGTATTTATTTTGTTGTCAATATATTCTTTTGATTTGTGTTAGCACTTTAAAAATAATGCCCCCAAATATGGTGCTTTGATATGCTAAACTGAAGAAGTAACCTCAAGGTCCTTCTGACCTCCTCTCCAACTCCAACTCAACACTCTCCAAAGCACAGGATGAAACTGATCTCTGAAGTTTCTTTATCTACCTAGAATCTGGGCCTATCAAAGAGCAACAAATTGCCTTCAATCCCTTCCCTGAAATTTCATTAACCAGAGAAGATTAAAACTCGCATCACAGAGGAAAGGACTGAAAATTAAACAACACATATAGAGCACAGATGAACTTTATCCCCAAACCATTGTTTGTTCGCTCATCCTATCCAGTTTCCAAAGAGAATCATTCAAAAGATAATGTCTGCCTCCTGGGTCCGTTCATTCCCCCATATAAATCATTTGCTCCTTCACTCTATTTCCCCTTCCCCTATGAAGAAGAGTATATAAGCATCTGCACCCCATTGGGTTATAGGGTAATCTCTTGCAATTCTCCCATGCTATGCATGTTAAAATAATTTTTATGCCTTTTCCCCTATTAAGCTGACTATTGTCAGTTCATTTTCAGTGAAACTTTACAAAGCTGAGGGAAAGCTTTCCCTTGGCCCTACAGATTGTGCACTGTGAGTAAGATAACCTCAGACTGTTAGCAGTGGAACATATCTGAGTCATGCAGCACCAAAGTATTTTACTGGCGATTATTCGGTATGGGGCTGCACCAACCTCAATTCTTGCCTCCTCAGAAGAAAGAATTTGACTGAGGGGGCATAAGGCAGAAGGAAAGACTAAGACAAGTTTTAGAAAAGGAGTAAACATTTATTAAAAAGCTTTAGTGCAGGAAGGAAAAGAAATAAAGTACACTTGGAAGAGGCCACGAGGACAACTTGAGAGATCAAGTGTGCAGTTTAATCTTTTGACTTGGGGTATTATACATTGGCATGCTTGTGTCCTTTCTCCCTTGTTTCTTTCCTTGGGGAGGGCTTTCAGCATGCGCAGTGGCCACAAGAGCAGTGTGTTTACTGGAGTTGTATGCATGCTCACTTCAGGTGTTCTTCACTTACCAGTCGACTGTCCCTAGAAGGTCATATACCAGGTAAACGCCACCATTTTGCATCTTAATGTGCATGATTGAGGCCACTTACCCAACTCCTGAGATCTTATCAGGAGGCAGCTGATCACCAGTTTCAGGTGTTTTTTATCTATTGCCTTTCCCTAGCACTGGCTGTGACCAATTATTAAAGCAGTTTAACAATCAACCACCTAACCATCACCTCATGGTCACCTGACATTCATGGTGGGCGTGCCCTTCTTGCCCTGCTCGTGTCTGACTAGCTACTTACTATAACAAAACCATTCCACTCTTCTGGAAGTTATAGTCAAGGGAATCCAGGACCTGACAAGCCTGCAAAAAGGGAAATAATTTCTTACCAATCAGATTCCTGGGTATCTGTCTGTGAAATCTGGTCAAGCAGAAGGTAAAAATCACTGTTTATCTTTTTTTTTTTCCCTTTTCAAGTTCAGATTAATGGGAGAAATGCACTTGTATGAATAAGTCCTTATGTTTGGTGACTCTGATGTAGTTTTGTCATGGGTGTTGCAACCCACTTTTTAAACTCCACTTATATTCGTGGTGTTCAAACCTGGCTAGTTACCTCTGGGACTTTCCATAAAGAAGGTTTCTTGGCTTGAGACACATTTAAAATAAATAAATTAGCTATATTTAAAAGAATAAAGAAAACTTTTCAGAGAACTCTCATCTTAAACAGCTATCTCATTGGTACCTATGAAAAGATGCAACAGAAATACAACCTTAAAAACTTCCTTGACAAGATTTTTAAAAAGCAGGAATCAGATTTTAAAAAAATTTAACATTTTTTGAACACTCAAACTGCTGGCTTTGGATTTCCTGTGGGGTTTTTCAAAAAAAGCACTTCAGCTTGTGGTCTAGTGGTAAGGATGTGGTGCCAAGGGCTGGGTTGGATTCCCAACCAGCAAACCAGTCCCTTAGAAATGTAAATTCTTTAACTCAGAAAAAAGAAACATGTATAAGAATTAGTTTGAATTATTTGTTTTGAGTTTATATTAGTATGACTTTTAACCTTTTGTGGGCAGCATTCATTTGCAATCCTTTCTTTTCCCCATGGACATCTTTTGATTGCGTGTTTATCTTACCAGCTGTTTGTTCCTTTTAATTTTCCATCTATTGGGACACACAGGTTGTTAGAATATTGTGTGCAGACAGCCAGCTAAGAATATAGCTGGACAGAGAAGTGGGGGTGTACCCCATTGTGGCTAGCAAAACTTTCCTTTTAGCTGTCGTTGAGAGTATAAGGGTTACAGCTTTCTGCTTCCTCTTTGGAGATTTTGGTTAAGGCCATAAAGCCCCTCATGGTTTTGGTTTCATGTGTATATATTTGTTTTGGTTTTGAGTCATTTGAAGGTATGCCTTTAATTTAAAACTTTGGTTTATATGTAGAGCATGATAACAGCTATTTTTACCACTTATCTCGCTTTCTCTTCTGGGGCAGAGAGATAGGCCTCTTGCTGAAATTCAGCCAGCTACTCCCAGGTGTAGTGAGTGAAGTGTGGTCGATCCTGCTCCCACCATTCAGGTGAAAGGCTGGCTGCTCACAATATGGCAAAATGTTTACTGCTTGTCCTAGATGAAAACCTAATGAGATATTTACAATAATTTTTTAAAAAGCTCTATAATCAAGTCAGCTTAATTGAGAACGGATATTCATGCCAAATATATATTTTGCGGCTTATTCCATTTCTCTATGTTGGGTTTTGCTTCACCTCACAGGAGCTTCGTAGTTGACTAGACCCCTTTTTCTCAAACTCCTGCTAACTAGAACTTCATTGACCTTTTGGGAAGTGTAGAAATTCCCCAAACTGGCTCCTCTAAAACTTGTTCTCCCATTCACTTCTGCCCCTCCTTCCTCTTGCCACTTTTGATATCACATAAAGGTATCTAAAGGAGAGACGTCTAGAAATCATGAGGGTCCCTTGAGGAATACAAAAAAGGTACCACTAACTCCCCTTTTATTGGGGGTCATCTACCTTCCTCACAGAATCCTGAAAGTTGTAGCCAGTTTCCTCTCAGGCCTAAAGCTTTGCTCTCTTTTGCATTGAATTCCTTGAACTCTTTGGCTTTTAGATGCATAAATGTGTACATATATGTGTTTTATGTCATGTCAACATGTATGTATGTCTATACATGTGTTTATATGTTTTCTACATGCCACCAAATTGACTTTAAAAAAGTCATAAATCAACTAGCCCAAATACTTTTCTAGTTCATGTGAGTTTAATAAATCTTTGGTAAGTAAAGCTAGTTTTAAAATTGTTAGTAAAATAAAAATGCCTTCAAAATTTAATTTAGACATTTTTACTTGGGTCTACTGTTCAGACAGATTTAGGCTTTCTCTGCTAGATGTTTTAAGGTCATAAAACTATTGCTTCTGTGATATTTTTGACGCTGCTTGATTTGTCTATGAGCAAAAGCTGTGACAGCTGGCTGATGGGCTCCCCCCAAAGCCTTGCACACATCTTGTTGTGAGTTGATGTCTTTGATTTTGAGCTTCTGAATTCTGTTTAGATAGGTGGCCGTAGTGAGGTCTGGGAACATCTGTGTGTCTGTGGCTCCTGGGACACCAGCTATAAGGCAGAGGCAGGTCCAATATGGCCCTGTTGTCCCTGGTCTAGCTCTGCCTCCTGGTCATCCTGGAAGGGGTTGCAGCCTTCAGGCATTTGTCTTCACAGCTCTGCCCTCTGTCCTGGAATTTGTATCTGGGGTATAAACTTAGGATCCAGACAGGCTGCTCTTAGTGACATGTGGGTACTTGATACCCAGGATGACAGTGGAGAAGGGGAGACATTAGAGAGAGTACCTATGTCTGGTATCTCAAAGGCCTTGGTTAAGATGAGATTAACTAATGCAGACTTAACATAATTTCGCTATTCTCAAAGGGAAAAAAAAAAACTCAAGTGGCTAGCTTTGTTTTCCATGAGCAATCCAAGTATAATTGTTAAAAATGAGTACATTTGCTAAATCTAAACTGGACAAACATTTATAAATAAACTTGTCATAGTTTCAAAAGTCTTTCCAGTAATTTAAAGACTTAGAGTAAAATTTTGTTAAATTAAGTAATAATCATGAAATGTCTCAGTCATTTCTAGGAAAAATAAAATACAAATATATTAATTGCTAAACATACGTTCAAGTTTATTTACTTTTGGTTTCTTAAAATTTATGAAAAGGGAAAGACTTCAAGATGGCTGACTAGAGGCATCTGGCACTTGCCTCCTCCACAATGAAGAACCAAAATAGCAAGTAGATAATCAAACTTCAAATAGATCATCTAAGAGATAAAACTGGAATTCTACAAAGAAGTGTCAGAAAACACTTAAACCAAGGAATAAGAGGGAAGCAGGACCACCTGCTCAGCTGGTATTAGTTGGGAGCCTGAAGAGGCACCCCAGTGAAGGGAAAGAGTAAGTGAGTGACCCACAGCAGTCCACATTTCCACTATGATGCTTGCATTCTAGCCACGGGGAAAGTCCCTAGACCCTCATATCCCCATGACTGACATAGGGAGCTGCCTGGAGACTGTGTGGAAGCATTGCTCCAGAGGGAGAGTTCATAGGGGATGTCAAAAACTCCCTGAGTTCTAACAAGCTGCAACAAGGGGCAATATTGAGAACCCAATCCCTACCAGACTACATCCAGACCAGGGGCCCAACAGCTCCTGCATCTCCACATCTCTGAGCCCCATTGACATTCCCTGCCCACAGCAACTACTGCAGCTGTCTACTGCCTGCAGGGCTAAAGCACAAATCATTTGCAAAGACCACACTATATCCATCAGCAAAGCCTCCATACATTTTCACACATCCCAAAGACAAACTTTTCCATCCATAGCCACTGCTACAGGATGCTAGAGCTGTGGCCAAAGCACAAGCAAAGTGCATGCTCCCCAGCTGCCTGCATGTGGCAGCTGCCACTGAAAGCAACCCCCGCCCACCTTGGTTTTACCAAGGTTTTGACTGGAATGTTGTATTTTCAGATGTGACCAGACTGCTTTGTGATATTGAGGTCGACCCTTTGGGAAGCAAAAAAAAAAAATCCCCTGGAAAAACTGGCTTGATACCTTAAATACACAGTTCACCTGGTTGCCTCTTATAGATGGGTAAAGAATGTCACTTTCTGAAGGTCCAGGAATATCAGAATATTCTGGGGACCTCAAGAAAAGAAGTGTTCACCCAATTTGTACAAGTATTACAGAATCATTCTGATGGCAATCCTTAGCTTGACTCTTTACCCTCAAGAGACTTTTTAAAAAAAGTTTAATCCAAGATTTCTTATGAATAGTTTCAGCTAAGCCAATCTACAAAGAATCTACATGACCAATCACTATCTTTGCTGCACTTTATTCAAATAATCAGGTGAAGTATAATTTGACTAGAAATTATTTTGCACATAAATTGGTCTTTCTATTATTTGTCTTTGTCTAGAAATGAGGGACTGGAGAAAAAAAATGCTTTAGAAGAAAGTTACACCCATTATTAGATTTCAGCTCATTGAATTTTTTATTTTATTTTATTTTTGTTGTTGTTGAGATGGTTTCTCACTCTGTTGCCCAGGCTGGAGTGCAGTGGTGCGATCTCAGCTCACTGCAACCTCTGCCTCCCAGGTTCAAGTGATTCTCCTGTCTTAGCCTCTGAGTAGCTGGAACTACAGGTATGCGCCACCACACCTGGCTATTTTTCTTTTTCTTTTTTTTTTTTTTTTTAGTAGAAATGGGGTTTCACCATATTGGTTAGGCTGGTCTCGAACTCCTGACCTCAAGATCTGCCCGCCTTGGCCTCTCAAAGTGCTGGGATTATAGGCATAAGCCCCCGCACCTGGCAGCTCATTGTTTTTGAAATTTTGTTACCTGCAATTTGAACTGGATCTCAATTTCTTATACTTTCCTCCAGTACCTGGCTATGAGTCTTTAACATTTTCCATTTTTTTTCTCACACGCTTCTGACTGGGAATCACTAAAAATTAAAACTGCCTTTCCTGAGGCTGAAACTAGTCAACTTGGCTTTGAAGAAAAATCCCCCGCAACAGTTTATATGTGAACAAATTTTGTACACACAAACTGCAAACCAGAAAAATCTGTCAGATTGCCACTAATCTTCTCAACTGAATGCCCTCCAGACTCTAAAGAAACTAGCTTACAGACTAATCTATACATTAACCTTTGTTTTTCTTTGTTTCCATAAAAATACTCTTATTAACGATCTGTTTGCCGGCATCAAACATAAAGGCCTAGCTTTGAGAGCCCATCTGCAACACTGTCTCCTAAAATGAGATATAACTGTTTAATTGGGCTGGCCTACCCCCCCAAAATGAAAGATTGGCTTAATGGGATCTTTTGCCATTCAGCTCCTGACACATTTTTTTTTTCTCTGCAGCCATGAACTCAACTTTTAATGTGTGAGGCTTCTAGGGAAGTTTCAGCCTGTGGAATGTTAGAATATGTGAACCCCCAATATCTGAGACAGGTCTCAGTTATAAAGTTTATCTTGCCAAGGATGGGGATGCATGCCCATGACACAGCCTCAGGAAGTCCTGACGACATGTGCCCAAGGTGGTCAGAGCACAGCTTGGTTTTATACATTTTAGGGAGACATGAGACATCAACATATGTAAGATGAACATTGGTTTGGTCCCAGAAAGATGGAACAACTCAAAGCAAAGGCAGAACTGGAAGCGGGGAGGGGGCTTCCAGGTCATTAGTAGATAAAAGACAAACATTCTTTTTAGTTTCTGATTGGCCTCTCCAAAGGAGATAATGAAATATACATTATCTCAGTGAGCAGATGGGTGACTTTGAATAGAATGGGGCTTAGGTTGCCCTAAGCAGTTCCAGCTTGACTTTTCCCTTTAGCTTAGTGATTTAGGGGCCCCAAGTATTTATTTTTTCCTTTCAAAGGTGCAAAACATGCCCCCAAATATGGCCCTTTGATAAGCTGAACTAAATAAGCAGTCTCAGGGCCTCTCTGACCTCCTCCGGGTCCCAACTCTCAACATTCAGTCTCTTCCAATGCACAGGATGAGGTTATTCTCTGAAGTTCCTTTATCTGCCTTGAATCTAGACCGACTGAGGAGGAACACAATTACCTTCAACTCCTTCCCTGAAATGTTACTAACTGGAGATTAAAACTCCTATCACAGAGAAAAGGACTGAAAATTAACCACCACACATAGAGCCCAGAAGAACTTTGTCTCAAACCATTGTTTTTCTCTGGTCCCATTCAGTTTGCAAAGAAAATCATTTACAAGACAATGTCTGCCTTCTGGGTCCATTCATTCCCCTCTAAAATACATTTAATGCCCCCACTCCCATCTCCCCTTCCTCTATGTAGAAAAGTATATAAACATCTGGATTTTATTGGGTTATTGGATAGTCATTCTTCTTGATTCCCACACACTATGCACATTAAGTAAATCTATCCCGTTTCTTCTAGGAATCTATTTTCAGTGAACCTTCAGAGGGTAGAGAAGAAGCTTTCCCTTGGCCTTTTTATCTGCAATTTCTATTGTATTATCTCATCTTTGATCTCTAGTTGTATTGAATGCATGCATTGTTTCATAGTGCAAGGCACAGGTTTGGAATTACCTTCTCCTTGGGTTACATTTTATTCTAAACTCGGATAGTTTGTTTTATATCACCTTCCCTCCTCCTACTTTTCTCCCTTCCTTTTTTATAGTTTCCTATTTCTTTCATCTTGCTGAAGCTTAGGCACCACTCTCTAGCTGTGTTTTTTGATATTTTGTAGATAACATTTCAACTCCTTTCCCACCATTCCAGAGAAATGTTTGTTTCATTCTGAGCTGCAGTTAGAAGACAGGTTATATACTTACTTCACCTCATCCCTCACCCTGCTCTACATCTGCCTGCCTGCTTCTATAACTTGAGATGATGTACCGGGAGAGAGTTCAGTTCAGGCAATGATTTATGTTTGCTAAAAATTTCTTAGGCTCGCACGTTCTTCTAAGAATTTGTTAAATATCTCATTAGTGTTACCCCTCCTACTTGAAAAGTAGTGTATACCGTTGCCACAGAGGAATAAAACTGCCAAAGATAAAAGCTGGACAAAGTGGTAAAAACATATTTTATTCTAGCAACTGTTGACAGGAAAGAACTGAGCTCCATTTCTATATGCACAGAGGTAACTAGGTGTTTCAAAAGGAAAATGAAGGAATATAGGGAAAAGAAAAGGAGGGGAGGTGCTCAAGTGGATTCAAGGAAGTGAAAAATTACAAAGAGTTGGTCAGTGTCAATGCAATTGGGCTAGCTGTGTCTCTAGCTGGCAATTAAGGAAGTTAGGATTCTATCCACCTATACAGACCGGGAGACAAAGGCCCTATCTACCTAAATGAGAGTCAAAGGGCTGACTCTCCGTCTTCAGAAAGACACATCTCAAAGTGGAAGAGAAATAAATCATCATTGTAAGCCCTTTCTAGGAAATGCTCTAGGAAAGGGAGGTCAGGGGCCTTTCTTAGGTGTTGGCTAGAACAGTCAGTTCTTTTGAAAACCCTGAGCTTTTCCAGACAGGAACTTAAAAGGGGGCTGGGTCCCAGGGACATGACCTTAGGCTGCTGGAAGACGTGCAAAGTTGGGCAGGTCTCTTAGTGCAGGTGTTTGGGTGATGTGTTCTTACTGACACTTTTTGCAGTTCTTAAACCTTGAAATTCTAATTGCCTTCAATTGGGTGAGGCCTATAATCATCATTTCCATTAAAAAGGGTCAGCTCTTATCTCCCATTCTTCTTCCCAGTGGCTCTTTTCTTCTAAATCCACAGTCAGAAAGAGGGAAAAGATAAATTCTCAGTTTTCTTATTTCCAAATCTGGAAGTTTGGTGAGAACTCCCAGAATATGTTTTAACTTGCCAGGAGTTTCTTGGGTCTGGGTTTGGAGAGTGGAGTAAAAGTTGTGCTCCTCAGAGATGACCCAGGATATTCTTTTTCCTTTTTTTGGTCTCCACTTTGGATTGTTCTCCTGACAATGTCTGAACTTTACCTGATCTATGTGCTCCTGGAAGATAATGACTAAGGAGGCTGCCAACCCCTTTGGGTTCCCAGAAGTGGCTACCCGGAAAGGACCAAACTCCTCTTTGTATTTGCCAGCATAAGACCCGCCTCCACCTTTCTTCAGTAACTCCCTCGTTTTATATAACCTCAGGTTTTCTTCCACTTTGAAAAAACATCCTATCCAATAAATGTTCTCCCTATTGAAACAGACTGAATAAATCATTTCTTTAGTGCATTGTGTCTCTCATATCCCTTTCATATTCCTTACCTTAGTATATGGTTCTACTCATTACTTACTTGTTTTTAATTTTTAATTTGTTTATTTCCTTGGATATTGGCAGTGAGATTATGTGATAAGGTACTCTTCTAGCAACCTAAACTAGAAATCCAGCTGTAGCTTTCAAATCTTTATATTCTATATTAGGAAAACAACATGTAAAGATGACATGCAAACAAGATAGGGAACACAAACTTTTCCCAGACCATCTATGTGCTACTAGTTTTCACTTGAGCCTTGTAAAATGATGAGCCACTCAGACATTCAGTTGTTCAAGATAAAAATGCAATGATTTAATACATTAAATCTCAAAAATGGAGCGTGTCTTAGTCCATTTTCTGTTGCTTATAACAGAGTACCTGAAACTGGGTAATGTATTTTAAAAATGTATTTATTTGTTACAGTTATAAATACTCAAAAGTTCCAAATCACAGGCTGCTTCTGGTGAGAGCCTTCTTGCTGGTGGAGACTCTGCAGTTTCATGGCAGTACAGGGTGTCATGTTGAGTGAAGGGGTTGAGCATTCTCATGTGTCTCTTCTTATAAAGCCCCCAGTTCCAATCTCATAGTAATTACTTAATCCATTAACCCATGAATCTATTAATCCTGAATGGACTTTGCCCTCATGACCCAATCACCTCTTAAAACCCCACCTTTCAATACTGCCACATTGAGGATTAAATTTCAACATGTGTTTTGGAAAGGGACAAATGTTTAAACCATAATGTTGATGAAAAGAGTCAAACTCTGTAAAATATTTGAAGAGATCTATTCGAGTCAAATATAAGTGACCATGGCCCATGACACAGCCCTCAGGAGGTCCTGAGAACGTGTCCAAGGTGGTTGAGGTACAGCTTGGTTTTATATATTTTAGGGAGGCATGAGACATCAATCAAATACATTTAAGAAATACATTGGTTTGGTTCAGAAGGCGGGACCTGGGGTGGGGCTTCCAGGCTGTAGGTATCTGGTTGACAATAGGTTGAGTTTGTCTGAAGACCTGGGATCCACAGAAAGGAAATGTTCAGGTTAAAATAAAAGACTGTGGAAACCAAGGTTCTTTTGAAGTCTTATAGTGGCTGCCCTTAGAGACAATAGCTGACAAATTAGAGACAATTGCTGACAAATATTTCCTATTCAGATCTTTAAAAGGTGCTAGACTTTTAGTTAATCTCTTCAGGATTACAAGGGCCTGGAAGAAAAAAGATCTAGCTATGTTAATAGAGATTCTTCTTACAGATGCAGATTCTCTCCCACAAAGGATGGCTTTGTAGGGCCATTTCAAGACATGGCAGGGAAACATGTCTTTGGGTAAAATATTTTATTTTCGTCCTTGTCTTGTTATGCCAGAGTCAGACTGGAATGTCATGATATATAGGGTTAAATAAAACCCATCTGATGAGAATTCATGGTCGTTTTAGGGCATGACTCCCCAGACACCTAAGATAGGAATTTGGGCAAGATAAAAAAAAAAAATTAGAGTTTAGTCCTCAATAGCAGAGGGTCAGGAAGACTTGGTGAGAAAGCAATGAATATCACCAAAGAATTTTTTTTCATATATTAGAGAAAACATGTGATTCACATTCATCAGCTCTTTCTCCCAGGCTATCTTGCCCCTACTATAATGGCCTGTTTGTGGTTTCTAAAATATCACAGACACATTCCAACTCAGAGAGTTTGCACTTGTTGTTCCCTGTCTTAGAATTTTCTTATCCTAGATATTGTTCAAATAAAAGACAAATCTAGACTTATAATCACTTCTCCAGCCTTTTGGCTAAGATCAAGTGTAGACTTAGTTACGGGAAGACTTTACTCAAAAGGATTACTGCATGAAGAAGAGGAATGCTAATGCAATAGAGACTGTGCTTCTACCATGAGATCTGCAAGTATCTTCAAGTTTAGGAAAGGGCAGCTTTTTTAACAGGAGAAGAAAACCAAACTAGAAAGAAACGGGGATAAAGGAGTAAGGAAATATGCTTTCTTCCTCCATCACTAAGATTGATAGCTTAGACCTTGTTACATATAAATTTTCAGTGCTGCAAAAGAAGTAGCACTCAAATATAAATTTTCTAGCAAGGCAATTTACTTCTATAGAAGGGTATGTCTCACGAATGGAGCAGTGGCAAGCACATACCTGGACAAGGGAGGGGAAGGGGTTCTTATTCCTGACACAGGTAGCTCCTACTGCTGTGTTGTTCCCCCAATTTGGCTAGGGTTGGATCGCACAGTCTAAACTAATTCCGATTGGCTATTTTAAGAGAGCAGAGGTATGAACCGGAGTGGTGGGGTGGGTAGTTTGGTGGGGAAGGACAGTTATAGAACAGGTCAGAGCAGGTAACCAGGGGTGACTCAGGTCAAAGCAGGTGACCAGGGGGAACAGATGTGAACTACTCATTAGAACTGGCAGGAAAGTTGTTTGCCAAAACTAGAGGCAAGGGGGTTCAGAGAACCAGGAAGTTAAACTTTAAAATGAAGGATTAAAGAATAAGAGAGCTGAACATACTGAGATACTGATTCTTTAAAGAGAAACTTGGAGTTCACTATATCTAACAGCCTCTACAACAAAAGATAGATTAATAAGAGAAAATTGTACAAATGTATGTAATAAAAATTTTACATGACACAGGAGTCTTACCCCCAAATAGGTAAACTTGTATATTTTTATGCTTAGGCTTGGTGAAAAGTGAACAGTCATGGAGAAATATGATTGGAGGACAAAAGGGTATGATCTAATGGTAATGAACTGAGGGGAACTTAGCAAGACCGGTTTGTTCTCTCTCTGTGCATCTATGTCTACAGAGATAAGGATGTTCCTTTCCTCCAGATATAGGGAAGGTACCTCTCAAATCAGGCTCTTATGACCTGCATCAGAGGAGAAGGGCAGGAGGAGAGTGAGAGCAACCTTTCTGCTTCTGCTGTTTTCTCAAATGGAAGGTGCCATATTTTGTGGCATAGTATCCTGAGTCCTACTGGGGGAAAGGGAGGTGAGTGAGGGTGATGTGGTCAGATCAGATAATATTTTACCTTGAAGTAGGCTTACTCTCAAAAGGGGCTGTTAAGGAGAGGTTGTATTCTGGCTCAGACTGAGGGTGGGTCTAAATTTTAGGGGTCTGGGAGGAGAAACAACCAAATTTTGGTTAACAAGTATTTTGTTTCAATTGATCAGTAGAACCAAAACAGTTCACCTGGTCATTTATGGGACAAAGAGTTAAACTGGGTGGAGAAGGTCTGTGTCTGATCCTGTCCTAGGTAAACAGTAGGGAGGTAGGTATCTGTGAGTTTTATCTGAGTTTTATATCTCTTTGCCATGATCCACTTCCCAGCATACAACACATGCGGGGTGGGGAGATCGATAATCATTGCCATCTCCCAGAGCACGGGCTCAGGTAAAAGCAATGAATATAACAAAATAATTTGTCGTTGTTGTTGTTGTTTTATATATTAGGGAAAACATGTGATTCACATTCATCTACTCCTTTCCCTTCCAGCTCTATCTTTCCCTTACTAAGATAAGCTGCTTGTGATAAACATCACAAGTTCATGCCCACTTCAGAGACTTTGCATTTGCTGTTCCCATTCCTTGAATGCTTTTTCCTACATAACTTGCTCTATCTTTTAATTTCTGTGCTCAAATGTTATTTTAGAAGGATATTTCCTTCTATCATATATAAAATAGTGACATCTCCCCACCATTTAAAATCTCTTCTCACATACCTTGCCTTATGAACTAATACATAATAGGTACACTACATAAATGTTTGCTGAGTGGATAAATACATCTTTTGCACTTATTGTCTGTCTTTTAACTCTAATAAAATTCTGGTGTGGCAAAGAGAGGCTATTTGGATGATTATGCATTTGAATGGGAGTAGTAATCCAATTAAATTACAATATTTGCTTGTGATTCATTACCACAAGTACCTTTCTCTTATGCAATTGTAACTGCCCAATGAGTTCACCCTGTGGCTGCCTAGACACAGAGCCGATTTATCAAAGACGGGAATTGCAATGGTGAAAGAGAACTCATGCAGAGCTGGCGGTGTGGGAGACCAGAGTTTTATTATTACTCAAATCAGTCTCCTGGAGCATTCCTGAGGGTCAGATTTTTTAAAGAGAACTTGGCGAGTTTGAGCTTGGAAAGTGGGGAGTGCAGATTGGTCGGGTTGGAGATGAAATCATAGGGGTTAAGCGAGTTCTTGCTCGACTCCTGTTCCTGGGTGGGATTGCAGAACCGGTCTGAGCCAGATGATCGGTCCGGGTGGTGTCATCTGCTGCATCAGAACGCAGGGTCTGCAAAACATCTCAAGCACTCATCTTTGGCTTTGCAGCAGTCATGTTAGTTCCAGGAGCAACTGGGGAGGTTCAGACTCTTACAGCCAAAGGCTGCATGGCTTCTCAATCGTAATTTCTAATCTTGTAGCTAATTTGTTAGTCCTACATAGGCAGACTTGTCCCTAGGCAAGAAGGAGTTTTCAGGAAAGGACTATCATCAGTTTTGTTTCAGAGTTTAAACTTTAAACTGAATTCCTTACGCCCAGAAATGAACAAAGATAGCTGAGACGTTAGAGGCAAGATGGAATCGGTTAGGTCTGATCTGTTTCACTGTCATAATTTCCTCAGCTGTGATTTTTGCAAAGGCTATTTCAGAGATGGACTACATGGATGTATATGGTAAAGTAAAACCCTGGAATCTAAATCTAAACTAAAAGTAAAACCTTGGAATCGAAAAATAATTCATAGTGAAGATCTATCTTAATGATTATTTAAAGCTGATAACCAAACACTATTTTTAACCTTAGACAAAACAACGAAAGATCTTTGTTTTTAGGAGAGTATCCAGATAGACAAAAAAGTGATAGAGAATTCCATGCAGTCTGGCTTTCTCTATTCAACATACTCATTTTTTTTCTTCTGAAATTATTGATATTTCAAGACATTTTTCTAAAGCTGGAAAATCATGATAAAAAAACTTTTTTTACGGGGAAGAAGAAGTACGTGACATATTTTCTTTCTTCAAGGTGAGAGGCATGACCATTTTATACTAAGCTTAATGCATTTCTGATTACACCTTTCCTTGAAATAGAATACTTTTCATCTGCATATTTGAAGTCCATTTTCACTTCAATATTTAATTTTATATATTTTATTGGTAGTATAAATGCATCATTAAAAAAGTTTTACTAATACAACTTATTCTTGTAATGTCTATGTTGAAATCAAGACAACCTCAATTCCTAAAATCTAAGAAGCAACCAAGATTTTGAAATAACTGTCTGTTTATAAGGACATACTTTTTTGTTTTCTCTGAGCAAGCCTGTTGTAGGACTTAATGAGGACATTTGTAATGCAATTTGTTCTTTCTCAGAGAAGGCATTATCTCTGAAAAGAGCAAGAATATGACTCTATTCATTAGTTCCAGTTTACACAAGAGTTGTGCAGAACTCTCCAGACAAGGGTTTACAGAAAAAACATTAAATGGATAAAAGATTTTGTATCCCAAAATAATTGAGGATATAATACAGGGCTACGCACTATTATCCCTTAATAGGACTTGCCATTCATGAATATGACTTCTGTCCAAATATCAACTAACTAAACCTTTAAACTAACTTTCAACAAATTTTAACTGCTTCTGGCCTTTTAAGCTGAAGTAAACTAATGGGCTTAAGGTAAAAGAAAAATATCCATGGCCGACTTAATCTACAACTGCCAAAAATTGTCTTCATTATTTTAAATATCTTTATTCACGTATAACTTAGATACTATAAAATTCACTCATTTATGTGTACAATGCAATGGGTATTAGTAAATTAACAATGTTATGCAACCATCTCCTATATTCCAATAGAACATTGCTGTTATCCAGAAAATTCCCCCATTCCCATCTACAGCCGATAACCACTCCCAGCTGCGGCCTTACATAGTCACAGATCTGCTTTCTGCCTTTATACATTTGCCTCTTCCAAACATTTCATATAATTGGAATCACACAGTAGATAGTCTTTGCATCTGCCTTTTTTTATTCAGTATGATGTGTTGGAAGTTCATTCATATTGTACATGTATCAGTGTTTATTCCTTTTGATTGCTAAAGAGTATTTCATTATATAAGCATACTACATTTTGTTTATCAATTCGCCAGTCAAGGAACATTTGTATTCAGTTTTTTGCTATTATTAATAATGCTGTTAGGAACATCCACTTACATGTCTTTGTGTGGATATATGTTTTCATTTCATTTTGGTAGAGTCTTAGGACTGCATTTGTTGGTATGTATAGCAAATTTATGTTTAGCTTTTAATTATTTTTTTCATTTCAATCATTTTTGGGGTACATGTGTTTTTTTGTTACATGGATAAGTTCTTTAGTGGTGATTTCTGAGATTTTACTGTACCTATTAGCCAAGCAGTAAATGATCTTTTATATTTCTGTGGTATCAGTTGTAATATCTCCAGTTTCATTTCTAATTGGGCTTACCCGGATCTTCTCTTCTTGGTTAATCTCACTAATGGTCTATCACTTTTACTTATCTTTTCAAAGAACGGGCTTTTTGTTTCATTTATCTTTTGCGTTTTTGGTTTCAATTTCATTTAGTTCTGCTCTGTTCTTTGTTATTTCTTTTCTTCTCCTGGGCTTGGGTTTAGTTTGTTATTGTTTCTCTGGTTCCTTGAGGTGTGACATTAGGTTGTCTATTTGTGTTCTTTCAGACTTTTTGATGTTAACTTTTTAAGAAACTGCTTTCCGAAGAATAAGAGCCAGAAATGCATGAGGATTCCACTTCCCCTATGCTTTTGCAAACACTTAGTATTTTGGTTTTTTTTGTAGTGTGGTCATTCTGGTAGGCATGCAGTGGTATCTTATTGTGGTTTTAATTTTTATTTCTCTAATAAGTGGTGATGATAAGCATATTTGCATCTGCCTATTAACTACTCATTTATCTTCTTTTGTGAAATGTCTATACAAATTTTTTTTGCCCATTTTTAATTGAGTTGTTTCTCTTACGAAGTTGTAAGAATAGATATCCGAATAGAGGGCCTTTATTAGGTGCATGTTTTGCAAATATGTTGTCCCAGCCTATCACTTGTCTTTTCATTTTCTCTTTGATGTCTTTCGCAGCACAAAAGTTTTTAGTTTTGTAAAGCCCAATTTATCCAATTTTTCTTTTATGGCTCATGCTTTTGAGTTGTGTGAAAGAACTCTGCCAAATTCAAGGTGATAATTATTTTCTTCTATGTTTTCTTGTTGATGTTTAAGAGTTTTAGTTCTTGAAGTTAAGTCTGTTTCATGTTTCATGAATTAAATTTTAGGCATGGTATGAGGTAAGGGTCTAAGTTCATTTTTTTACACATGAATGTTCAATTGTATCAAGATCATTTGTTGAAAAGATTATCCTTCCATGAATTGTTTTGATATCTTTGTCAAAAATCAGTTGGTCATATATTTAAGGGTTTTTGCTTCTGGACTCTCAACTCTATTCCTGTGGTCTGTATGTTTATCCTTATACCAGTACAGCACAGTCTTGATTACTGTGTTTTGAAATCAGGAAGTGTGAGTCCTCCAACTTTCTTCCTTTTCAATATTGCTTTGGCTATTCAGAGTTCCCTGTATTTCCATATAAATCTTGGGATCAGGCTGTCAATTTATATAAGAATTCCTGCTGGACTATTGATAAGGATTGCATTGAATTTATACATCAATTTATGGAGAATTTTCATCTTTACAATAATGAATATTCCCATCTTTAAACATGACTGTCTCTCAGTTAATTCATTTTGATATTCTTTAATAATTTAGCAATGTTTTGTAGTTTGCAAATTACAAATCTTATTTGTTCAAACTTATTTCTGTGTATTTTATTTTCATGCTATTGTGAATGTAATTATTTTTAAATTTCATTTTTGGTGATTTTCTTTTGTTGCTAGTATATAAAAATACAATTGATTTCTTTTTTTTTTTTCTTTGAGATGGAGTCTTGCTCTGTCACACAGGCTGGAGTGCAGTGGCACGGTCTTGCCTCACTGCAACCCGTGCCTCCCAGGTTCAAGTGATTCTCCTGCCTCAGCCCCCTGAGTAGCTAGGACTACAGGCACGTGCCACCATGCCCAGCTAATTTTTTTATTTTTAATATAGACGGGGTTTCACCATGTTGGTCAGTCTGGTCTTGAGCTCCTGACCTTGTGGTCCACCCACATCGGCCTCCCAAAGTGCTGGGATTACAAGCGTGAGCCACTGCGCCCAGCACAGTTGATGTTTTTAAGTCTTCTGTCCTGCCACCTCACTATTCTCATTTCTTAAATCTAGATGTTTTTTGCTGATTCCTTTGGATTTTCTAGAGAAAATATGTTCTCTCCATGGACAAGTGTATTATATGTGAATAAATACAGCTTTACTTCCTGTTTTCCAATCTAGTGGCTTTAAATCTTTTTGTCTTATTGCGGTAGCCAGAACCTCCAGTACAATGTTGAATGGAAGCAGTGAGACCAGAATTTCTTATTTCCTTGTCTTGAATCTGATCTTCAAGTGAGGTAATTCAGTCTTTCACAATTAGTATGATGTTAACTGTGGGGTTTTCATAGATGTCCTTTATCTCTATTATTATTTGAAGCTGCCATACGCATAAAATATATGTTCTTATTTGGACTTAGATTACTCTCCTATTCTTAAAATCATCTGTCAATATCAGCTTAGGTTGTCATCATGAAATTTTTTTTAAAAAATGGGTAGGAATTTGATGAGGGAGAACAAGAATACTACTGCAAGGCTAATGAAACAATATTACTAAAACACAACAGCATCTGATATATTTGGGTATATATAACTGTTATAACTTGGTCCATGGCAAAATTTGAGTGATTTTGTAAAGAATCTGAGAGTTTAGAACACGGTTGATAACTCTGGATATAGTTACATACCCCAACTCTTTACTGAATGTTCATAAGTTAGATTTATTTAGTCTTCTCAAAATTTACAGTTATACATAATATTAAAATATGCAATACATATATTTTATAAAGTTGGAAAATAAGGCATTATGTACAAAGTCAAAGATGACTTTATTTACTTTTATTAAACTAGGATCTTGATGCATACACATACACACAGAATAACCACAGTAATATTTCATATTGCTATTTGTATCTATGCTAAAAATATACTTGGCTTTAAATGACAGCACACTTTAAAGAAGTATATAAATATATGCTATGAAAAATAAGTAGACAAACAATGCTAGTTATTTATATGACATCTGCCCTCACAATTTTATGAAGATAAACTTTTTTGTTCAGGATAACTATGTGCCCCTTTAAGAATGCATACTTCTTGTCGGACATGGTGGCTTACACCTGTAATCCCAGCACTTTGGGAGGCCGAGGCAGGTGGATCACCTGAAGTCAAGAGTTTGAGACCAGCCTGGCCAATACAGTGAAACCCCATCTCTACTAAAAAATACAAAAATTAGTGTGGCGTGGTGGCAGGCACCTATAATCCCAGCTACTCGGGAGACTGAGACAGGAGAATCACTTGAACCCAGGAGGCAGAGGTTGCAGTGAGCCAAGATTGCGCCATTGCACGCCAGCATGGGAGACAGAAACAAAACTCTGTCTCAAAAAAAAAAAAAAAAAGCATACTTCTACATACTTCTACAGGTTCCTTTGCAGTTAAAGGTGGCTTTGTGCCTTACCTTGGGCCATCAAGACAGAAGTATACGTTCCTAGGTGGGAGTTCCGTAAGCATTATTTTCCTGATAAAAATGAAGAGTCTCAGGTAGCATGCAAATTTGCCTTTCACCTATCCTCATTTTCTCGCTGCCTGGAATGTAAACTAAATTCTTAGACATCGAGCCACCATCATTGCAATACTAACAACTAAAAGCTTCGCATCTCATTACCTAGGGGCTGGGGCTGGTGAATGGGAAGATGTTGGCCTAGGGTACAAAATTTCAGTCAGATAGCAGAAATAAGTTCTGGAGATCTGTTGATAGCATGGCAGCTACAGCTAATAATAATGTATTGTATATTTGAAAATCGCTAAGAATAGATCCTAAATGATCTCAACACAGAAAAATAAGTATTTAAGGTGACAGATATGTTAATTTGCTTGATTTAATCATTTCACAATGTGTGTGTGTATAAACATCACATTTTATAAATATGTATAATTTTATTTATCAATTAAACCTTAATAAAGCCAAAAACAGGAATGTAAAGGCAGAGAGGAAAGCACTATCTTAGTTTCTTAGCAGGTGCATTGACTGTTGCTTGCCCATTCATTGATCCCTTGTTTTGTAAAAATCAATAAATAAGCTCCAAATTTGGTTAAGACACCATCATCAACTTCTCTTACATGCTGTTGAATACCATCCTAAAAATAAAACACTCTCCCACAACTGACCTTCATTACTCCACTCTCCATTCCCAGAGGTATCCTATAACCACACATTACTGTTGTATTTTTCCAAATAAATTTTATGCATTTTATTTCACTTTAAATAAATGATTTCTAGGTAAGAATTTCATCAATTTCTTAAAATGTATGATGTATTTTGAAAATACTAGAATACCTCCTGGAAATGTTTAACATAAAATCTTATTTACAGTCTATACATAAATTTAAAAGAAAAGCATTTCTGGCACTTAAATCTTGATTTGGAATATGAAGAATATATTTTCGGGTATTTTTTTTTTTATTTAATAAGGAAAGCTTAGAGAACACTTGAGAAAACACTTGACAATCTTGGAACTTTTTCCATGACCACAATCTTTGAGGGGGCAAGAGTGGAATCTGGCACTAAGGATTTGAGAAATTATAATAGTTGTATAATACATACAACTTTAAAACACCCTAGTGACAGGGATTTCTGTTACTGACAATGAAAAAGTAGCTTGTATCAGATTAAGCCTCCTACAGAGACAAACTATACAGGCTAATAAAATATACAAAATAATTTTATGAAGGCATCAAAGAGCAACCATGACAGAACAAGAGGGACCAAGATCTAGAAAGAGGGGCATGAAATGAGCTTGGAGATGCATTTGGTGACATGCTTCCTCTACAGGCATTTGCTTATCTTCATTAGATCTAGAGTCTCCACCAAAAGTAGTAGTCTAGAATTTGCAACAGTCTCATGAGGATGGAGAGCAAACATTGGAGTTCAGAGCTACAAAGGCAATCTATACCTCAGGTGCCAATACCTTAGAATTTGAGACTATTAAATAACCCAACATCTGCACTCAATTTTCCCTTGAAAAATGAATGAAGTGAAAGGCCAAGAAACCTAGATAAAAATCAGCTGCTAAGAGGCTATAATACCAAGTAGATATTTAGGCATTTAGCACTATGAGTCCCATAGTGCTAGAGAGAGAGAAACATTGGATTCCCAGTGCCTGCCAAAGTGGAACCCCTGAATTAGTATGCTCCAGGAATAAGGCAAAAAAATATAAATCAAAATTTCCAAAGTCTTAAATTACAGCCTTGAATCTTGTAAATATATGACGAAATAGAGGTTAAATAGACAAACTTGTAATAACAGTAGAATATTTTAATACATCTCTCTATAATCAATAGAATAAGCAGAAAAAGAATCAGTAGAGAATATTACAAAATTCTTAATTGGCATATATAGAACACAGCACCCTAAAACTGCAAAATACACTTTTATGTCTTAACTGTACTTTTTATCTCTCTCTTATTAACTAATAATCAGACTCAAAGACATTAGGCAATTATTCCAAAATTACATAAGATTATCCTTTGACAGGCTTCAGTGTCAAACCTGAATTTTATTCCAAAATCCATGCCCTTTTCTCTAAGCCATAATACTGTAAGTAGAGCTGAAAGTGATGTTGCAGTGTTTTGCATGACATCAGCCCTTTTTGAGCCATTTGTACATGAAAGAGATGTTTTAGGGGGAAAAGTATACACATAAAAAGCATATGAAGAAAGAGTTTCATGGCCCATTAAGAGTGGTTAGCCCCTCTATTGGCACTTCTCAGTGTAATTTAGCACTTAAAAATTCAATTGTCATTAAATCTCCTCAAGTTTTTAAATCTAGTCTTTCCTAAACTTGTTTTATCTCAGATTCAACCTCAAGTAAACATATTTTTTTTGCATAAGGTCTGTCAAGTAAATACCATATCATGAAAATTATAGGGTTTTTAAAAAGTATATCTGGAGACCTTTCTCAGTAGTAACCTCTTCCCAGTGTAACTTTGTTACTTTGCTTCAAAGAAAGAATCTCTGAACTTATCCAGTGAAGATATATTTATTTTTCCAGATATTATAATCTCTTGGGGTAGAGTAGAATGAAGGAAGGAGGGAAGAAGAGAATAATTAATTTTAAAATCTGCTTGAGCAGGGTCTGGTGCCTTTATGACTTCTCTACTGAGTCTTGATGGCTGGTAAGGAAGAACAGTGGAGATTAAAAGGGTCCAGTGTCAGATGAGACAAGTCGATTGTAGTTAACTTGATGGTCATGCCTTTGTCAGTCTTCACAGTTCCTGTTATGACTCTCTCGTCTATATTTCTGTCTCACTCCAATCTTCTTTTGTGATTCTGCACAATTCTTACCTCTGCTGGAGAAACACACTTGAATAATAGACATGATCTGGAAATGTTTATGTATTTGTACTACTTGTCTATACAAACATACACCCACCTTTGGGACCCCCTTTAACTGCTTTGTTTTTCACAGAAGACTTTATTATAAAATTTTGATCATATGTAAGAATTTTTAAAATTTTTGATAGTTAAGGTTATTGCTTAAAGGAAACTTAGTTTTTAAATTCAAATATCACAAGACAATCAAAAACTTCAAATGAGTCATAAAAGAGAAAATACAGTATTGCCAAAATAAATCTACAATAGATATATGTGCAGCTTTGAAAGATCTAAATAAAAACCTTTCTACAAAAGTGAAAAAGTTCATATCCAAAGTTAGGAAAGGCAATTCCTTCTAATGCATTTTTTAAATGTATCAGCCTGAAAATAATTAATTTCAGAAAATAGCTTCAAATGCATTGTCATTCACAGGAAAATCATCATCAGAATCATCCAGATTCACTCCTACCTTTCAACTCATAAGACAAAATTAGACACAGTGGCCTACTTAAGGAATACACACACACACACACACACACACACACACACACACAAGCAGGTATTTTAGCTTTGAAGTTTTGATTCACCATTGATAGCACAGTGAGGAGCATAATATAGGGTGAATGTTTTAAGAATTCGAACCATGTCAAATTTTTTTTGTAATGAAATTCTTCTGAAATTCATTTTTTAATTTAAAAATGTATAATTTCTCAATAAATGATAGTTTATGTAAGTCTAGGAAATAAGGGATTCTCAACAGAAATTATGGGGATTCTATACTGGACTTTCTTTGTGCCTGTATTGAATGAAACCCATTCCATAAATATTTATAAACAGCTATGTGCCAAGACTCATGCTACCTGTCAGGGGATATAAGGAGTCACAATCTATTGAAATCTGGTGAGTTCATCTTAATTAGAATTGAGGTCACACTGCAGTAGAACATGTTTCAAGTGTGTTTTAAAGTATAAAAGGAAACCTTCATATTTGGAAATCTGGGTTTCATGAACATTGTGTCATGATCTTTTTCAGAGTTATTCATGGGCTTTCAAACTATGAGTTGGTGCAGGTATTTAGTATCTTTTTGTACTTGGTTCTTACTCTCCTCCACCCCAATCTATCATGTTAAAAGGCATTTGAAGATGAATGACTTGCATCATGAATAAACTCAATTGTTCAGCAGACAGCTCTTTAATTAGAAATCTTTAAATGTTTGGGAGGACTGTATTTAAATTCCCTTCATACAGTGACAAATTATGAAAATACAACTTTTGTATTCTATAATTAAGAGAAGATATTGCTAAAAAAAAAAAGGCCAAATGACATATTTTTAAAGTATATCTAATGGTACATGTTTACCTGCTGTCTTTTCCATAACATTTAAAGTCATTTATGCAGTGAAGATGGCAAAGTATCTTGCTATTAAAAAATATATTCTTTCTACAGTACAGAACACTTTAACAAAGTAATGCTGGATATGTTTCAAGTCAGTAACTCTAATGGCATTTCTTCAATTTCTCATATTACTAACCACTCAGAACAAAAGTGCCACTATTAATAGGGTTCAGATTTTCTCACTAACTCATTTTGATTTCCATTGAAACCTTTTCTTCATATTACATGGACTTCTAAAAAGTCTTCAAGCTTTTTAAATATTGGATGTGAAGACTAAAGCCAGAAGCTAATTTATTTGGGAAATGAATTATCCTAATCTCTTGCAGCCATTTCTACACTATAAAAATGTAGGAAAGAAATGAAGAATAACAACAGGAGGGACAAATAAGCAATGACAAAACTGAAGCCTGGTTTGAACGAGATAGTTTTCAATTCCCAAATGAGGATTTAATGGTAAAATTCAGGAGTATTTCAGAACTAGGTGTCTAGTTCATAGTTGCTAAAATGTAATGAACTTGCTTTTTAAAATTGGCTTAGGAATTTATAGTATCTGTTTTCACAATTAACACCTATATAGAGAACAGTCATTTTAAATCAACTAATCAAATGCATTCTTTAAATCCCTCAGTATATACTAATATACCTAGCAATGTATTAGGCCAGTCTTTCTCAAACTTTTCCTTACTCGAGTCTGTAGGTAGGCTTATTACCACACAGATGAGCTTTTAATGCCACAGTTTCTGATTCAGTAGGTCTTGGGTGGGACCCAGCAGTTTGCATTCTAACATATTTTCAGGTGTATTAGGCTGCCATTACAAAATACCAGTCTTGGATGGCTTAAACAACAGAAATTTATTTCTCACAATTCCGGAGACTGGGAAGTCTAAGATCAAGATGCTGGCAAGGTGGGTTTTATTCTAAGACCTCTTCTCTTGGCTTATAGTGGGCTACCACCTCCCTGTGTGCTCACATGACCTATTCTTTGTGCATAGAAAGAGAGAGAGAAAAAAATTAAACTATGGAGAGTAAGAATTATGGGTCCATAATTTCCCAAGAAAAAAGAAAACATGATGAAATTAGAGGGAAAAATGAACATTGACCAAGAATGAGATCTAGGTAGTTCAGGAAAGTACCTACATCTTACATGCTTTCTTCTTTCTCTTTGTTTGCTGTGTTTCCGCAATTTGTAAATTACAAAGTATTGGTGACTGTTGACAGAGCTTATTTCCTTCAACCATAATGCATGAAAATCATCTGTAACTCTTGGCTTGCAAAAAGGAATCCGCAATCTTTCTCTATATTACAAATTATATAGTATCAAGTAAGAAAGCACAAAATAATTATGAACAGAATTTTGTCTCTTTACATTTATTCAATATCACCACAACAAAATTACTTGTCTAGAATTTGGCTGACACTTTGGAAATGTACATTAACTTATTTATATTAGAGTTTAACTGTATTTCTAGTGGATATAAATATGCTCTTATGATGCATTATTTTGTTTGGTTTCCATTCTCAGTAGAAAGATATTATTTTCCTTATGGTTTTATTCTTAATGGTATTAATTATACTTATGATTTTATAGTTATGCCATATGTATTTGAAATTAATGTTTTTTTAAGGTAAACCTAGAGAATAAAAATTAACAAATATACTAATATACCTCAAGGACTATATTATTAAAATTTGTTTTGCAACCTTTGTTAATTTGGATTAAATAAAAGTAAAGATGTCTTAGTTATACAACTTTATAATTTAAAAAAATCTAGCCCCAAGATGAAATTCAAGCCTTTCATGGTGCAAAAGAGAGGACAATCTCATTGTCAATCTGTGTGCTCAGAAAAACTCATTTTAATGGAGACAAAATTATAATGCATGAAGAAAGCCTGTGCTTCTGGAATTTCCTCTTGTAATACATTTCCAAGAGCAGTTACTTTTTACAAACAGAAGTTTCTAGTGAATATAATGTCATAAATACAGTGTTGGTTAAGGGAACCACAATTACATTGAAAACGTATAGATGTGTATTCAATACAAGAATACAGTTGATAAAATTATTGCCAGGAAAAAGCATAGGGACTAACATGCTTGCCACCAGTGCTGACTCGATTTGTTCACTGGCAAGGTATGAATCAATATTATCATGATACAATATTAAGTGTATGAAACAAATTAGGAAGTATCTCTTTTTCTGCTATAAGACTGTTAGCATGCCACTGGAATTCTTTATTTCTTAAAGGTTGGGGAAGAAATCACCCATAGATTCCACTCAGGCACTTTTCAATGGGGGTAATTCATTGACATTTCATTGAATTTCTTCTATAGTTATTGTTCTATTACGGATTTAGGACTTTTTTCAGTCAGTTTTGTTCATTTATATTTTCCTTAAAAAACTTCCTTTCTGGGAAGAAAAATTAATATTTGTTGCTATATAATTGCTTTTGGATATAAGCCATTTTAACTGGGGCGAGATGATACCTCATGGTAGTTTTGATTTGTTAGAATAAAACAGTCTAACAAATGTTTTTCCTATAGAGTTGAGATATAGCTCCATATATCTTCTAGTTATTAATCCCTTGTCAGATGGGTAGTTTGAAAATATTTTCTCCCATTCTGTGTGTTGTCTCTTCACTTTGTTGATTGTTTTCTTTGCTGTGCAGCAGGTTTTTAAGTTGATATGATCCCCTTTGTCCATTTTTGCTTTGGTTGCCTGTGCTTTTGGGATATCTGGTAGATGTTTCTGTTTCTTTTTTCTTTTTTGAGATGGAGTCTTGCTCTGTCACCCAGGCTGGAGTACAGTAACATGATCTCAGCTCACTGCAACCTCTGCCATCCGGATTCAAGCAATCATCCCCGCCTCAGCTTCCCAAGTAGCTGGGATTACAAGCATGCGCCACCACACCCAGCTACTGTGTGTGTGTGTGTGTGTGTGTGTGTGTGTGTGTGCGTGTGTGCGTGTGTGTGTTTAATTATTTTTAGTTTTAGTAGAGACAGGGTTTCACCATGTTGGCCAGGCTGGTCTCAAACTCCTGACCTCAGATAATCTGCCCAGCTCGGTCTCCCTAAGTGCTGTGATTACAGGTGTGAGCCACTGTGCCCAGCCAGATACATAAAGTCTTTATTCATTGTTTATAATAAATGCTAAAAAGAGCTGGGGTGCAGTGGCTCATGCCTGTAATCCCAACACTTTGGGGTTTCACCATGTTGCCCAGGCTGGTCTTGAACCCCTGGTTTCAAGTGATCCTCCCACTTCAACCTCCCAAAGTGTTGGGATTACAGGCCTGAGCCACTGCACCCCAGCTCTTTTTAGCATTTATTATAAACAATGAATAAAGACTTTATGTATCATTTTTTACATAGTGAGTATATCTGTAGGATAAATTCCAGGAAGTGTAATCACTGGATCAAAAGGTATACAGTAAGTTTGATAGATATTGCCAAATTGCCTTCCAAGAAGTTGTATAAATTATAATTCTTACTAAAAAGGAATGGAACTGCGTATTTCCCTATAGCCTTGCCAACACTGTGTATCGTCAAACTTTTAAAAAAGCTTCCAAACAAGTAGGTAAAAAATATCATCACAGTACATTTTAATTTGCATCTCCTTTTAGCAGTAAAAACAGAGTTCGCTTCTTTAAGAGTCATTTGTATTTTATTTTTCATGAGCCATCTCTTTATGTCCATTAACCATTTGGGTAGGGGAGTGGTTAGTGTTCAGATACATGGAACATGTTTTTATTTGTAATGTGAGTTACAAATCTTTTTTTCACAACCTATTATTTATCTTTTGACTTTGCTTATGATTTTTACACAGATTTTTAAATATTATATAGTTGAATTTTCAATGCTTTATATGTGGCTTCTGAAGTTTGACCAAAGTAGAAAGATCTCTTCCTATTTATTCCCAGTTGTAAAAGAATTACCCCATGTTTGTCAAGTTAGTTTTGGTTTTGGGTTGCACTTTGTATATTTAAATATTTTTATCCTTTGGAAATTGGTGTGCACTGTGAGGTAGAGAGTGAGTTTTTTTCTTCACAAAAGCACCCGGTTATTAAAACATTATTTTTGCCGCTTTTATTGTATACCAACATCCCTGCTAGAATTTTTGTTCTCCTACCCCATTTCCAGGGTGTGACTGGCTCCTCTGGTAATAAGAGGGACACTAGTAGAGGTAGTGAAGGGTCCAGAAAGGCCTCATTGTGCCATTGATTTCTTCTGGTTGTGCCAAACACTTAAGTCTGACTCTGTATCAACAAGGTACTTCTTGTCATTTGGCACTAAGAGAGTTACTTACCAACAACTTCTTCAAAGTTGGTGAATGGCTCTCCACATTTGTCAACTTAGTCTCCTTCCGATCCTCAAATGCTATATTTTGCTGAGGTTTTCTTGCCTGCACAGAAAGTTTCTTAAAGTACATTCAGAAAATCTTTCCCTCTTGTATTGTCCGTATTTGTTCCTCTGATAAAGCACATGGGGGCAGGGCAAAGGTAGAACATCAACAACTTGCTTTTTAAAAATCCTCTCTTGAATGTTCAAAATTTCCTTTTACTTACTACATGTGAGTGATAGACTACAAGGAATAAAATTCATTATTTATTTGTTTTCTTTATCTTTATTCCTTCTAAATCCTATATGGTCATTTTGTCCTTGGACATAACTGGCACTGAGATTTAATAGAGTTCATTTAACATGCTGTTGTAAAACCTATTTACCATGTTATCTATTTCCTTATTACTTGATCTTTGAAAACTTACTGATATGTTTTACATAGTCTACCATGATTATGGTTTTCTCAATTTTGTCTTTTATTTCTGTGCTAGTTTTCTAATTGTGAATGTAACAAATCACTGGCTTAAAACAAACAAAAAAAATTATCTTAAGGGCTCAATAAACTGTAGCTCTTAATGTTTAGTTTTTGCTGTTCTCGGAAAGCCTATTCCATTTGATGTTCAATTCTTATGCTCATAAAACTTTTTTACTTTTTGTTTTTCTTTAGTTTGCTCTGTTCTCTCTTTATAGAGTTCTTATTATACATATTGAATTTCCTGGATTTGTCCTCTAGGTCCCTTATCCTTTCACTTATCAATTTCATTTCATTAACCATTTCCTCTGACTTCTGAGAAAATGTCTCAGATCAATCTTTTAAATTAATTACATGGATTTCTGCAGCATTAAGTTTGTTGTTTACTGTCTCTTGAATTTTTTAATTTGATCAGCATGTCTACTGATTTGTAAAGGCTGAAAGGGGTATGCAAAATCTCTCACTATGATTGTGCTTTTGTTCATTACTTGAAAAAAATTATTTTGAATTTCTGATTTCATTTCATAGAATAATAATATACTTCATTTTTAAGGTTTAAAACTAGAGATTTAGTAACTGTTTTCTTCTGCTCTTTCATAGGAGAATATTTACTTGTACTCACCAATATGGTGGAATGTTTACCCTTTTCATTTATCTTTTTCTTCCTGCTCATTCTTCAAGAGACAAACTTTACAAGAAAATGTGTCTATATTCATCTGTGTAGTATTAGACAAAGGGAAAAGATGAATGTTGTTTTTGATAACTTATGACTTTGTCTCATGTAATTAATTGTATTACTTTGCTGTGCAGTTAATTTTCAGCACTTCTTATATAGGCACCATTGGATGAGGAGGAAAGGAAGAAAAAGAGGAGAAAAAACAGAAGGAAAAAGGGAGAGAAGGAAAAACGGAAGAGAAAGAGGGAGGGAGGAAGGAAGGTATCACTTATGCCCCCTTCTTTTACTTAAAAAGTATATTTTACTGTTTCAATGATTGAGTATATTTACAATGTGGTTTGATATTGCTGAAAAATTCTATTTTTCAGCTCTATTGAGGTATAATTGACAAAAATTATATATTTAAGATGTACAACATGATGATTTTATATATGTATGTATTGCAAAATGATCACCAAAATCAAACTAATTAAGACACCTATCACATCACATACTTACCAATTTTTTGTGGTGAGAACACTTAGGATCTACTCTCTTAGCAAATTTCAAGTACATTCACATACCTCATAATGATGTTTTGGTCAATGGTAGATTGCATATATGATGGTGATATCATAAGATTATAATATAGTACCATATTTTTACAGTATCTTTTCCATGATTAGAGACACAAATACTTAACATTGTGTTACTGTTTCCTTATGCTATCCAGTCCGTTCATATGCTTGGCTATACTGTATGGCCTAGGTGTGTGATAGGCTATGTCATCTAGGTTCGTGTAAGTATGCTCTAAGATGTTTGCACAATGACAAAATTGCCTGATGAAGCATCTCTCAGAAATGTATCCCCATCATTAAGCAACACATGACTGTATACAATACAGTTGTGTTAACTATAGTCACCATGAGGTACATTACATCCCCAGAACTTATTCATCTTATAACTGAAAATATGTGCCCTTTGACCAGTATCTGCCTACTTCCTCTCCCCTCCTCCAGCATCTGGCAACCATGGTTCTGCTTTTAAATTTAATGTAATTGTAGATTTAGGAAGTACCTGTGCAGGTTTGTTACATGTGTATATTGCCTAATGCTGAGGTTTGGGCTTCTAGTAAACCCATCACACAAATAGAGAACATTGTATCCAATAGAAATTTTTTTCCCTTACCACCCTCCCTCTTTTGAATTCACCAGTGTCTATTATTTCCATCGTTATGTCCATGTGTACCCATTATTTAGCTCCCACTTATAAGTGAGAAAATGTGGTATTTGATTTTCTGTTTCTGAGGTATTTCACTGAGGATAATGACCTCCATCTCCATCCATGTTTCTGTGAAGAAGATTGCATTCTTCTTTATGACTGCACAATCTGATCTTTGACAAAGCCAACAAAAATTAATAGAGAGATGACACTGGATTCGATAAATGGTGCTGGAAAAAATGGCTAGCCATATGCAGAGAATGACACTGGACCTCTATCTCTCACCATACAGAAAAAATTAACATAGTTCTAATCTCTGCTTCCATGAGTTCAACTTTTAAAGATTCCATATATAAGTGAGACCATGCAGTATTTCTCTTCCTGTGTCTGGCTTATTTCACTTAGTATAACATCCTCCAGCTTCATCCATGTTGTCATAAATGGCAGAATTTCCATATTTTTTTATGACAGAGTAGTATTTTATATATATACCACATGTTCTTTATCCATTCATCCATTGATAAACACTTAGGTTGATTCTATATTTTGGCTATTAATGCTACAGTAAGTAAGAGAATGCAGACATATTTTCAAGATATTAATTTCATTTCCTAGGGAAATACACCTAAAAGTGGAATTTCTGGATCATATGCTAGTTATAATTTTAATTTTTGAGGAACCTCCATACTGTTCTCCATGATGACTGTATCAATGTATATGCCTAGCAATAGTGAGCAATGGTTTACCTTTCTCCATACCATCACCAACACCTGTTGTCTCTTATATTCTTGTTAATCAGTCATTCTAACAGGTATGAGGTGATATCTCATTGTAGTTTTGATTTGCATTTCCTTTATTATTAGCAATGTGGAACACTTTTCATATGCCTGTTAGTCATTTGCATGTCTTCTTTGGAAAATGTCTATTCAGTTCCTTTGCCCATTTTTAATTGGGTTACTTGTTTGTTTCTGCTATTGAGTTGTATGAGTTTCTTATATATTTTGGATATAAATCCCTTATCAGATACAGTCATGTGTGGGTTGCCTGGTTCAGCTTTGAATAACTTTCCTCTTGTCTGAAAACTGCCTAGGTGTAGAAAAACTTACCCCTATTTTGTAACTCCAGCCTTTTAGTTATACCTGCATGATCTTGGGTAGAATCAGAACTGAAACTGGGCCAATCAGATACTTTTGCCCTGGAAATGTCAAGAGGGAAACAAGCTAGGGATTGGTTAGTTGAGTTAGGCGAATAGAAATGCTCATATCAATTAGGTATCTTAACTCTTTCTGCAGAGGTCCATTTGGCTCCTTGTTTTAATTATAAACTCTTCCTCTATCCTTCTAATGAATTATCTTTTTTTATGCTTCTAGCCAAAGTTACCTTCTGTTACTTTCAGCCAAAACTTCAGAATTTGACCCATTTTATCTTTTTTGTTTTCAATTTTATTGATACATAGTAGGTGCATATATGTATGGAGCCATTTTACATCATTGATGCTAAGAACACTTTGCAGCAAAATTGTTGAATTTATATAATTTCAAACCACAAAATAATAAAGATACCAAATGGTAAGATTTGATCAAAAGGAATGTATAAACATCAGCATATATTACTAAATCTTTAGCATTTCTGGAAATCAAATGTTTTGCTTCGGTTCTCATGGGAAGTTCAACATCTACATGTAAAAGAAATCAATTTGCTAGGAAGCCAATGAATATTTATTTCAAATATACTATAATTAGATTCTTTAAAGAGAAAATTCATCCTTTTCTTACTATTAGGACATCACAATACACTTTTATGTTACTTTATATTTTCAAAACCCTTAATCATAACTTATGAGTTAATCCTTACCATGTTAGTTAATATATTCTCAAATAAGTAATTTCATACAAGGAAACTCAAGCACAGAGAAGTGCCCTTAATGCAGGTTTTTAATCAAGATTGTTACTGAGCCAAGAGTACTCCCCCAGCATATAACTTCTAGGCCTGTGAAATTGAACCTAAATTATAACAGCTTCTTTAGAACTTGTCAAATACCCTCAGTAAAAATTCAAGGGCGTGTAATACCATGGGAGTTTCTTGTCCAAATGTATTTTAACATGACTCAACATGCAAGTTACTCTCTAAAGATCCATGGGGGTTGTGAGTCAAGAGCAGATGTGGTGTGTAAGAATTGTAGGCACTGCTGTGTCTCCAGCACTGATGTGTTCTCACATTGAGAAAGATACAGATTGTCTACCAACAGCCACCATCATATTGGGAAAATTATCATAGAGATCTTTAAAAGAGTTTGTTCCTTTGTTATTTGGTTTCATGAGCTTTAAAAACAGAAAGATGATAAATAGATATATAGAGGTATGTCGATATATAGATATTTTATTAATTACTTGGATATAGCTACAAAAATAGCAATGTCATTGTCCCATCTTTTACCATATATAACTAATTTCTTTCATTTTTCTCAGCCTCTGAAGAAAGTATCACATATGGGACAAGTCCAAGCTCTAACCATAGCCATCTTATGTAATTGTTTGACTGTGGAAAGTCCAGGGTCGTCCATAAACTGACACCTCTCAATTTATACTCTGCAAAAGCTTTTGCTAAAATAATTCTACTGTAATAATTTTACTATAGTAATAAACAATTCCAAAATGCCATTGGTTCATGAAAAATATTTATTTCCTCATCATGGAACTCTGGGTTAGCTGCAATATCTCTCTTCCAGGTAGTGTTCAGGTTTGAGTGACTTCTCAGCCTGAAGGAATACCTCTTATTATAATGGAGTATTCTCATGCAAATATGAGAGCAGAAGAGAGATGGCAGAAACTTACAGCACCTCTTAAAGCTTCCCTTCAGAACTGCCTCTACTTAGAACTGGCACATTGTCACTTCTTCCCACATTCCATTAATTCTTTCACCAAAGTAAGTGACATGGTGAACCAATTATTGATGGGATGAAGAAATATCCTACTCTTATGATCGGGACAGGGAGAGAAGTAAAGATGTGCTAAACAATAAAGCAGTCTATTACATATTTTCTGCCTAAGACACTCCTGAATACTTAATATCCTGCTAAATTTTCAGGTGAGGGCTGGGAACCACAGACAATTGGCAGATTTAAAGTGATAACTTTTCAACAAAGAAAAATAATAAGAGGACTTTGAAAGCTGTGTGTTAGTGAGATTATGAAATGTTGAAAGTTTAAGTAATCAGCATACCATAAATGACTAAAATCTAGTTTCAGTCCAATATCTTTATCTATTATCTCCACACAATTTAATGTTTTCTTCAGCATATATCAGTCGTATCTATTTAACATATCCTAACAAATACCTCAAATATAATAATTTTAAAGTTGAAGTTTAAATAAAAATAAGTGATATGTATTCAGTACTTTATCATGCTTCCTCTCTGAATGATAAAATTAACATTGAAATTTATTTTCTCATACAGAGAGGTTCGTGTCCCAGGCATCTTTTTCAGAAGTGTGTCAGTTGATAAAACATCCATACAAAGCTGAAGCTTAGGATGCAGTTTATTGCCATTTTTATTTTTCCCTGCTTTAATTAAAGCTTTCACTGATGGTGAAATTATTGGTCCTGGAATGATCCTTGACAATGTCTGGAAAAGAACACTTAAACTCTTTGTTATGTAGTGCTTTTGAACTAACTAACAAGAAAAGAATAGCTATTACATTCATTGCATATGATAACTAAATTATTATTTGGTAACTGTCTTATGGAGGTTAACTCAGAAGATACTAACATGTCTGTAAAGTTCTTGTTTGCTGGCAATTTAGCTTTTTTTTTTTTTTTAAGAAATGTGAACTACTACATTCATCACTTCATAACATTTTTTACATCTATGGAAAAGAATGCCACCATTGTCTCTATTTTTATGTTAAATAAATAAAGTATTAACATTTACTTTTTGTCATCATGCAGTGTGTTTGTTTTCAATAACAGATGTTTTTTGTTTATTTGTTTTGCTGGTTGGTGGTTTTGGACGTTGCTGTGGCCACTCCAGGTCAGCATGCTGATTTCTCCTTTGGTAAGCTTAAAAGATATTTCCTGGCTCAGACTTACATTCAAAACTGCATCCATCCTCCAATTCCAAGTATATCATTATTAAATATTTCAGTAATTTTTTCTAAATTTTACATATTATCTATTGAGAATGGAACATTCAAAGCAAAGTTAGAATTTGCTATTAAATTTATAGTAAAGCAAGGCAGAATGACTGTGGTTTTAAAAGATACATGGAACACCACCAAATTAAAAGTGTGAAGCTGCCAACCTCCTGCTCTCCTCTTTAGAAGCATGTGCAGCAGGATTAGATAATCTACCATCACCTGAGCTGAGACGTTTTCTCTAATTGAGGAGGAAGCCCCATAGGCCACAAATGCCCATATTTGTTAGGAAAACAGGATCAAAAAAGCTCCATTATATCCTCAGAATACTGTCTTTCTCATGTTCCACTAAATTTATTTGGAACTCCAGTTTTGGAGCTCGGCATGGCCAGTTAGCTTGCCTGACAAACCCACCACTAGCTCAGACTGCCTTGGCTGGTTTCCCTAACATATCTTTAGTCAAAAAAACTCAAGAATGTAAAGTATAAAGCAAGGGGTTTGGGCTGAGATCCTGACATTTCTGCTTTACATATCCCTTTTTAGCAAACAAGTTGGGGCATGGCTCACAGCTGCAGATGCCAAATGTCTGCCTCAAACGGCTATTTAATATATGGGATCTAGAAAACAGATTCTGACTTTGACTCTTCACTCTGCCAATGTGTGATCTCAGTGATATTACTTATCTGTGCCTCAGAGTCCATGTTAATAGAAGCAGTATATTAATAGCATTCACTTTTTAGAACTGATGAGGAGTCAATGAAATAATATGTAGAGAAAACACTTCGCATAGTGTTCAAGCCATAGTAGGCAGTTAATAAATGAAACTTAGAAAGATTTTTAAGTGAAATTATAACCTATCCAGGAAGGAAAAAACGAAACACTATAAAAAATAAAAATGTTTGCCTCTAAGCCATATATTTCTCTTAATGAGAATCAAGTTGGTCTGGGTAAATGGAGACAAACTTAATAAACAATATTCTTCGTTGTCCATCTTTTGTCCTTTTAGTGTTCTGTGCATGACAACACGAGTGAGTTATTTTGGAAGTGATTGCAGCTTTTAGGCACTTCTATTCTGAGAAACAGTGGAAGGACTAGTGCAATACTATATAGTGAATAGGTAATTTTAAATATTTCAAATATATTTTTAAATAGCTACATAAAAGTAAAAAGCAATGGGTGAAGTTAATTTCAATAATATATTTTATTCAAGATAATATATCCAAAATATTATGCTTTCAACATCTCATATGTAAAAATGATTAGTAAAATATTTTTACATTTTTGCCCTCTTTGAAATGGAATATGTATTTTCCACTTTACAGCACATGTAAATTCCAACCAGCCACATTGTAAGTGCTCAATAGCCACATATGGCTAATGGCTCCCATATTGGACAGTGCAGGGATGGAAGATAGAAGAGAAAGAAGAGTTGGGGTAGGAAATGGGATTAGAGGCTGTTCAGTGGTATTCATGTAAATTTTGTGAGTAAATATTTTACAAGCTGAATGGTATCAGAATCATTCTCAAGGCTGCTTTAAGCCACATTAACCTGTAGTATATCTTCTAAGAAAATTTGACCATCTTACTAAGACATTGATATTAGGCAGTATTGGGATGTCTTTTATTGTCTACTTATTAAAATTATAAGGGGTATAACAGCTCTGTACTGCTCATTTTTACCATGAAGGGTCTAATAAGAACAGAAAATAGTACCTTTTACGTGGTTTGTTCAAACTTCGTTGTAACCTCTTCTAGCCTTATCATTTTATTCGAAACATACCACTAAGGATAGCTCTGTAACTGAGTCTCTGTGCACTGTGCTGCATACAGGAATATTGATCAGTTTTATCTTTGTCTCTTAAGAATTTCACATTTTACTGTACTAAGGCTTCTTACAGTAACTATTGTATTAAGTCAGAAATGTAACATTATGATTCATAAATAGCATGAAACTTGGTTCCCCATAAATCACAGCACTAAATTGGAAGTTTAAAGTTAAGATTTATAAACTAACACACTAAATCACAACTTTAAAATTTAGGATTCATTAATAAGAACTTTTATATGCATGATGTATAAATCAAAGTACTGTACCTGATTCTTGGAAGTTAATGCATGTAAATCAGAATTCTGAAAGTTAATAAATCAAGGAAATGCATTTTACATGGTAAATTTCTTTAATGGAATAGTTCCTATATTAAATAATGAAAACTATCTTATGAAAAATATTAGTTTCGAAACTTCCTTTGATAGACATTTCCAGAACATCTTTTTGGTTTGATTAAAGCTGATTTCTTTTATGTGAGCATGGAAATACCTGATATACGTCTTCTTCATATAATCTCTCATATTCTTGAAACAGCAATTAAGTCACACTGCAGGTTTTCTTTCCATGTCTAGGCTAAAAATACCCACAAAACTTAGCTTTCTTCCATAGGATTTATTTTCTTTACTTTTGAACATTTTTAACAAGTGTCTGTGGTCCTTTTGAAGGTGATGTGAGCAAACCTGGACAAAGTGCTCTTATATGGGTCCTATTAACTCAGAGTGTGGTGGATGAATTACTTCTGAACACTCATATGTCAAACCTATTTGTAACAGTCCATTTATATCTCAGACAAAACAGGAGGAGCTTGAGTCTCCCATTGTAATGTGTTACCCCATAGGAGGGAGAATTGCTTCCTTCTCTTCACGTTTACATTCTCTGGGCTCCTAAGTGGCCTACAGCAAACTGGATTCTGCCTTTTCTGCTCCATTAAAACTGTTCCTGGCCAGTAGTGTGGCTCACGCCTGTAATCTCAGCACTTTGGGAGGCCAAGGCGGGCAGATCACTTGAGGTCAAGAGTTCAAGACCAGCCTGGCCAACATGGAGAAACCCTGTCTCTACTAAAAATACAAAAATCAGCCAGGCATCGTGGCAGGCGCCTGTAATCCCAGCTACTCTGGGAGGCTGAGGCAGGAGAATCACTTGAACCACGGAGGTGGAGATTGCAGTGAGATCTTGCCACTGCACTCCAGCCTGGGTGACAGAATGAGACTCTGTCTGAAAAAACAAAAACAAAACAAAAAAACTGCTCCTAATATGGTTATTAAAGACCTTCATGACACCAATGGCCAAAAACCCCATTGAATCTTTATCTATGTGAATATTCATCAACAGTTGGTACAGTTGTTCCCTCTTTCATCAATATCTGTGATACTTCTTGATCTTTCTCCTACCACTCCAGCAGCTCCTTTTAGTTTCTTTTATGGAACTTCCTATTCTAACATCTCTTAACTTAAATGTTAGTGTTTCACATGGTTCTCTACTTAAGCATCTTATTTTCTCACCATGTCTTCTCGTTTTTGTCCACAGAGTCTACATGTAAGTGTTGATCATTTACAGAGCTCTTTCTGAGATCTAGAAATATTTAGTAGGTATTTCTTCCTTGAGGTACTACTGGCCCCTCTGAATCTATATACTCAAATAGAAAACCTTCTTTCTTTTGTCAAAGCTACTTTTCTTTTTCAAACTCACTTTAAACCCCATATGTAATCTGCCAAGACTCTTCCCCACATTTCTTCCATCCATTGCATTCCTGCAGCCATAGTTTTAGTTTAAATCCCCATTAATTCATCCTTTTGCTGTTCTCATCATTTTCTAACTGCTGCTAAGCCTTGCAGAATGGAAATTTGATTATATAACTCCCTTATTTGGACTTTTCATTTCCATTCCCCACTCCTTAAATAGATGGTCCTTAAAGACTCATCTGCTTCTATCTTCTCAAACTCTATCTCTGCCTCCCAGCATACTCTATACTTTAAATGAGTGGTTCTGAACCTCAGAATTTTGCCCCATAGGGAACATTAGCAATGTCGGAAGACATTTTGGGTTGTCACAATTGGTGGTGTTAGTGGTACTGCCATCTAGTGGGTAGAGGTCAGGGGATGTTACTAAACAATCTACAATGAGTACAACAGCCTCCCCCAACAAAGAACTATCCAGTCTCAAATGTCAATAGGACAGAAGCCCAGAAACTCCGCTACAGACAAATGAAGTATACATATTTTACCAAGAAAATAGAACTGCTATGTGTTTCTGAAACTTTGAATACATTTCTAAGTGTCATGTCCTTTGCCTGAAATGCCCTTTCCTCATGTACACTCACCTCCATCCTGAAAGCCTCAGTTCAATGTCTCCCCCTCTGTAAAGGGGTTTGCTCATCCTCCCAGACATTGGTGACCTATCTTCATGGTTTTATGGAAACAATAGGCATGTGATTCAGAGTCAGAATGACACTGGTTTGAAATATGGCTCCACTTTACTACTGGTGTGTACTTGAGCAAAGTAAACTTTTTGAGCCCCAATTTCTTCTGAGATTTGTGAGTACAAAATACCAAGCCAACAAGTTTATCATTGGGATCTAATCAGATATTGATGCAAGGGAAATCCAGCTCCACATTCATTACTCCACTGACCATTAATATTAACTTGGTTGTTTGTGCAGGTTATCACTTACATAGAAGGTGAAAAGGATGGATCTTCCCACATAAAGAATGCATATTCTTCAGTAAAAGAAATACAAATGATTAGACTCCCCAACTAGACCTTCCTAGGATGCTTTCAAGATTGATTTGCAGGTAAATTTAAAACAAGAAAACTAAGTGTAAAATGTGTCTAATATCTGTCCTGAGCTACGCTTGGATAATTGGGTTGTTCCAGCTAAGGAACCGTATTACACCTGATGCATCTATTAATACTTTTGGAAATATGTTAGCTTATGCAGATTATATAATGAAACAAGAATTCACAGTTTAGTTGGAAATATAGGACTAGAATTCTAAAATAAGAAGAAAGAGAACACTATAGCTTATAATCAACCAGTAAAATTTAGTACAGAAAAGTGCTATATATTTTTCTATAAAAAATTTTTAAGTAGTAAAAAGGTAGTACTTACTACTAGTGTATGAAATGGAAGATAGCTTATCCATCATTGTATTTGTGCATGCATATGTATTTCCACTTTCTCTCTTCTTTCCACTCCATCAAATTTTTTTTCGATGAGCTGATTTTGTAGCATGGAAGATGCAATATGAGTACTCTAGACCACTTATTTAACAAGGTCACAAGTATTAAATAAACAGAGTGATGTAAAACTATAAGGAAAACATGTATAAATGTATTTGAAATTATTCTCAATTTAATCATGATTAACTATTCTATCAAAGCTCCTACAACAAATGTTTACTTGAGAATTTTTTGAAGCTGCTTTTTTTTTTTAAACTTGTGATGAATTCAACATTACAGTAAGCAGAGCCATTCTGTCTGCAGTAATGTTCTTGCATCATCTAAGCTATTCCCAGAGGAAATAATAGATAAAGGAAAACCAAGTAAAAAATAACTTTTATCAGATCTACTGTAAAAACCTTTTCTGACATCAAGGGCATAGGCAGATTTTCTTGATAGCCTGACTCCATGTGATTTAGTTTACTAATTTTCTTACTTCCCATCACCTATTTGCTTTAAGTAACTTGACATCTGAATATATACTTATATCCAAAAAGCTATACATATTATGAGCAAATATAGCATTGATACCACTTTGAGCATATGCTAAGGCATGCCTTAAGTTTAATAACATATTTGTGCTTCTAAGAGAATCATGTGCTATACAGTTTGAAACAGGATTAATTCTTCTATTTAGCTACATTTTATTAAGTAATAAAATTTTGAAACATTATAACATTAGGTGAAACTATAGTTATCTGATTACTGACATTAAATGTCATTTCTTATTAGCAAATGAGAAAAAATTACAATACTCTTCTCTTTGAGATTTATGTCACTTATAGTCCAGAAAGATTCTCAAAATATAAAGTGACAAAATATATCACTTATGTCATATAGTCCAGAAGGAATATCAAAATATAAAGCAGTATCCTTCAATATAAGTTTATAAAAAACCTGTATGCTGGCTGGGCATGGTGGCCCACACCTGTAATCCCAGCACTTTGGGATGCTGAGGCAGGTGGATCACGAGGTCAGGTATTCAAGACCAGCCTGGCCAATATGGGAAAACCCCATCTCTACTAAAAATACAAAAACCAGCTGGGCATGGTGGTGTGCACCTGTAGTCCCAAGTACTCAGGAGGCTGAGGCAGGAGTATCGCTTGAACCCAGGAGGTGGAGGTTGCAGTGAGCCGAGACTGTGCCACTCTGAATTCCAGCCTTCCAGCCTGGGCAACAGAGCAAGACTCTGTCTCAAAAAACAAAAACAAAAACCTGTATGCTATAAAAAGTATTTTTAAATAGGAGGTGAATTAAAACCTAGGAGAAAAAAAATAAAATACTAGCAAAGACAAAGGGTTACTAGTTTAATACATAAAAGTTCTCACAAATAAAAATGAAAAAATTAGACTAATAGAAATATTATAAGGAAATATGTATAGGTAATTTTAAAAGAAGCAAAATACAGATGGCCTACAATATAGAAATGAACAAGTTTGCCAGTTATCAAATACATTGAAATTGGAGAAGCAAGATTATGTATTTATGTGCTATATGGTTCATTTTCTAATGCAATGTTGCTACTCAGTATTGATGGGCATATGAATAAAAGGAAATGATCATTTTATATACTTCTGGTAACCATATAAATTAGTATAACCTTCTAGGGAGAAATTTTTCTTCAAAATAGCAGTATCTTTTGACGTAGAAAAGTTCCTAGAAATTTATCCTGAGGAAATAAAATAGCCATAATATATGTTCATTTCAGCATGGTTTAGGATCTACAAACAATCAGAAACAACCAAAATACACAAGAAAAGGGCAGGATTTGAATAAATTATGATATACTCATGAGAAGAACTATGCAGCCATAAAAAAGATATTCTAGAAACATATTTACTGCCATAAGATTCATAACTTATGATTATCTGAAAAAACATAGCTTCCAAAAATGTGCATCATGGTTCTGTATTAGAATCTTTTTGTCATAATAATTGCTTAAATTTACATAGCTAATAAAATTCTATTATAATGTGTGCCCAGCAAAGTGAGGAGTCACAGTGAACCCTGCTGAACAGCTTCCCATTCAGGACTCATGGAAAACCATGACAGTAGCCTTCATGACTCAGAACAGGAAAGCAGCTCTAAGGAATCAGTTATCACATCATCCCCCAAGAAATAGGCTCCTATTGTCCTCTTATGATTCTGCCTTTCTCACGTTCTTTCTCTTTTCCTCTTTATATACTTTATTTCTGTTTCTTCTTCTATGCCCTCTACCTCTACTATTATTACTGCTTCTCTTTGTGTTTGACTGTGTTTATTTGTGAGTCTCAAAAAATACTTTCTGAGAGAGAATCCTATTGAGTCTGGTAGTTAGCATCCAATATGGCATGCCCAAACTAGACAGAGTTCTTACGGTGGGCTACCTCTTTAGCTCCTAATCTAGCCTCTATCTGGTTATCTTTGGTTTCAGCATTAATTCATGATCAAATCAGTTTTATCTGGGACAGAGTCACATGACACAAAGCAAGAAGCAGCCACACTTTCTTGCTTTTCTCAAAAGCGAGTTCTAGAAATAGAGAGGACACTAAGAGTTGCCTTTCTGTGGTGAAATTATAAAATCTATAGTATAGAATCTATATCACAGATCATTTATTCTTGTTAATGGTTTATTTTTAATGACCATTATCTGCCTACAAAGAAAAATTAGTAAGAATAACTTTTGCTTTTCATTTCAAATCACTTGGTCTAGTCTCCTGCATAAAAGCTATTCTATCCCTGCCAGTCACTATTTGTAAACATATGCTTCTTCAAAAGCATTCGTTCTGTCTCATCCATCATTCTGTCAACTGTTCTTGATTCATTTTCCATCTTGATTCCTATAAGAACCTTGTAATTGATGTTTAGTAATGTCAGAGGCTTCTAAACCCTGAAACACTGCCTTCATCCATTTACATTATGTTTTATTTCACCTTTGTCTAAAAAAGTATTGGGATATTGCAGCTAAGTAATTACTCAGATTGTGTGTAGATTTTTGTAGTACTCAGTTTTGAGGTCATGTGACCCAAGAATACTTTACCTTTTCAAAATTTAGTGGTGCTTTTCTATATTAAATTGTTTCTTCATTTTCATAACCTTGGTTTTTTCCCACTTGCTTATTTCCTGACTTCAGAAATAATTCTCCAAAAGTTTCCTTATCTATAGGGATATTACTCAATGTCCCCCTTAATGTCACCCTAGTCTACCTCTTTCCACTTCTTAAACCTGCCGTTATGGTCCATTTTCTTCCTGCTCTAGCACAAAATGAGTAGTGGTGAGTTTTTTCCCCTTATGTGAACTTTTGATGCTATCATGAATTTGATCCTGTTCTTTATAGACTTTCCATAATTCAAGTCATGTTTATTAGTATCTACTCTGTGGAAGATGTTGTACTGCTCACTCCGAGGCCAGTCTTTGCCTATTAGTGAAGAAAAGGAATGGATGTATGTAATTTTAACAGGGGGATGAGGGAAAAGAAGAGGACACAGATAGCTAAAGACTGTACAAGAAATGTCAGGAGAAAGTGGGAGAATTAGTGAAGGGAAGAGGAATCTGAGGAGTACAGAAAACACTGATAAGGGCTATTATAATTTTTCTTTGTATCTCATATGCATAACATGAAAGGTATTAAAGAAATTATTTTGAATTAAAATTTGTTGAATCAGAAAAGTATAATAGGATATTAGTGTGGGGAAGGGGTGCAGAAAATCAAGATGGAATGAGTCACAGTCAAATGCAGCAGAATGAAGACAAAGTAAGGAAATATTTTAAGATAAACCATTAAGAGGAACCTTCAGGAATGCATAGAAGGCAGAAATACAAATGCCATATATTGCAAGTAGAATGTGGCAAAGGTTATTACCCAAGCATCTGAGCATTTTGGTAGTGAAAGAAGACAGGAAATTATAGAGGAGAAGTTAGATAAATGGCATAAGAATCAATAAGAGTAAAACTAGGAATAGAAGGATGATCAGCACCTCTAAGAACAGTGTTGGGCAGCTCAAAGTATAAGATGATACTTTTGACAAAATGGTAAAAAAAATTTGTATAGGCAATATTCAAAATATGTAGATATAAAATATAAATAGAAAATAGCAGAAAGAGACTATTGCAAGAACAATCACATTCATATCAAAAATAAAAATTTTAAATCTCTTCAGGGAAAATAACAATCATTTAAACGTATGGTGTTGATAACACTGGATATCCACGAGCAAAAGAATGAAGTTGGATCTTATAAAAGATACAAAAATTAACTCAAAAGGTATCAAAGACCTAAATGTAAGAGTAAAAATGATAAAACTCTGAGAAGAAAGCATAGGGGGAAATCATAACATTGTCATTGGCAATGATTTCTTAGATATGACACCAAAAGCATAGGCAACCAAAGAAAAAATAAATTGAACTACATCAAAAGTAAAAACTTCTATCCATCAAAGGACATAATCAACAGAGTGAAAAGGCAACCCAGGGAATGAGAGAACATATTTGCAGAAAATATATCTGACAAAGAATAGATATCCACAATGTATAAAGAAATCCTATAACTCAACACCAAAACAACCCAATTAAAAATAGGCAAAAGGCTTAGACATTTATCCAAAGACAATATACAAACAGCCAAAAAGCATATGAAAATATGTTCAACATCATTAGGGAAATACAAGTTAAAAACAACAATGAAATATCCCCTGACACTCATGAAAATGGCTACTTAAAAAAAGCAAAAAATAACAAGTGTCAATGAGGACACAGAAAAATCAGAACCCTTTTGCACCACTAATGTGAAAGTAAAATGGGTGGGAAAGTTATGGAAAACAGTATGGCAGTTCCTGCAAAAATTAAAAATAAAATTGCCATACAATCCAGAAATTCCATTTCTGGGTACATATCCAAAATAATTGAAAGTCAAGTCTCAAAGAGATTATTTGTATATTCATATTCATAGTAGCATTATTCAAAATAGCTAAAAAGTAGAAGCAACCCAAGTGTTTATTAAAAGATAAATGGGTAAACAAAATATGGTATATAAATATAATAGAATATTATTCAGCCTTAAAATGAAATTCTGACACATGCTACAACAGGATAAAACTTGATGACATTATGCTAAGTAAAATAAGCCAGTCTCAAAAGGGCAAATACTATGTGATTCTACTCATATGAGGTATCTAGAGTATCAAATTCATAGAGGCAGAAAGTAGGTGGCTGTCAGGGGCTGGGGAGCGGGAAGAATGGGGAGTTACTGCATATAGAGATTCAGTTTTGCAAGATGAAAAGAATTCTGGAGATAGGCTGCATAAGAATGTGAATGTGCTTAACACAGTGTGCCGTGATTGCCCCCGTAAATAGCTTCTGCACTCCAGCCCGGGCAACATAGTGAGACCTCACCTTTAACTTTTTTTTGTAATTAAAAAAAATGTTTTTGTTTTTGTAGATTTAGACGGTACAAGTGTAGTTTTGTTACATGAATATATCGTTTAGTGGTGAAGTCTGGGCTTTAAATGTAACTGTCACCCAAATAGTGTACATTGTATCCATTACATAATTCCTTATCACTTACCCACCCAACCCCACCTGTACTCCCACCCTTCTGAGTCTCCAATGTCTATTATTCTACTCTCTATGTTCATGCACATGCATTATGTAGCTCTCATTTATAAGTGAGAACATGTGGTATTTGTTTTTCTTTTTGTGAGTTGTTTCACTTAAGATAATGGCTTGCAGTTTCGTCTGTGTGGCTGTAAAAGACATGATTTCATTCTTTTTTATGACTGAGTATCATTTCATGGTGTGTATAGACTATATTTTCTTTATCCATTCTTCCACTGACCAACACCTAGGTTGGTTAAACATATGACTGCAGGTACTTTTGTGATATAATGATTTCTCTTCATTTAAGTAGATAGTCAGTAGGGGGATTGCTGGATCAAATGGTAGTTCTATTTTTAGTTTTTCAAGAATTCTCCATACTGTTTTCCATAGGGACTGTACTAATTTGCATTCTAACAGTTTGTTTATCTTTTATTTTAGGTTGAGAGGTACATGTGTAGGTTTGTTATATAGCTAAACTCTGATTCACAGGGGTTTGTTGTACAGATTATTTTGTCACCCTGGTACTTAGTACCCAAATAGTTTTTTTCTGATCCTCACCCTCCTCCATGGTCTACCCTCAAGTAGGCCCCAGTATCTGTTGTTCTGCTCTCTGTGTTCATGTGTTCTCATCATTTAGCTCCCACTTATAAGTGAGAAAATGCAGTATTTGGTTTTCTTTCCTTTTTTTTAAACAGGGTCTCACTCTGTCTCCCAAGCTGGAGTACAGTGGCACAAACACAGCTCACTGAAGCCTTGACCCCCTGGGCTCAGGTGATCCTCCCACCTCTGCCTCTTGAGTAGCTGGGACTACAGGTGCATGCCACTATGCCTCACTAATTTTTATATTTTTTGTAGAGTCAGGGTTTCACCATGTTGTCCAGGCTGGACTCAAATTCCTGGGCTCCAGTAATCCACCCACCTCAGCCTCCTAAAGTGCTGAGATTACATGCTGGAGCTACTGCACCCAGATGGTATTTGGTTTCCTGTTTCTGTGTTACTTTGCTAAGGATGATGGCCTCCAGCTCCATCCATGTTCCTGCAAAAAACATAATCTCATTCTTTTACATTGCTGCATAGTATTCCATTGTGTTCATGTACCGTATTTTCTTTATACACTCTGCTACTGATGGACATTTACACTGATTCCATGTCTTTGCTATTGTGAATAGTGCTGCAATGAATGTTCGTGTGTATGTGCCTTTATGGTAAAATGATTTATATTCCTCTGGATATATACCCAGTAATGGGATTGCTGGGTCAAATGGTAGTTCTGCTTTTAGCTCTTTGAGGAATCGCCACACTGCTTTCCACAATGATTGAACTAATTTATACTCTCAATTTTGTTATCTTTGTTTGTTTAAAGTCTGTTTTGTCTGAAATTAGGATTGCAACCCCTGCTTTTATCTGATTTCCATTTGTTTGGTAGGTTTTCCTCCATCCTTTTATTTTGAGCCTACAGGAGTCATTACATGTGAAATGGGTCTCTGAAGACAGTATACTGTTGGGTCTTGCTTCTTTATTCAGCCTGTCACTCTGTGCCTTTTAAATGAGTCATTTAGCCCATTTACATTCAATGTTAGTATTGATATATGGGGATTCAATTCTGTCATTGTGTTGTTAGCTGATTATTATGCTGGCTGGTCTTAAGTGTGTACTTAAGTGTGTTTTGTAATGACTGGTAATGGTACTTCTTTTCATATTTAGTGCTCCTTTCAAGATCTCTTGTAAGGCAAGTCTAGTGGTAACAAACTCCCTCAGTATTTGCTTATCTGAAAAAGATCTTATTTCTCCTTCACTGAGGAATCTTAGTTTGTCTGGATCTGAAATTCTTGGCTGAAAAATTTTCTTTAAGAATGTTTAGTATAAGCTCCCAATCTCTTCTGGTTTTCTGCCCAGAGGGCCACCATTAACTTGATGGGGTTCCTTTTGTAGGTGACCTGCCCTTTCTTTCTAGCTGCCTTTAATGTTTCATTTTGACTTTGCAAAATCTGATGATTGTGTGTGTCTTGGGGATGATCTTGTGTAGATTTTTTCAGGGTTTTCTGTATCTCCTGAATTTGATTGTTGGCCTCTCTAGCGAGCTTGGGGAAGTGACAATATCCTGAAATGTTTTCAATGTTGTTTGCTTTTTTCCCATCACTTTCAGAGATGCCAGTGACTGGTAGATTTGGCCTCTTTATGTAATCCCATATTTCTCAGAGGTTTTGTTCATTCATTTTCATTCTTTTTTCTTTATTTTTGTCTGTCTTATTTCAGGAGAAATACGAGGCAGTCTTCAAGTTCCAAGATTGTTTCCTCAGCTTGGTATATTCTGCTGTTAATACTTGTGATTACTCTGTGAAATTATTATAGTGTGTTTTTCAACTCTATCAGATCAGTTAGATTCTTTCTTATACTGGCTATATAATTTGTCAGCTCCTATATCATGTTATTGTGATTCTTAGTTTCCTTGCATTGGGTTTTGCTGTTCTGAATCTTGATGATTTTTACTCATGTCCATATTCTGAATTCTATTTCTGTCACTTTGGCCAACTCAACCTGGTTAAGAACCCTTGTTGGATAACTGCTGTGATTGTTTGGAGGACATAAGACACTCTGGTCATTTGAGTTGCTGGAGTTCTTGCATTGGTTCTTTCTCATCTCTGCATGTGGGTGTTTCTTTAACTGTAATGTAGATTGAGAACAGTTAATAGACTTATTTACTAGATGTTTTCACAGAACTAAGGCTTTGTGCAGTGTCATTATTTGTAGCTGACATGTTTTTTATTGTCACAGAAGTTAGCAAGATATTTTTGGTGTTAAAGGTTTGGGATATGATCCAGTAGGGGGTGCTTAGGCATAGTGGTGAGTTGGTAGGCTCTTCCTCAGTTGTGTGGCTCCCCTATGTAACCTCCCAGTTGCAGCCATGCTCCCTCTCAATGTCTTGAAAGTGTGGGCTCCTCTCCCTCTTGAATGCTGGCTGTAGATTGCAGGTTGTCTCTCCCAGATGCCCACCACAGTTCTGGGGTGATCTCAGGGTTTATGTTTCCTCTCCAACTTGAAGACAGCAGAGGAAGGGACCTTAGCAGTAGTTGTGGCCCAAGGGTGTTTTACTTGTTTCCTGGGGTTCCACCCCAAGACAGATGTAGGTCAGCAATCACTCAGTGTGATCAATCTGGGATGTGGGGGTGATGCTGTGACCCACAGTTTATAACCATTCTCTTTTCTCCATATTCTTACCAACATCTGCTTTTGTTGTTGTTGCTTTTCAATAATAACCATTCTGACTGGTATGAGATAATATGCTTTGATATGCATTTCCCTAATGATTAGTGATATAGAACATTTTTCATATGTTTGTTGGTCACATGTATGTTTTCTTTTCAGAAGTGTCTGTTCATGTCCTTGCCCACTTTTTAATAGGGTTGTTTTTTCTTGTTGAGTTGTTTGAGTTCTTTGTAGATTCCTGACATTAGCCCTTTGTCAGATGCATAGTTTGAAAATATTTTCTCCCATTCTGTTGTCTGTTGACACTTGATTTTTTTTTTCTTTACAGAAGCTTTTTAGTTTAATTAAATCCCATTTGTATATTTTTATTTCTGTTGCATTTGCTTTTGAGGTCTTAGTCATGAATTCTTTGCCTAAGCCAATGTCCAGAAGAGTTTTTCCTACATTTTCCTCCAGAATTGTTATAGTTTCAGGTCTCACATTTAAGTCTTTAATCCATTTTGATATTTTTGTAAATGGTGAGAGACAGTGATCCAGTTTCATTCTTCTGCACATGGCCATCCAATTTTCCCAGCACCATTTATTGAATAGGGTGTTCTTTCACCAGTAATTTTTTTGTTGACTTTGTTGAAGATCAGGTGTAGGTATATGGCTTTATTTCCTGGTTCTCTATTCTGTTTGCAAAGGCAGAGGAGCTCTCTAACAGTTCAGATACCAGTGGTCTGCCACAGGGGTAAGAGGAGCCAAAACACTCCCACCTACCCTTTCAATGAAACAGCTAGTTACTCAGCATTCCTAGCTGATCTCTGCCAGCCTCTTGATTCCTTTTCTGTGCCCCAGTTTCTTCCCATGAGTTCTCTGCTATGCTCCAGCACTCTCTGCTTGCTATGCTATTCAAATTATAATTATTCATTTGTAACTTTGGTTCTTCTTTCTGAGGAGACCTGATATCCAGCATCTCTATTCAGCAACCTTGAACCTCCTTTTTCATCTCTTAAAAAAGGAATATTTTTTAAATAGTTAATATGATAAAGTTTGGGCTATGTGCATTTTGTCACAATTAAGCAAACAAAAAGAAACTCCTCATATTCTGGGAAGACTTTCCACCCTCCCTTAGTCACTGTCCTTTTTATAATCCCATGGAGGAATTGTCTCCAGCCTTTGCTGTTTTTCTCTTCACCTGTAATACTTCTGTAATACTTTCTGTGAAAAAAAAAGCTTTTCTTGACCATCCAAATCAACATTACACTCTTGTGTTTTGATGTCTTATTTCCTACTTTTTCCTACAATAATTTCAAGTATACATTTTGGAGGTGATCATTTCTTTCATCCTATCTTGGCCTCTAGAGTATAAATTCCTTGAGGGCAGGGAACAGAGTCCACTCGATACACAGCTGTATCCTCAAGAACTGGGTGCTTGCTTGGTGCTGAGTTAGTGTTCAGTAAACACATATTTAATGAGTAAATGAATCTAGTTGATAATAAAATGTCTTTAGGTTAAATGTAGTTAAATAATTTGTTGTCAAAGCTGATGGAATTCTGGATAAGTGTTAGTAACCTTTGAGGAATAAAAGTGAGATTAGTACAGTTCATTGGTAGTTGTCATTTCTCCCATTCTTTTCTACATACTTTCTTATAACACAGTGTAGAAAGCTAAAAACTACATTATCTGACTCTCTTCAAGCTAGGCCTCTAAATGGCAATTAGGTTCTACCAGGGAGCCCCACTCTGAAGATCAAATTACTTGTAGGCCATTTTCCTGCTACAGCTACTGTAACTGCTAGCAAAGCATTCATAAAGATATATCTGTTTGTGGCCTGACTCAGGGTTCCCATGACAAGTCATTAACTCTGGGCATGAGATGCAGATGTGACACAGAAGGTATGACACCAACAGCATCTTCCTCATCTTTAATCTCAGCTATGATGACTCCAGTGTCAGAGGCTGACTTTCAGTCCTCCATATTTAAAACCTTAAGTCCTTATATTAAACCTTTTTCTGCTTAAAATACCTCACATTGTCAGTTCACTGCACTGAACCTGGAAAGATAAACATAAAGTAACAAAAAGACTAGAACTAGACAATGGATCCAACAGGAAAATATCACAATTCTAAATATATATGCACCAAAAAAAACAAAAAAGAACTAGAAAATGGTCAGTTTTCGCTGGACGCAGTGGCTCACACCCGTAATCCCAGCACTTTGGGAGGCTGAGGTGGGTGGATTGCCTCAGGTTGGGAGTTGGAGACCAGCCTGGCCAGCATGGTGAAACCCCATCTCTACTAAAAATACAAAAGTTAGCCGGGCGTCGTGGCAGGCGCCTATAATCCCAGCTACTAGGGAAGCTGATGAGGCAGGAGAATTGCTTGAACCCAGGAGGTGGAGGTTGCAGTGAGCCAAGATGGCACCATTGCACCCAGCCTGGGCAACAGAGCAAGACTCCCGTCTCAAAAAAATAAATAAATAAAAGACCTAGAAAATAGTCAGTTTTCATGTTATTGATCAATAGCCTTAAACTCAAGTCATGGCAGAATTCTGGGAACAATCACTAAATGAACTATTTATGTTCATTGAAAATATAACAAAAGTAATCACACAAAGCTAGCATAGAATCATTAAAAGAATATCATGGCAAAATAACATTAATTGTTTTCTGATAGACTTATAGTAAAAAAAATCAGCAGTCCCATGTTCATTGTGTGCTTGGATTTCTTGAAGCATTATCAAAAATCCCTCATTCAACCATCTCTGAGAATCCTGTCCTGGATCATTCAAGTATACTTGATAACTGTCCTCTATGTTCATATATCATTTTTCTTCATTTTTATATGATAATCAGTATCCTGTTAGTTTGTAGTTATATTTTCACATCTGTCCCTCCCTCATCTCTGTATATTTGGAGCTTATGACTGTCAAGAAACATATATTATTTAACCATATAAACCTCTGATATGGTACAGTGTTTTATACCTTAGGTATGCTCAATAAAATTGAATACTTGATGTTGAATTATGATATAACTAGGTAAACTCATAGATGATTTAAAATATTAACCTCAAATGCACTGATTAATGGATCTATATGAAGTGGAGAGAAGTCTTAATTAGAATCTCAGGCTTTTTCATTATAATGGTGTAATTGTTTAATCCTAGAAAGAAGTGTTGACTTACCTTTAGCCTCTTACCTTGTGGCATACTGTATTAAATTGATCCAGCATAGTTTTTTATTCTGCTTTGCAGTTGAGCTCTTCATTTTGTTTGGATGATGTTCAGCCTCATCAACTTGATTTATAAATTTCTTAAAGGTTCAGGCTTTATCTGCCTCTTTTCCTCTGCTCACATCAGTGCTGTGCCAACAGTGGCTGTGCAGAGGGCGCTTTTACATGACCATTTTCTTGCAACTGGTTCCCTTCCTTCTAGTTAATTCCTCTGTTGGCCTCCAAGACTCTATGGAAGGTCTTTTTTTTTCAATTTGAGAATTAGTAGGGGATCAAAAGAAGCTATTGTGCTTTGCCTTTCATTTCATCATTTAGAATAAGCTGACTTTTTTTTTTTGGACAACACCCATATCCTTAAGACACCCACATATTTGGAGTAAATCACTGTAAATAGGCAATCAGCAGAAAACAACAGCCTGTAGAACACATTACCAAGGAGCAGCAGGCAGCCAAGTTTTTTATAACTGGGCTACTAGCCACCAATTTAAAGCTTTAATCGGAACACGCTTACACCACACAGAAGTCTGTTTTCTGCACGGCATAACTGGAAGGGGACAAACACTGCTGCCTTAATTTACATTGATATTTTTAAACATAGTTTTGACTTTGAGTTCGTAAACGTGCTTCAGAAAATGCATATCCAAAAAATGAAGGATGCTAAAAATAAGAGAATGTATGTAAATATACATGAAAATAGGTCCTTTAAAAAGTTACATCCACCACCACCCTTACCCCCTACCTTTTAGGTTAACTTGCAACTAATTGGCTCTGGCAGTATTGCACTCGGTCCTTACATAATGCCACCAAATGTTTCTCTGTCTTATAGTTACTAATAAAACTTGTCTGCCATAGGGAAGACAAATAACTACATTCAATTTCATTTGAATTCTGGAGAGCCTTTTCAAATTTTGATATTTTCAGTTCCAAGCTAAAACAAGCATTTTCCAAGAAAAATACTATTTTGGAGGTGACTTATTGAGAGTGTTCTATTCTACTACTGATATTCTACTACAGAGCAATGAATGTGAGCTTATAATCATAAAAATACTTGATGATGTCTTTTTATCCAACTATCCAAGAGCATTAAAGGAAATAAAAACTCCATCTATTTGCATACTACTTCTGATAGAGAATAAAATAAGCAGAAAACTTGAGTTTCTGTGCAACACATAGTATCAAACCGTTGAAAGGAATATTTTTGATTTCCTGACACCAAGTCTAAACAAACGTCACTTTCCATTGACAGCTCACATCTTACCTTAAACTTATGTTATGACTTGAGGCTCCAGTCTACTACGTCCTTCTTACTACTTAAAAAAATCCTTTTCACATATTCCTCTCTTCTTACCCGTTTTTCATCCCTCTACTTCCAGGACTTCAAAATCTTCTCCTGAAATGTACCTTCACAAACCCTTGGGAGATTTCAAAGAAACAGGTAAGTCCGTCTCATGTTTTCCCTATGCACATACATACAAAATCCTGCTTCAAATTAATGTAAAGACCTACTTTGTTGAAGAGAGGAGAGATGTCATAAGTGGCAACCTACTAGTGCAAACGAAGGTCAACACTGTGGTCTGGGACCCAGGCAACCCTGGCCCTGGTCCCACAAGACTTGCTTTATGTTGTTTTTTTTTTGTTTTGTTTTCAGCCCTTCAATCCACACTTCTTTGCTATGACAGGCTGCATTTCTGCAGTTTTGTTTACATGTGATGCCTGTAGTTGTGAGACTTACAAAATACCAAGGCCTGAAAAAACTCTAAAAGTTGCTTCACCTTAAGAACAGCTGTGAAAATTCAAGAGCTAATCATGAAGCTCAGTCCTTTATTGCAACCAGTTGTTCTGCTTCTCTAGGTGCTACCTGGCTACTCAAAGTGTGGTCCAGTAGCATTATCATCACCTGGGAACTTGTTAAAAATGGCCCAACCTCTGACCTCTAAATCAGAATCTTCATTTTAACAAGATCCCCAGGTGGTTCAGTTGCACGTTAAATTTGGAGCAGCACTGATCCCAAAATGTATTCAGCTCCTGTCTACACGATTTGACAAAATGGTTCTTAAACCAGAAGATGATATTTCAAAAACTTTTTAGCTCTGAGAGATTTGGCTCTATATATTCAAGCCTTAAATTGTGGCAGAACTCCACAGTGCTGAAAACGTTTTTGGCTTCTCAATTCTAGACCTAGAGATTTTTCTTTATCTTTTATCTTGGATTTGTCTTGTCTTTTATTTTGAAAAAATATCACCTTTATTTCTGAAAATGTCTTTGGTCAATGAAGCTAAGATGTGCTGGCCAAGTGACCTTAAGATCTCTGCTCCTGCTTCTAATTCCCACATCTCCAGTTCAGACTTCGGGACAATACTTTTCAGGAAAAATATCAGAGCAGACACAGTAAGGAACACAGCCTCACATGAGGAAAGGAAAGGAGATAGAATGCCAGTGCTTACTGGAAGCTAGATCAATTATATCAGTCAATTTAAAACCAGGGAGTAATAGCACCATCCTCCACCAGTTGGGAGAAATAGGTTTGGGACATGAGGCTGCATATCTCACTCTGGTGAAAATGTTCAAAGTGAGCTTCCTGAGGGCTTCTAGGATAGCTTCCTCCTTTTGTTTTTTAAAAAATTATTTGTTAATTTATGCATTAGAATGTACACAAATCTTATTTCTAACAAAATATTAAGGACTGTATAATCACTTTTACTTAGAAGTGTGTTAGAAACATACACACACACACACACACACACACCCTCCCCACTTATATGTCTAAGTCTCGTGGAGTTTAAAACATCTCTACAGGGGACATAATACACATTTTTGTACTAAGTAGGTGATTCATAAATGTGTCTTAAAATGAACTATTATAGTAACGCTTTCATTTAAAAGATGCTAGGATAGCCTTCCTTAGAGGTTTAAGATAAAGGATTACAGATTGTGTTGGGCAGATCATAAGAATGGTATTCAATTACTAAGAATCACTTTAAGTTCTCAACATCTAAATCAGGCCTTTATTTTGTGAATCAAAATGGTGGCTTGGGAATTGGAAATGCAGACATTTTAATTTATTTTCCCAGCTGATATGGTTTGACAGTGTCCCCACCCAAATGTCATCTTAATTGTACTTCCCATAATCTCCATGTGTAGTGGGAGGACTTGGTGGGAGGTGATTGAATCATGGGGACAGGTACCCCCAATGCTGTTCTTGTGATAGTGAGTGAGTTCTCACGAGATCTCATCGTTTTATAAGGGGCTTTTCCCCTTTGCTAGGCACTTCTCTCCTTCCTGCTGCCCTGTGAAGAACGTGCCTTTCTTCTTCTTCACCTTCCATCATGATTGTAAGTTTCCTGAGGTCTCCCCAGCCATACAGAACTGTGAGTCAATTAAATGTCTTTTCTTTATAAATTACCCAGTCATAGATAAAGAAAATGTGGTACATATATGCCATGGAATACTATGCAGCCATAAAAAAGAATGAGATAATGTCCTTTGCAGGGACATGGATAAAGCTGGAAGCCATCATCCTCAGCAAACTAACACAGGAACAGAAAACCAAATACTACATGTTCTCACTCATAAGTGGGAGTTGAACAATGAGAACACATGGACACATGGGGGGAACAACACACACCAGGACCTGTTGGGGTGTGGGGTGTGAGGGAAGGGAGACCATTAGGACAAATACCTAATTCATGCAAGACTTAAAGCCTAGATGACGGTTGATAGATGCAGCAAACCACCATGACACATGTATACCTATGTAACAAACCTGCACGTTCTGCACATGTATATAGGAACTTAAAGTAAAATTTTAAAAGATAAAAATAAATTACCCAGTCTTGGGTATTTCTTCATAGCAGCTTGAGAATGGGCTTATACACCAGCTTTGTTGCTTACTGGCTGTTTTCTCATCTGTGTCTGAAAAAGGTGGACTAGTTTAACAACCTTGCAGATCCCAATCTGCTTTACAATCCTATGCTGCCAATGGCTCAGAAGCTTTAAATATTATTAGTTGTATCATACTTAAAAGAGTGATCATTTTGATTAGTTAGTTCCTTTTTGGTTGCTTTGTTTGTTCGTTTATTTTTAATTTTGGAGAACTTCTAGCAGCTGCCACTAAGCATTATGGAAGAGGCATTTAGATGATGTCTTCATCTTATTAAAGATTCCATCAATGTTTTAACACCACATTCCCCAAGAAGTGTTCCTTAACATAGTAATGTGTTACATGTTGAAAAATTGATTCCATTGTCAAATAAGTTTGGAAACACTGGGTTAAACAAGGGAAAAAGAGCCATCTTTATGCAATGCTAATTAGGGCTTTAGCATGTTAATGAGAATTGAGAATCTACAAGAACCAAGGTACGACACAGTTGCAAAATTTCCTAAATTTATTTGACCACAGAATACTTTTGGGGTGAAATATTACAAGGGGCTGGTGTTCTCAAGAGACGTGCTGAACCCAAAGTGGAAATTAGACCCTTATATTTACACAGTGTTTTTCAAGTGGGGCACCTAACAAAACAGGGAGGTAAAAACTGTCATGATTTAAATATTCTTATGTCTGGAGAAGACTTCTTGCCTATGACAGAAAATCTGACTTTTCCTAACATGAAGAACAGGAAAACTATGGGGAAATTTCTTACCTGCATAATGGGACACACTGCAGACGATTTATCCTTGATAATTAAACCAACACAGTTCCAGTGTGTAGTAAGAAGGATGGCATGCAGATTTGGGACCTTAACAGTGGAGATATTTTTAGATATAATTCAATGCTTGAATTAAACGCAAAGCATAGCTGACTATATAGAAGTGTTGAAAGCTCAGCATTTATACTCAGGTAAGCAAATTGCAGCATTCTGCACCAGCATCAAACTCTGAGTGTTTTTCACCTAGACATCCTTCTGCAATTCAGTTTAAATGGTAGAAAATTAAATGTTACATCCTCCCTAATAAAGGTGGACACATAGAAGGCAAGAATGCCAAAGAGATTATTAGAAATTCATGATGACCAACAAGCCAAATTATACCAGAATTTTTATTTCTCAATACAACATTTTAGGTAAACAAATATTTATGTCAGGCTATTTATACAGTCTTTGAAAGTGAAGAGTTTGCTTACGAGAACATCTTCTGAAATGGAATAATGTGTTTTGATCTTTGCAGTATAAAAAAATAAATAAATAAATGAAAATGTTGCCTTAAGGCCCTAAAGACAGCCATATGCTTTTGCATACATTTTCACAACTCAGCAGCTGCTCACTGAACCTCTTCCATTTCAAGTTTTCCTGTTGACCACTCTCTTCTGCACGGATTCTGTGACTGCCGGATGGAAATATTTATGAAAACACTGGGACAGCCAGGATTGTCCAAGTGTTTTCAAAATGTTTGCTTGACAAAGAGTTGCTGGCAGGCAAAATGTGCTCCTACCAGGGTTTTAGTAAGTGTTTATGACTCCTCAGTGTATTCCATTTGTAAATGTGGGCAGAGACCTAAACTGTGCTCTCTGGAAGCTTTAAATGAAGAAACTGAAATTCACTTTGCCTTAGAGAGGCTTTGCACCTGCCAATGCTACCTCTTCTATATCATTTTAATGGATTCATAGGCAGACGCCTTTTTTAACCACTTCTATAATCACAGACACAGACTGAGACACTTTAAGCTTACCGTTATCTCCCTAAAAATAATCAGTGAAAGTTTTTCCAAAGAATTGTATTTTAAAAAGGGCTAAGAGACACAGCAAGGTAAGTGGGGAAGATGTGTTGGGGGAGGTTTCAGACAATGAGGAAAACCATAGAGGAACTGGAAAACATGATGCATTCAAGAAACTGTAACATGGTGGTCATTATTAGAACATTGGTTATCCCATGGGTGAGGCAGGGGATTAGGCTAGAGATGTAGACGAGACCCACATCATGAAGAACTTTCTAAATCACATGCAGGAGTTCACAGAATCATTAAAGTGATTTAAGCAGATCTCTGGTGTGATCTGATTTTTATTTTAAAAAGGCCATTTGTTGAGTGTCTGAAACTATAGTGAAAACTGGGGCAATACTGGACATGAACCAAACAATAGGGAACTGAAAATTTCAGGCAAAAAGTGATAATGTTATACAAATGGAATTATACAACATGCAACCTTTTGAGACTAGCTTCGTTTATTCAGCATAATGTTTGTGATATTTATCCATGTTGTTGCTTATGTCAGTAGTTTCATCCTTTTTAATGCAGAGTAGTATTTCATTGTATGGATGTACCACAATTAATTTGTATGTTTCCCAGTTGAAAAGAGTTTGGTTTGCTTCCAATTTTGTGAGATTATGAATAAGAGCTACTTAAACATTCATGTACAGATGGAACTGTTGTATACTGACTATGATCATGGATACAGATATCTATAAAATGTTAACATTACTGTATTTAATTTTAATTTTAAAATAAAATTTATAAAAGCTAGGTTAAGAAAGGAGCAGTGAGACTAGAGAAGAAAAATTTCAGATAGTTCAAAGATGAATTCAACAAATCATTTAATTTTTACTAGGAGACTAGAAATTTTTAAGAGTATATTTCAGCAATTGCAAGAACAATAGTGAGCCTCATTCATTCGTCATTCATTTTCTGGCTTTGGTGTGTTTGTAAAAAGAACATAACAATACATACATACATACGTACATACTATGCCAGATGGCTCTTGGGGAGTTATTTGCTTCTAAAGGCGTTGCTTTTGTCAAGGTATTCTGGTAGAAACAGCTTCACAATTGATTGAAACACAGCTGCCACAGCAGCCCATCTGGACTCTGCAACTTGCATGACATGGACCCAATAACTTCTTTTTATTTGAATAGGCATTCATAAGTTCCTATACCGTTGTTTTTTTCTTTCTTTTTCTTTTTCTTTTTTTTTTTTTAAAGTAACACCTGGGTAGAGAAATAAAAAGGAAAGATCTTGCATAGAAAAAGCAGCATGCAGCATATGGTCTGTTTTTTGTCCTTAGCTAAGCTGCGTTAGAAACAGTTCAGAAAAGCCTTGAGATAACACTCAATTAGTGACTCCATATGGGTGAGGCTTGTTGAACCTGGAATCATATACTGAAAAAGGAATTTGGCAATTTTTTTTTTTCACTTTGCTTTTAAAGGTTAATATAAATGGAGTTGGGAGGCATATTGACTAGATAAAGAGCTATTAATGCTGTCAAGTGAATTAGTTAATCAGATCTTTTATAAACTAACAATAAGCCCACAGTAGTTTATCAGAAGCTTGTCAGCATATGGAGATTATACAGAAAGGGAAAATTATGACACAGTTGAGGGGATGGCCAAATACAAGGGCCAGAAAGTCAGGTAAAAACCAAGATACGTGTTTCTCCAAGAGTGCGTGGTACATTCGTTGCAAAAGTATCTCAAATTTGTTCTCTCTCTCCTTATCCACACTCTTTACATGACTTTGCAACTCCTTTCACTGAGAATTGAAATCTGTATTACCAACCACTAAAACCTGGGCAGGCTTTGTGACGTGTCTTATTCAAAAGCAGTGTAAATGATGCTGTGTCAATTCTGAGCCCAAGTTTCAAGAAGTCAAATGTTCTTTCTTGTTCTCTCTTGTGGAAATCTGTCCATTCACCATGTGAGCAAGCATGGGCTAGCCTTTCTGTGGAGCATGTGAAACAGGTAAATGCCACTACCTACTCCATCCCGTGCAACCTCATCAAGCTAAGGCCTCCCTAGACCAGCCAGCACATAGATCTGGCAAAGTGACCTGAGACGCATCAGCAAGTACAGCTGAGATTTGCCAAGCCCAGACCAGATTTGCAGAACCCCAAAGCAGCCCCAAAGACTTGAGAGCTAAATAAATGCTTGGTATTTTAAGTCACTGTGTTTTAGGATGGTTTGTTACATAACACTAATAGATACAGACCTCAAATGACTTCTTCATCTCTCCTTGTGTTAGTTTCTTATTGTCACTGTAACAAAGTACCACAAAGTCAGTGGTTCAAAACAACACACATTCTCATTTATTCTCTTACAGTTCTGTAGGTCAGACATCTGCAATCAGTTTCACTGGGCTAAAGTTGTGGTGTCAGTAGGGCTGGTTCTTTCTGGAGGCTTTAAGGGAGAATCCATTTCCTTGCATTTTCAGCTTCTAGTGGCTGTCTGTATTGTTTGGGTTGAGGCTCCTTCCTCCATCTTCAAAGCACATGCCTCTAATCTCTGTTTCTTTCATCACATCCCCTTTTCCTCTGAATTTGACTCCTCCTGTGTCCCTCTTACAAGAACTCATGTGAGTACATCAGGCCTATATAAATAATCCAGGATGACCTCCCCATCTCAAAGCCCAATTACACCTGCAAAGTCCATTTTGCCATATTTGGTAATACATTCAGATTCTGGGGATTTGGACATGAACATATTTGGGGTACCATTATTCAGCCTCCACCTGACCTTTTCCTTGAAGTGACTATAGTCATACTCCTTTCCTCTTTTAAATTAGCAGTAGAAAGTGTACATATCAGAATAAAAATGAGTTCCAAATAAAGTTGTGACAGGATGCAGGGAAGGAAAGGATTGTGACATCAGATTTAGTTGGAAGAAAAGTAAGCTGGACAATAAAAATAACTATTACTTATTGATTTCTTATTTTGGTCTGGAAACTGTTCCAGGCATGTTACATTTAATTTTTATAACTGTTAAAGTCTTTCAAGGTAGTTCCTTGCCTTACTGAGGCTGAGGCTGAGAAATGTATATAACTTGTTTGCAGCTTGTAAGTGGCTGATTTGGAATGTGATCCCAGATCTTTCAGCCAACCGAGCACCTTATCCATTTTGCTTCATTAAAATCTCTTACTTTCTGAAAATCTCCCCCAACTTGCAAATCTAATGGTCTACAGGACAAGATTTATACTACAGATATCTCTCAAAGCAAGGGTGACAAACATTCTCTACCTTTAGGATATTGAGAATTCTACTATAATGTAATATAACTTGAAGTCAAATGTGTAAGTCAATGTAAATGCTTCTGGATTTCAGCCTAATTATCAGAAAGAAACAAAAAACCTTTTGATACTTTTGAACAAACTTTCGGGATTTTGAACCACGGCAAAACTTGTTTTAATTGCCCTATGAATCATTTATTATTATTATAAAATTGCACTCAATTTATTTTCAGTTTGGCCTAATTTTTTTTTTTTGGGGGACGGCAACAAATGTCTAAGTTTGGGTTGGTTTACAATTACCCTGAAATTTTTACTTTTAGAAGTAAATTTGAAGAGGGTTTTTGTTAATGAAAAACTTCTGCTTCACTGAAAAACATTTCATTTCTAACTGAAAAGTTAAAAGCTTTTCTGACTGAGTATGTGTCAGTGGCAAGGAACATGAAGTGCAAATGCCTGGTTAAAGGAAAACAATTTAAATATGTGCATACTAAGTACACCTTTATTTGAAATATTTGCTAATAAAATATTCATGCACAATTGTTACCAAATACCTGACTTCAGTGTATTCCTAAGACATTGAACTATTTTGGAATTGTATATAAGATTAGTAGAAAAGAAAGAGGTACCTTCTCCATGGCAAGCTAAAGCCCCACTGATCTGTTTTGTGGTAGGGTCAAGTTTTTTTTTTCCCACCTCTCTTGATGTAGTAATTTCCTAGGGCTGCCATAACAAAGTACTACAAACTGGGTGGCTTAAACACCAGAAATTTATTGTTTTATAGTTCTTGAGGCTAAAAGTCTGAAATCAAGGTGTTGGCAGGGTTGGTTCCTTCTGAGGGCTCTGAGGGAGAGAATCTGTTCCATGAGTCTTCCCTAGCTTCTAGTATTTTGCCTGCAGTCTTTGAGATTTCTTGGCTTGTAGATACAACACTCCAATCTCTGTATTTATGTTCAAATGGCATTTTCCCTGTGTACATGTCTGTGCTCACATTTTCCCTTTTTATATGTACAGTAATCATATAGGATTATCGGCCCATCCTACTTCAGTATGGATGACCTCATCTCAACTAATTACATCTTCAACTTCCCTGTTTCCAAATAAGATCACATTCTGGGATATTGGGACTTCAACATATGAATATGTAGGGGACAAAATTCAACCTATAATTCTTGGTGATAAATACGTTTCAAAGCTGAAGCTTGAATATAGCTTTAAAACAACAACCAGAAATAAATATGCATCTACCATTGAAAAGAGAAGGGACATTTCAGAAACAAAAGGCTTTATTTGGGTACAGAAGAAACCAACAGATATCTGAAGCTGGAAGCTCAAAATCTTTTTATTACATAACGAGAATGTAAATTAATAAATTTTGTTGTCCTACATTTCATGTGGGCTAGATGTTATATCTACCTAAACAAAAATGAGAATAAGTAATAAGGAACAATACAGTAGCAGAGATAAAGTAATATTAGGATAACTGGCTCATCTGTTTATACTCTCTAGCCTTCACTTGTATTTCCTCAAAAATCTGTAGCTACTTGTCTATTTTAATCATAAACAAATCTCCCACCAATTCACAGTACTAAGCACAATAATAGAAGTTCAAAATGTGGAAGCTTCATAGAAGAAAAGAATTTTTGATTTAAAAGAAACATGAAAAGCTATCCGGTTTAAATCTTCCTTCTCTTGCCCAAATCCCTATAGAGTATCCAGGACATAGTCAGCCACCCTCTGCTAACATTCTTCCAAAGCTGATGCCTGCCAAAGATAAGTCATTTTATTTGTGATAGTTCTTATTTTACTTAGCAAAATTTTAATCTTTATAAACTGACCCATTGGAACGTATAATGCACTCCAGAACAAGATAAACCATGTTAATTCATGTTCCATATAACAACTCATAAAGCATTGGAAAACCATGGCCATGTGCCTGTAAGGTTTCTCTTCTGGAGTTAAGCATCCTCACTCCCATCTGAAGGTATAAGTTTAACAATGTTCTGCTTCAGAACGTTCCAGGAGTGTCTTCCCAATCCAGCATACAGTGACACAGTCACTACCATTGTTTGCATTCTCTTCTTCAGTGCACACCAAGTCTGAAATCATTACTGTATACTTTAGATCATATTCTTGATTTAGACAAATATATATTAGAGAAAATAAATGTTACCTTAAAGAAGGGTTACAATCTAAGTTGGAAGCTCTGAAAGTGGGAGACGAGCACTTAGGTTTTCTGCTCTATTCTTGCTAATATCACCGTGATAAGGCTTTTGGAGAAGATTCATTTAGAAGACTGAAAATATAAAAAAGGGACAACTAAATTGCTGTGTATAACCAAGTAGCAAAAATTTTGCAGTAGTCCTTTGGCAGTTCAAGAGAGAGATCTTTTTAAAATTTTTGATACGTTGTATTTGTACATATTTATGGTATACATGTGATACTCTGTTGCATTTATATAATGTGTAATGATTAATCCAGGGTATTTTGAGTATCCATCACCTGAGTATTTATCATTTCTATATGTTAGGTACCCTTCAAGTTAAGAGAGAGATTTTAATCCCATTGTAAAAAGATAACAAATGAAATATATGCAAAGGGAAAAACAAAATTCTGAAATCAGCTGGGAGTGCCAGCTATAACAGCAACAAAATGGGTTAATGCATAGCTGATCTCATGAAAAAGAGTAATTTCCCATCCCAGTTGCCATAAATTATGAAAAATGAAATGTAGTTCTAATTGCTTCAGCTATTACTGCTTCATGTCTTATACCAGCTGAGAAAGCATTATTGGATACAAAAACCGAGGTCTTTGGTTATTATGTCACATAGGGATAGGAGATGAAGCCTAGGACCTATATGAGAAAAGAAGCTGTAAATGAAGCCACAGGAAATATCCTGGACACACAAAAATATGCATCTACCATGAAAGTGAGTACTAGAAAAAAATCAGAAACAAGGAAACTTTGTGTACTAGGTGTTACAACAACAACAACAACAAAAACTCTAAAAAGTCAAAACCTGTACTCGGGTCAATACAGATTTGGAAAAGTTAAATTTAAACCTTCCTAATGTCAAAAATAGAGCAAACTAAAAGCACAGGTTTGTATTCAAAAGCAGATTAGATGCAGTTGAAGACAGAACTAGTGATCTAGAAGCTACCTGTGAGAAATAATTGCTCACAATGGCATGTACAGAAGTAAAGAGATTGAAAACATATATATTCTGAAAGATGAACAAATAGAATGAGTATGTATGTATGATCTCAGTATGACCTAGGCAATATTAGGGGAAACTGCCTGAGAGATTTCCAGTATAGACTAAAGATAATGATACTTTAAAAAGAAAATCACAAGTCCTGTGAGGAATAAATAAAAATCACTCCACATTTATATTAGTAACATGGTATTTAGGACCACAAACAAAAAGTATCTATATTAATAATTTGAAGATGAAATGTAAAATACTTGAAGGACATTTTAAAAAGTAAATGAATAGAGTAAAAAAGAAATAGCAAATAAATAGAGCAAACTGGTAAAGAATTAGAAAAACAACAAAAACAGAAATAAGGAAATATAAGAAGCATTAATGAAAGAAAAAACAGGCCAGGCATGGTGGCTCACACTTGTAATCCCAGCACGTTGGGAGGCCGAAGCAGGCAGATCACAAGGTCAAGAGATCGAGACCATACTGGCCAACATGGTGAAACCACATCTCTACTAAAAATACAAAAATTAGCCAGGAATGGTAGCATATGCCTGTAATCCCAGCTACTCAGGAGGCTGAAGCAGGAGAATCGCTTGAACCTGGGAGGCGGAGGTTGCAGTGAGGGGAGATTGCGCCATTGCACTCCATCCTGGGCGACAGAACAAGACTCCGTCTCAAAAAAAAAAGAAATGGAAAAAATCAAACTCATAATTTGGTTATATAAATAGACTAATAAAATTTTTAAAAAGCTCTAAAAATGTTCATGCTAATCAGTTAATCAGTTTGGGGGAGGAGAGGGAGAATGAGAGAGAGAAAAGGAGATATACATACCCAATATTAAACATGAAAAACAATACATGGCTGCAGTTATGGCAGAAATTTTAAGCAAATGACACCATCAACAGTGAAAAGGCAACCTATAGGAATGGGAAAATATATTTGCAAATTACGTATTTGATAAGTACTTAATATCCAGATTATACGAAGAGCCCCTATAGCTCAACAACAACAGCAAACCCAAAGAACAAAAACAAAATGTAAAAATGAACAAAATACTTGAATATCTATTTCTCTAAAGGTTATATACAAATGGCTAACAAGCATATAAAAATATGCTGAAAACCACTAATCATTAGAGAAATGCAAATGAAACCCACAATAAGATACCACCTCACACCCATTAGGATGGCTACTATCTAAGAAACAAAATAACAAGTGTTGGCAAACATATGGAAAACTTGTAACCTTTGTACACTATTGGTGGAAATGTAAAATGATGCAGCTGCTGTGGGAAACAGTAAGGTGGTTCCTAAAAAAATGCAATTCCACCTGTGGGTACATAACCAAAAGAATTCAAAGCAGGATATTAAGGTGGTATTTTTACACTCATGTTCTAAGCAGCGTTATTCACAACAGCCATGAGGTTGAAGGAATTCAAATGTCCATTAATGGATAAGCATATAAACAAAATATGGTATAAGCATGCAGTGACATATTCAACCTTAAAAAAAAGAAGGAAATTCTGGCACATGCTACACAATGGATGAACTTTGAGGACATCATGCTAAGTGAAATAAGCCAGTCATTAAAAAAAGACAATTACTGTATGATTTCACTTATATGATATACCTAGAGTTGTCAGATTTATAGAAACAGAAAATAGAATGGTGGTTGCCAAGGACTAGGAAAGGTGAGAATGCAGAAATGTTGTTTAATAAGTACAGAGTTTCAATATTAAAATATAAAAAAGTTCCAGAGATTGATTGCAAAACAGTGTGAATATACTTAACCTACTAAACTGTACACTTAGGAATAGTTAAGATGTAAATTTTATGTTATACGTTTTTACCACAATAAAAATAATAATTAAAAGGTGTATTATATACATATTTATATCAATAAAGTAGAAAATGTGATAAAATTGATAATTTCCTGGAAAAAAATATAGTGTATCAGACTCAATTCAATAAGAATTTTTTAAAAATCTAAACATACCTATAACTCTTAAAGAAATTGAATCACCAGTTAACCTAGTAACTAGGTTGGGGAGAAGGGAGAACCAGCCACAAATTTTTCACATGACAGTCTAATAAATCTTTAGAGACTATGTAATTTTTTCCTTAGAAAACCAGTTCCAAGGATGTAAAAGAAATCACCCAAATAATTTCATCAAGTGAGTATAACCTTCATATAAAAACCAGTGATGGCAATAGGGAAAGGAAAAGTTACAGACAAATTGTGCTTAGGAAAATAGAAAAATTAAAATATTAGCAAATCAGATTCAGCTATGCTTACCTCAGAAATATGGGTTCAGTTGTGGTCCAGTGCAATAAAGCGAGTCACATAATTTTTGTGGTTTTACAGTGCATATAAACATATTTACCCTATACTGTAGTCCATGAAGTGTGCAATAGCATTGTATTTAAAAAACATTGCACATACTTTAAATTACCTAAGGCCAGGTGTGGTGGCTCATGCCTGTAATTCCAACACTTTGGGAAGCTGAGGCCAGAGGATTTCTTGAGCTCAAGAATTTGGAGACTAACTTGGGCAACAGAGTGAGTCTTTCTCTACAAAACTTCAAAAAATTAGCTGGGCATGGTGGTGCACACCTTAGTCCCAGCTTCTTCTCAGAAGGCTGAGGCAAGAGGATTTCTTGAGCTCAGGAAGTCAAAGCTAAGACTACAGTGAGCCATGATCACATCACTGTATTCTAGCCTGGGCAACAGAGCAAGACCCTGTCAAAAAAAAAAAAACTTTAAAAAGCTAATAATTGTCTGAGACCTCACCAAGTTTTTTGGTGGTAGAGGGTCTTGACTCAATGCTGACTGATCAGGATGGTGATATTTGAAGGTTAGGTTGATTGTGGCAATTTCTTAAAATATGACAACAATGGAGTTTGTCACATTAATTGACTCTTCCATTCATGAAAGATTCTGCTGTAGAATGTGATGCTGTTCATAGCATTTTACCCTCAGTAGAAGTTTCAAAATTTGAAGTCTTTTCAAACCTTACCACTACTTTATCATGTGTGCAATATTTTAAATTTTTGTTGTCGTTTCCACAGTGCTCATAGCATCTTCACCAGGAGTAGATTCCATCTCAAGAAACCACTTTATTTCTCATTCATAAGAAGAAATTCTTCATCTCGTCAAGTGTTATGAGATTGCAGCAATTCAGTCGTATCTTCAGGCTCCACTTCTAATTCTAGTTCTCTTTCTATTTCCATCACATTTGCAGTTACTTTCCACATTAAAGTCTTGAACCCTTCAAAGTGATTCATGAAGTTTGGAATAAATTCTTCTGAACTCCTGTTAATTTTGATATTTTGACTTCCTATTATAAATCATGAACATTCTTAATGGCATCTAGAATGGTAAATCATTTCCAGAAGGCTTTCAATTTACTTGCCCAGGTAATATAGCCTTATGAAATACATTTCTTAAATAACAACACTTAAATGTCATAGATAGAAATTTTTCTGATAGATCTGGGCAAGCAAATTGAAAGCCTTCTGGAAGTGATTCACCATTCTAGGCAGCTATAGCCTTATGAAATAGATTTCCTTTTTTTTTTTTTTTTTTTTTTTTTTTGAGACAGAGTTTTGCTTTTGTTGCCCAGGCTGGAGTGCAATGGCACAATCTTGGCTCACTGCAACCTCTGCCTCCTGGGTTCATGTGATTCTCCTGCCTCAGCCTCCCAAGTAGGTGGGATTATAGGCATGTGCCACCATGCCCAGCTAATTTTTTTGCATTTTTAATAGAGACAGGGTTTCTCCATGTTGGTCAGGCTGGTCTTGAACCCCGACCTCAGGTGATCTGCCCACCTCAGCCTCCCAAAGTGCTGGGATTACAGGCATGAGCCACTGCGCCCAACCCTGCATTTCTTTAATAGTAAGATTTAAGAGGCAAAATGACTCCTTGATCCATGAGCTGTAGATGTTGTGTTAGCAGGCATGAAAACAACATTAATCTCCTGTATATCTCCAAGAGATCTTGGGTAACCAGGTTCATTGTTAATGAACAGTATAATTTTGAAAGGAATTTTTTTTTCCGGGGTAGTAGGTCTCAACAAGGGGCTTAAAATGTTCAGTAAACCGTGCTGTAAACAGATGTGCTTTCATCTAGGCTTTATTGTTCAATGTATAGAGCACAAGCAGAGTAGATTTAGCATAATACTGCAGGGCTGTAGGATTTTCAGTACGGTAAATGAACATTGGCTTCAACTTAAAGTTACCAGCTGCAATGGCTTCTGAGAAGAGAATTAGCCTATTCTTTGAATCTTTGAAGTAAGGCATTGACTTATTCTCTTTAGCTATGAAAGTCCTAGATGGGCTGGGTGCAGTGGCTCATGCCTGTAATCCCAGCACTTTGGGAGGCCAAGGCAGGTGGATCACTTGAGGTCAGGAGTTTGAGACCAGTCTGGCCAACATGGTGAAAACCCACCGCTACTAAAAATACAAAAATTAGTTGGGCATGGTGGAACACGCCTGTAGTCACAGCTACTCATGAGGCTGAGGCACAAGAATCACTTGAACCGAGGAGGAGGAAGTTGCAGTGAGCCAAGATCACGCGACTGCACTCCAGCCTGGGTGACAGAGCAAGATTCCATCTCAAAAATGAAAAAAGAAAAGAAAGTCTTAGTGTCTTCTTCCAATAGAAGGCTGTTTCATCTACATTGAAAATCTATTGTTTAGTGTATCCACCTTCATCAGTTATCTCAGCCAAATCTTCCAGATAACTTGCTGCAGCTTATGCATCAGCACTTGCTGCTTCACCTTACACTTTTATGTTATGGAGTTGGCGTCTTTCCATAAACCTCATGAACCAACCTCTGCTAGCTTCCAACTTTTCTTCTACAGCTTCCTCACTTCTGTCAGTCTTCACAGAATGGAATAGAGTTATGTTCTCGCTCTGGATTAGGCTTTGGCTTAACAGAATGTTGTAGGTGGTTTGATCTTATATCCAGACCACTAAAATTTTCTCCATATTGGCAATAAGGCTGTTTCACGTTCTTACCATTAATGTGTTCACTAAAGTAGCGCTTTAATTTCCTTCAAGAACTTTTCCTTTGCATTCATAACTTGGTTGGTTGGCACAAGAGGCCAAGGTGTCAGCCTATCTTGGCTTTTGACATGCCATCTTCAATTCACTAAGCTTAATCACTTTTAGCTTTTGATTTAAAGTGAGAGATGTGTGACTCTTCCTTTCACTTCAACAGAGGTCATTTTAGGGTTATTAATTTGCCTCATTTTAACATTGTTGTGTCTGAAAGAAGAGGAGGCCTGAGGAGGAGGAGAGAGATGGGAAACTGCTGGTTGGTAGAGCAGTCAGAACACTCGTAATATCTATTAATTAAGATTGCCATCTTGTATGTGCATGGTTTGTGGTGCCCCAAAACAATTACAATAGTGGCATCAAAGATCACTGATCACAGATCACCATAACAGATATGATAATCATGAAAAAGTTTGACATATTTCAAGAATTACCTAAATGTGACACAGAGACATGAAGTGAGCACATGGTGTTGGAAAACTGGCACCAGTAGATTCACTTGACACAGAGTTGCCACAAACCTTCAATTTGTAAGAAAACACAGTATCTTCAGAGTGCATTAAAGTGAAACACAATAAAATGAGGTGTGCCTGTATATATTTTTAAATAAACCAATGATTTTAATCAAGTGCTTTATATCAAAAATACAAGGAGGGTTTAACATTAGAAAATTGAATTGTCAATTACATTCCTATCTTGAAAACACTGATTTTAAAAATTGCATAGGGATTATAGATATGATATAATTTTCTTAATCATTAAATGCAGAATTTTAGGTGTACTTCTGTAGGCATTTACATTTATAGTCAAAGTATGAAAATGTGTTTGGATGGAATGTATAATGAATTCAGTGCAGTGGTAACTTTTTGGCAGGAAGAGGACCAGAGTAGAAGGGTTTGAGTTTTTAGTTATATCTATTATATTTTATTTCATTATGAAAAGGAGATCTAAAACAATAAAGTAAAATATTCTTTTTTATGTGTTACATTCATGTTTATCATAAAAAAATGTATTTCAATGAAAAACTATACACCTATAGTACAGTTTTCTGAGTTATTAGATTCTAGCTCTGTTCATTGACTTTGAACTATTCTACATTTCTTTATAAACTGTAGATAACTGATAGATACTTGGGCTCAAATAAAGTTCAACATTGCCACATTAAATCTCTGCAAACTATTAAAGTGTCCTTCTGATAGAAATTTCATGCCTTCCTTTTCCATACCCCAAAATATAAACCACAATTTTGTCTTCATTTGCAATTCCCCTCAACATTGCTTTACTCCATATAAATTTGTGCTAATTTGACTTTTCCTTTGAACCGGTTATAACATCTGTCTGGTTCCCTCATAGCATATGTATAAAAAAATTCTTTAACGTCTTCACTTTTATATCTTTATGAGAGTCAGGATTTAACCTTTTCTGAAAAATTATCTCTTAACACTATTTTAATGTGTTTGTAATATTTCACAATTAAAAAAAATTAAGCAACAGAGCTTTGGGAAGATTCAAGATCTGGAAACAGAAAAGGAAAGGACTAGAGTTATTCTGATGGAAGGCCCCCAATATTATGGCAGAGAACACTGGGAAGAAGAGGCGTAGTCAATGAGGGGGTCTTCTAGAGTGGGGATCATGGAAAACTTTGGAGCCATGATTTTTAATATTTATTTTGAATTTCTTTCCTATGTTCTGTTTTACTCTCTGTCTCCATTTTCCCCAAACATTTAGCAAAATAGTTTACTCAAAAAATCCTTGTAGTAGTTCTTTTAGAAATAAACACAGGGGCAAAACAAGTTAAAGAACACTACAAACATAACACAAACACTCCTGAAGACTGATTGCTTATTTCATATTGTGAGTTTCAAAATTTTGCTGTTTGTAACAATCACCTCTTCCTTTTTGTCTGTGGAGATGATTAATGGAAAAGTAAAGGATTTTAAGCCAAAATTTAAAAACAATTTATTTATTTTCAATCAATTGTTTTATGACATTTACAGTATGAAATTTAGGGGTTATTACAGAGATGTATTGATTTTTTCTGATAAGTGTCATGGCTCATGTTAATAAAGGTGGTATTTTCCACCTAACAGCCCTCGCTCTTGTCTGTGGAATAGGATAAGTGACACTTTGTTGGATTTTGACATTTGTGAATGACGGTGTACAGGACAATTAGGAAGATGATTTTATTTAGGCTACTGCAAAAGAGAGCATGCTCATTAATGAGGATCATCTCATAGAAAAGAAAGAGGGCCCGGGGATTTTATAAAGCCAAGTAAATAAGAGAGTCATCAACAAGTCTTATGAGAGTCCTAAGGAAGGGTGGAGAGAAATTTTGTGAGTCATCAAGGAAGGGTGGAAGTGGGTCTTATCTCAGAATATGGAAGATTATGCAGGTCCTTTATGAGGACCGAGGCCCATTCTCAAACAAAGTGTGGAGTATTTTTCCAATTGTCACTTCTTTCCAGGAGCTGAGCACTCAAATAAATTTTAACATTGTCAGTCCCGTCTTTTGGTCATGACAAATGAATATCATTGTAACTCAGAGGTGATCATAAACCTCCTAAATGCGGCAAACCAGTGTCTTAGAAAGTTGCTCAAGGTTTCTTTCTGGTGTTTCTCTTGACAAACCAGTTGAATTATCTCTTGAAAGTATGCTCTAGAGTTCTGTAGATCAGGCAGAAGTTTGTCTAAAATGAAAAAAATGTATAAATGGTTGCATTAAAGAGCCAGAAATTGAACCCTGAGATTAACTGGTGTGGTGGATCTAAAGAGATAGGTGGAGGGAAATCTTTCGGTTATGCAGCACCACTCATTGAGTTTCTGAAACTCTCAAATAGGATGTCTATGCTCTTAGTGACATTATCACCTGTCATGGTTACCTCTCACACAAGCCTTTTTCTGGATTTCCTTAGTAGTCCAGACATCATCTCATTCAAGGAAAATTTCAGCCCATGTGTAGTCTGTTGTGGCGATGAGTCTTTCAAAGTTTATAGCAAGTTACTGGGCTTCAGCTCACAAATCTTCAGATCTTGGGGGAAAGGGCTAGCTGCAAGGCAACCTAGATCCCATGAAGGATCCAGGTAGACAGGTTTTAGTTCTCAGTGAGTCCAAGTCGTGTGGGACAGAAAAAATTTGGAAATGTTAGTTTGAAAAATTGTAATCAGATATTGAAAGAATCATGAAGAACCAAAAATTTGGTAAGGTTTGACAGTTTGAACAAGATAACAGAATCCAGTTCATTTTGCAGATAGATACCAAAACGAGATTTTCCAGAGGGTGAAAGACACGGTCTCCTCCATACGAAACACTTTGGGTATCTATTAGTCAAGTGCAATCTACAAAGAGGTACAAAATAGCTCAAAGACAATAAAAAGGACTAAAATGATGATTCAAAAGTATATGCTACAGATAATGCATAGTTTTCTAGTGAAACACAAAATTTCTCTTTATAATCTTTACCCTTCTGTTCAAAAATAATCTCAAAGAACAATTACTTTTTATCACAAAATTGTTCTCATTAGATTTGCCATAATTATTTACACAGATGCAGCAACAATGGTAATTTACCGTATAGACCATCTTAAGTGATTTTTTTCCTCCAATAGTCTTCCTAAAGACTGTCAGATTAGGCTTTTTAAAGAAAGCTTTATGAGGCAAAGAAGCCAAGCCAAGACCTCACTGTAAGATTTCACTTGCAGTACCTTGGATGCAGTATATTCCAGGTAGACTTAGATGAATCTCTGTCTCCTTGAGTTCCCCAAAATATCCTAAGTTTCCAGGGCCTGCCAGGAAGTGACCTTCCTTACTCACCTATAAAGCTGAGAACCCTGTAAGAGAACTACCAGACAAGTTTTCTCAATAAGATTTTGTAAGTATGGACTCTGGAAAGTCAACCTTAGTTCATTAAAAGTATTCAGTCATGTTTGATTATATGAACTTCATTCTCAAATATAACATTCCAGGACAAGCCTTGGTTGCAAAATCAATGTTTCTAATTATGTCCTATTGTTGTCTAATGAAGGGAATAAAAACATTTCACCCCAAAATATACTACTTTGACATATTTTAGATAGCTGTTCAGAAGGCCTAAAACAGAAGTAGGCTTGTAAAGCTGTCTTTCGTGGTGGAGATTTGCATTTGGAGAGAAAATCTGCATTAATGCAGCAGGTTTTCTCTGAGGCCTTCCTTTGTCCAGATCTAGAAAATATTAACTGAGAGTCTGAAACCTTTAAAGGTCTAAAAGAAGCATTTTCTACCCACTTCCTCTGAGGGCTGCTACCTGTGTGGTTTCATCTATATAAAAAGACCCCCTTTGCTAGCCAGCTCTCCTCTTTTCCCTTCCCATAACCTGTTTTACCACCATAAACTGTTTTTGCCAGGATCCAAGACCCCATTCTTTCTGTAAACTCAAGATGGTATATATACTTCTATAATCCATTGAGGACTTAGGGTAATCACTCTGTGTCTCTCCCTAGTGTGCATGTTAATAAATTTGTATTCCCTTTTCTCCAACTAATCTCCTTTTTGTGAGTTAATATTTCAGAAAACCTTCAGAGGGTGAAGGGGAAACTTTTCCTTTGGTCCCTACACTCATATCACGCAAAGCAGTACTAAGAATCTAATAAATAGAAACATTTCATAGACAGCGAAGGCACTGAAAATTCTCTAAAACTTCCCATACTGCCTACATTTTCTTTTTCTTTCTTTCTTTCTTTTTTTTTTTTTTTTTTTTTTTTTTGAGACTGAGTCTTGCTCTGTCACCCAGGCTGGAGTGCAGTGGCACAATCTCAGCTCACTGTAACCTTTGCCTTCCAGGTTCAAGCAGTCCTCCTGCCTCAGCCTACCGAGTAGCTGGGATTACAGGTGCCTGCCACCACACCCAGCCAATTTTTGTATTTTTAATAGAGATAGGATTTCACTGTGTTGGCCACGCTGGTCTCAAACTCCTGACCTCAGGTGATTTGCCCGCCTTGACCTCCCAAAGTGCTGGGATTACAGGTGTGAGCCACCTCGCCCAGCCCCATACTGCCTACATTTTCTGAAATATTCATATTAATAATAGTTTACCCATACACATTTAACCTAGGGGAGACTAAGCATTTGTTTTGATTCAATAATGTGTCCCATGCAACTCATCAATAACATATAAAATAACCCTAATTATTTCCAGCACTTCTCTTTTTACAAAGTGAAATAATAAATCCTTTGTTATTTTCCACGGGCCCATAGGAAGACAATAGTATCTGGAAAAAACATCAATTAGGATTTTATTTTGGAAAGGCAAAATATCAAAAGTTGTCAGAAGATTTGAATACTTGATTAAGATAGGATCATATAGTACTAAGAAAAAAAATGTGTGGCTGCCTATTTACCAAAGTGACAATAAAATATTTTTTAAAGTAAACATGGGAGGTAAAGACTTTAGCTCTTTTCTAAGTAAAAATAAAATAAACATTTGTTGTTGTAAATAATGAAGGATATCATAAAATCAACACAAACAGTAAAATGTTATCATAGCAAGGCACAGAATCTTTGCTGTCCAGAGACTACGCAGAAGTAAAGAATAACTTTTATAGCCTCTTATTAACAGCAGACCAATAGTTCAAGAAAATTGTGTCATTTTAACAGAAAAAAACAAATTTTAGTTATTCATTAGTATAATATTTGATACTAGAGCTCTTTTTACACTTAAAAATCATCAAATCCTAGCTAGCTTTGACCGTCACAAACAAAAGTCCCTTTCTAAAAATCTCCTACAATTCCTATATCCATGTATGTACCTTATACTACAGCTTCTTAAAGTGGCAAAAATGAACATGTTCATTATCTATAACCTCTCTTTAGCAAATAAAAATAAGCCAAAGTACATAGACTGAAGTTTGCTAATCCACATTTTAGTATTCTCTCTTACTTAGAAATTATCTAGGTATCTAATGAATGTTCATTAATTAACTCAACTTAGTATCAGTCAAAGATTTTAAGTCACTTAAAGATCATGGAAATTATGATCAAGTTGACGCACTAAGGATATAATTTCTGTTGGAATAAACTGTTTCAAAATAGTGATTCAACTTGTTTAAATGCAAACATTTTTTTAATAATCTTAAACATTTAGTAAAAAACAATGCCAGTTTATTCCATCAGTAAACCTGTATAATTTTAGGAAAATAATTTCCTAGTAGAATAAAAGTTTGTAAGTGTTATACTTAACACTGATAAATCAGAGAAGACAAAACTAAAAGTGTTAAGCTAGTTGAATGTGCTAAAATTTACCTAAATTATGTAAATTTGAATTCTTAACACCTTTCCAACTGTAAAAATACATTTTAAATTAAGCACATCGAAAATTTTGGTAGATAAATCTCGTATTTTCTGGAAATTTTAGGAGTTTTCTATTTATATAAGTCAGTTTTAAAAATCTCTTTAAGTCATTAAGAATGGAGCTCCTTTAAGAAATTTTTATAGTTTTATTTATTAATATCAATACCATCTAAAGGTAGAAACCTATTGCACACTCACACAAGGATAGGTAAATTATACAAACTACAGACATAAACATATAGACAGGCACACAGAGAGGTAAAACTTGTATCTTCAATTCTAAAATTTCAGCCCTGGGTCAAGCATAAACACAAAAATATAAACCACTAGATATCCATCCTAGTGGACATAAAATTCTTCATTGATTTGGACTCTAAATAGACAAATAGACAAACAGGAAAGACTGAAAAAACAGAATTTTCTTTCATCTTTTACCCAACAGACACAAGATCTCTATAAACCATTAATCCTCTTACAGAAATCATCAAATGATCAGACCATGAAACCAAAAGAATTTAGTACCAGAAACCAAGCCAATACTCAAAAAGAATAAAAATCACATCCCTACTGTGGACAAGAGTTTCAGGCACAGGATTAGGAAGTCAAACATATTGCTGAGTTTCAGATCACCAGTCAGGAACAGAGTACAAAGGCTCTGAGACCCCTTTTACTTAGATGGAGTATATGGGGATCTAAAGGCAAAGTCTAATCTCATCCAAGTCGTGGTACCACACTATAAAGACAAAGTGAACCAGACAATAAAGGAAATTATTTTATTTAGCCTATTGCATTAGAGAGCACATTTGTTAATGAGAAACGTCCAGTAAAAAAGGAAACCTTGGGTTTGTGGAAACAAGAGTTATCAGTGAGTCATGGGTCTCATGAGGAAGGATAGTGATCTGTCTTATCTGAGTCACTGAGTAAGGGTGGAGTGGATCTTTTATCAGATATTCAAGAGTAGGACGGTTCTTTGAAATTAGCCATTTCTCAGAATGTGCTGGGCAATTATTGCTTTTGGGGGAACACAGCATTAAGTTCAACATTGTCACGTTAAATCTCTGTAACCTATTCAAATGAAGTCATATAGATTAATTTTGACTTGTAATTTCACTTGTCATTATTACTGAAGATTACTCTGTCCTACTGTGGAACAGAGTACCTGTCAGAATGAGAAGGTACCATCTAGTATTAAACCATAAATCCCTTAATACCATGATATGCACATGGTATGAGTTTTAAAAATACTATTAGTTTACACATGTGCTAAATTCTTTTCTTTCCATTTCATTATTCACAGATTCTGATATATTTTGACCAATATCCACAGTATAATTTCATAACGTGGATGGTCTGATTTTTTATTGATGTCACTAGAAACAATATGTAGATGTAATGATAGAAAACTGTTATTTTGTTTTTATGACAAAGGAAAAGCAGGTTATTGTTTCATAGTAGGGAGTCATTCAGTGCAATCTTAAGACAGAGGTTGGCATGTCAGAAATGCATATATAGTTTCTCTTTCTCCTACCACTAATATTATATTAAACAACTAGCAAATATCTTGTTTAGCCTAATTACTTTATAATTTTTCTGCTCCCCAAGAAGAGAATTTTTCCCCATTCCATGGAACTTATAGAATCACCTAATATAAAATACTTCTTTTTTTTTTTTTTTTTTTTTTTTTTTATTTTTTTTTTTTTTTTTATTTTTTATTGCATTTTAGGTTTGGGGGTACATGTGAAGAACATGGAAGATTGTTGCATAGGTACACACATGGCAGTGTGATTTGCTGCCTTCCTCCCCATCACCTATATCTGGCATTTCTCCCCCATGCTATCCCTCCCCAACTCCCCACCCCCCACTATCCCTCCCCTTTTCCCCCGACAGACCCCAGTGTGTGATACTCCCCTCCCTGTGTCCATGTGTTCCCATTGTTCAACACCCGCCTATGAGTGAGAACATGCGGTGTTTGATTTTCTGTTCCTGTGTCAGTTTGCTGAGAATGATGGTTTCCAGGTTCATCCATGTCCCTACAAAGGACACGAACTCATCGTTTTTGATGGCTGCATAATATTCCATGGTGTATATGTGCCACATTTTCCTGTCCAGTCTATGATCGATGGGCATTTGGGTTGGTTCCAGGTCTTTGCTATTGTAAACTGTGCTGCAATGAACATTCGTGTGCATGTGTCCCTATAGTAGAACGATTTATAGTCTTTTGGATATATACCCAGTAATGGGATTGCTGGATCAAATGGAATTTCTATTTCTAGGTCCTTGAGGAATCGCCACACCGTCTTCCACAATGGTTGAACTAATTTACACTCCCACCAACAGTGTAAAAGCGTTCCTATTTCTCCACAACCTCTCCAGCATCTGTTGTCTCCAGATTTTTTAATGATCGCCATTCTAACTGGCGTGAGATGGTATCTCAATGTAGTTTTGATTTGCATTTCTCTAATGACCAGTGATGATGAGCATTTTTTCATATGTTTGTTGGCTTCATGTATGTCTTCTTTTGTAAAGTGTCTGTTCATATCCTTCGCCCACTTTTGAATGGGCTTGTTTGTTTTTTTCTTGTAAATGTGTTTCAGTTCTTTGTAGATTCTGGTTATCAGCCCTTTGTCAGATGGGTAGACTGCAAAAATTTTTTCCCATTCTGTTGGTTGCCGATTCACTCTAATGACTGTTTCTTTTGCTGTGCAGAAGCTATGGAGTTTGATTAGGTCCCATTTGTCTATTTTGGCTTTTGTTGCCACTGCTTTTGGTGTTTTGGTCATGAAGTCCTTGCCTACACCTATGTCCTGAATGGTTTTGCCTAGATTTTCTTCTAGGGTTTTTATGGTGTTAGGTCTTATGTTTAAGTCTTTAATCCATCTGGAGTTAATTTTAGTGTAAGGTGTCAGGAAGGGGTCCAGCTTCTGCTTTCTGCACATGACTAGCCAGTTTTCCCAACACCATTTATTAAACAGGGACTCATTTCCACATTGTTTGTTTTTGTCAGGTTTGTCAAAGATCAGGTGGTTGTAGATGTGTTGTGTTGCATCGGAGGTCTCTGTCCTGTTCCATTGGTCTATATCTCTGTTTTGGTACCAGTACCATGCTGTTTTGATTACTGTAGCTTTGTAGTATAATTTGAAGTCCGGGGAGTGTGATGCCTCCAGCTTTGTTCTTTTTGCTTAGAATTGACTTGGCTATGCGGGCTCTCTTTTGGTTCCATATGAAGTTTAAGGTGGTTTTTTCCAGTTCTTCAAAGAAGGTCATTGGTAGCTTGATAGGGATAGCGTTGAATCTGTAAATTACTTTGGGCAGTATGGCCATTTTGACAATATTGATTCTTCCTAGCCATGAACATGGAATATTTCTCCATCTGTTTGTGTCCTCTCTTATTTCATTGAGCAGTGGTTTGTAGTTCTCCTTGAAGAGGTCCTTTACGTTCCTTGTTAGTTGTATTCCTAGGTATTTTATTCTCTTTGTAGCGATTGTGAATGGCAGTTGGTTCTCTGATTTGGCTCTCTTTAAGTCTGTTATTGGTGTATAGGAATGCTTGTGATTTTTGCACATTGATTTCTATATCCTAAGAGCTTTTGCTGAAGTTGCTTATCAGTTTCAGGAGATTTTGGGCTGAGACGATGGGGTCTTCTAGATATACAATCATATCGTCTGCAAAATAAAGACAATTTGACTTCCTCCTTTCCTATTTGAATACCCTTTATTTCTTTTTCTTGCCTGATTGCTCTGGCTAGAACTTCCAGTACTATATTGAATAGGAGTGGTGAGAGAGGACATCCTTGTCTAGTGCCAGATTTCAAAGGGAATGCTTCTAGTTTTTGCCCATTCAGTATGATATTGGCTGTTGGTTTGTCTGTAAATAGCTTGTATCATTTTGAGATATGTTCCATCAATACCTAGTTTATTGAGAGTTTTTAGCATAAAGGGCTGTTGAATTTTGTCAAAGGCCTTCTCTGCATCAATTGAGATAATCATGTGGTTTTTGTCTTTGGTTCTGTTTATGTGGTGGATTATGTTTATAGATTTGCGTATGTTGAACCAGCCTTGCATCCCCCGGGATGAAGCCTACTTGATCATGGTGGATAAGCTTTTTGATGTGCTGTTGCAATCGGTTTGCCAGTATTTTATTGAAGATTTTTGCATCTATGTTCATCATGGATATTGGCCTGAAGTTTTCTTTTTCTTGCTGAGTCTCTGCCAGGTTTTGGTATCAGGATGATGTTGGTCTCATAAAATGATTTAGGAGGGATTCCCTCTCTCTTGAATTGTTTGGAATAGTTTCAGAAAGGAATGGTACCAGCTCCTCTTTGTATGTCTGGTAGAATTCGGCTGTGAACCCATCTGGACCTGGGCTTTTTTTGGGTGGTAGGCTCTTAATTGCTGCCTCAACTTCAGACCTTGTTATTGGTCTATTCAGGGTTTCAACTTCTTCCTGGTTTAGGCTTGGGAGGATGCATGTGTCCAGGAATTTATCCATTTCTTCCAGGTTTACTAGTTTATGTGCATAGAGTTGTTTGTAATAATCTCTGATGATGGTTTGAATTTCTGTGGAATCTGTGGTGATATCCCCCTTTATCGTTTTTTTATTGCATTTATTTGATTATTTTCTCTTTTCTTTTTTATTAATCTGGCTAGTGGTCTGTCTATTTTGTTGACCTTTTCAAAAAACCAGCTCCTGGATTTGTTGATTTTTTGAAGAGTTTTTCGTGTCTCTATCTCCTTCAGTTCTGCTCTGATCTTAGTTATTTCTTGTCTTCTGCTAGGTTTTGAGTTTTTTTGATCTTGCTCCTCTAGCTCTTTCAATTTTGATGATAGGGTGTCAATTTTAGATCTCTCCTTGCTTCTCATGTGGGCATTTATTGCTATATACTTTCCTCTAGAGACTGCTTTAAATGTCTCCCAGAGATTCTGGTATGTTGTGTCTTCATTCTCGTTGGTTTCAAAGAACATCTTCATTTCTGCCTTCATTTCATTGTTTATCCAGTCAATATTCAAGAGCCAGTTGTTCAGTTTCCATGAAGCTGTGTGGTTCTGAGTCAGTTTCTGAATTCTGAGTTCTAACTTGATTGCACTGTGGTCTGAGAGACTGTTTGTTATGATTTCTGTTCTTTTGCATTTGCTGAGGAGTGATTTACTTCCAATTATGTGGTCAATTTTAGAGTAGGTGTGATGTGGTGCTGAGAAGAATGTATATTCTGTGGATTTGGGGTGGAGAGTTCTGTAAATGTCTATTAGGTTTGCTTGATCCAGGTGTGAGTTCAAGTCCTGGATATCCTTGTTAATTTTCTGTCTTGTTGATCTGTCTTAACATTGACAACGGGGTGTTCAAGTCTCCCACTATTATTGTGTGGGAATCTAAGTCTCTTTGTAAGTCATTGAGAACTTGCCTTATGTATCTGGGTGCTCCTGTATTGGGTGCATATATATTTAGGATCGTTAGCTCTTCTTGTTGCATTGATCCTTTTACCATTATGTAATGTCCTTCTTTGTCTCTTTTGATCTTTGTTGGTTTAAAGTCTATTTTATCAGAGATGAGAATTGCAACTCCTGCTTTTTTTGCTCTCCATTTGCTTGGTAAATCTTCCTCCATCCCTTTATTTTGAGCCTTTGTGTATCTCTGCATGTGAGATGGGTTTCCTGGATACAGCACAGCGATGGGTTTTGGCTTTTTATCCAGTTTGCCAGTCTATGTCTTTTAATTGGGGCATTTAGTCCATTTACATTTAGGGTTAATATTGTTATGTGTGAATTTGATCCTGCCATTTTGATGCTAGGTGGCTGTTTTGTCTGTTAGTTGATGCAGTTTCTTCATTGTGTTGATGGTCTTTACTGTTTGGTATGTTTTTGGAGTGGCTGGTACTGGTTGTTCCTTTCTACGTTTAGTGCCTCTTTTAGGAGCTCTTGTAAAGCAGGCCTGGTGGTGATGAAATCTCTGAGTACTTGCTTGTTCGCAAAGGATTTTATTTTCCTTCACTTATGAAGCTCAGTTTGGCTGGATATGAAATTCTGGGTTGAAAGTTCTTTTCTTTAAGGATGTTGAATATTGGCCCCCACTCTCTTCTGGCTTGTAGGGTTTCTGCTGAGAGATCTGCTGTGAGTGTGATGGGCTTCCCTTTGTGGGTAACCCGACCTTTCTCTCTGGCTGCCCTTAGCATTTTCTCCTTCATTTCAACCCTGGTGAATCTGACGATTATGTGCCTTGGGGTTGCTCTTCTTGAGGAATATCTTTGTGGTGTTCTCTGTATTTCCTGGACTTGAATATTGGCCTGCTTTCCTATGTTGGGGAAGTTCTCCTGGATAATATCCTGAAGAGTATTTTCCAGCTTGGTTTCATCCTCTCCTTCACATTCAGGTACACCTATCAAACGTAGATTAGGTCTTTTCACATAGTCCCATATTTCTTGGAGACTTTGTTCATTCCTTTTTACCCTTTTTTCTCTACTCTTTCCTTCTCGTTTTATTTCATTGAGTTGATCTTCGACCTCTGATATCCTTTCTTCTGCTTGGTCAATTCGGCTGTTGAAACTTGTGCACGCTTCGCAAAGTTCTTGTGTTGTATTTTTCAGCTCCATCAATTCACTTACATTCCTCTCTAAGTTGGTTATTCTCATTAGCATTTCGTCAAATCTTTTTTCAAGGTTGTTAGTTTGTTTGCATTGGGTTAGAACATGTTCTTTTAGCTCACAGAAGTTTCTTACTACCCACCTTCTGAAGCTTGATTCAGTCATTTCATCACACTCATTGTCCATCCAGCCTTGTTCCCTTGCTGGTGAGGAGTTGTGATCCCTTGTAGGAGGAGAGGCGTTCTGGTTTCGGGTGTTTACCTCCTTTTTGTGCTGGTTTCTTCCCATCTTTGTGGATTTATCTATGTGTGGTCTTTGTGGTTGGTGATTTTCAGATGGGGTCTCTCAGTGGACGTCCCGTTTGTTGATGATGAAGTTATTTATTTCTGTTTCTTAGTTTTCCTTCTAACAGTCTGGCCCCTCTGCTGTAGGACTGCTGAGGTCCACTCCCCGGCCCTGCTTGCCTGGGGGGATCACCTGCAGCAGCTGCAGAACAGTAATGGTTGCTGCCAGTCTCTTCTTCTGCTATCTTTGTCCCAGAAAGAATACCCGCCAGATGTCCGTCTGAGCACTCCTTTGTGAGGTGACTCGTTGGATATGTGGGGGATCAGGGAGCCTCCGCGCTTTCACTGGGAGCTGCAATCCTCAGCTGCTCCTAATCGGCCATCTTGGATCCCCCATAAAATACTTCTTTACCCTAAGAGGCCAACTCTTGTTTTTGTTTTTTATTTTAATTTACAACTTTTACTTTTTTCAAATTATAGGACACCATTTGGCCTAGGGAAAAAAATTACTGGAGGACCCACATGTTTTATACATACTAAATTAAGATTAATTGAATTAATTTATTTCAAAATTACTGATTTGATAAATTTTCTTTATATGGAAGAATAAGGGAGACTGATTAAAAGTAAGAAAGTAGAGGGTCTAGGAAATTTAAAATGTAAATTGTCAGTCCTTAAAGAAACAGTATATATATATAACTGAAACTCTTAAATTGTTTTTCAACTCTTCAACTATTAATGGTTCAATAGTTCCTTTAGAAAAATCAGGCTTGGTTTCAGCTACGATTTGTCTAATTGATTATACATGAAATAATTCCAGTTATAATTCATTTGATTGTACAAAAATCCATTTAATAATTATTTATTCGTTTATTAGGGTTACCAAGATGTGCTCCGGATAGGGAAATTAGGAATTTATGGTGTTTAATTATCTTTAATGTAAATATATATTATATGTTTTAGATAATTATAAAGATTAATAGTAAGCTCCATAGTTTTTATAGTGGGTTGCTAAAAAACTTTCAACGGCCAGGCGCAGTGGCTCACGCCTATAATCCCAGCACTTTGGGAGGCCAAGGCAGGCAGATCACCTGAGGTCAGCAGTTTGACACCAGCCTGGCTAACATGGTGAAACTCCGTTTCTACTAAAAATAAAAAAAAAATTAGCTGGGTGTGGTGGCAAGCACCTGTAATCCCAGCTACTCGGGAAGCTGAGGCAGGAGAATCTCTTGAACCAGGGAGGCAGAGGTTCCAGGGAGGCAGAGGTTGCAGTGAGCCAAGATTGCGCCTTTCAACATTTTTAACAATGAAATGTAAGATTCGTGTGAATTTTCTTTTAATTTATTAAATACATATGTGCAGTACTTATTTTGTAACCATATTAAAATTTGCTGTTTTGGCAGAGAGTATGCAATAAGCTGATATTTGCACTTCTTTGAGAACTTTTTCCCTAAAAATTTTCTCAGAGACTCTAGCTAGCCTAAATGTATGTTTCCAAGGCACGAGAGACATCTTGGGATAACACACAAAATTCCCAGAACTTTTCTTTTTCATTACTTCTGTTTATGCTTTTACATTAATAAGTCCTAGACTTTGAAATTTCTGAGTGAATGGTGAGTTTTACCTTTCCCAACCAGCCTAATGAGTTAATTTAAAATTTTCTCACCTCTTTGGCATAGTGGCCAGGATCCATAAATTTTGTGGTGATGCGATTTAGTCCAATTAAAAGGCTGCTTCTTTCCTGCTGTGAGGTAAGCTGCACCTCTTTTTGTTCCAATTTTCTGGTATTCTTCCCAAAGGGTGCCAGCCCTAGATAAATTAACAACTTCGTAAAGCCTTCTTTCACTGAAGCGACTTTAAGATAACATGCTGAGTCTTTCTAAATTCAGCAGACTAAGAATATCAGTCTCTTTTTTGTCATATTGAAATGTTGGAAGAGTGTGTGTGTGTGTGTGTGTGTGTGTGTGTGTGTGTGTAAATGTATTTTCCTTGTCTTTGGCTATCATAGGTCTAGAGGTAGAAGTAGAAACAAAACTGGTTTTTTTAGGAGTAGGAATATAAGGGCACTGTGTGTGTGTGTGTGTGTAGGGGTATTAATTAAATCTCTATTAGAGTGCATTATTTATTTGTGTATCAGTTATCTACAGTTTAAAAGGTTGTACGATATCTTCAAGGTAAGGACAAGGTTAGAATCAGATAATCCAGCAATATGTGCTATAGACAATGGATAGCTTTCCACTGACACATTAAAGTTTTTCTATAGTAACTTCCTGATTCTGTTTGTTTTTGATAATTTTTTTTACTGGACTTATATATCATTCCCCCACTTACTGGAGTTAGAATGAAATGCCAAAATGATATATTCAATACCAGACTGTAATCCTCTATGTTACTTATTAAACTGTTATAAAAAGGGGAAATACTTTCAAAAGCTGTAAAAATTCCTTAGCAATTCTAAAACAAAGATTACTATTATGAATACAATATCACGCAAAAACATGACATAAACTAATGCATTTAATGTAATTTCATTTATACAGTTTCTAAAACAGGTTAAAAATGTTTATAAATGTATGTATATGAAATAAAATTATAAAGAAAACTAAGGACATATTATAAAATCCATAAGAGAAGTTCTTATTTGACCAAATATTTCTGCTGACGAATTTAAAAATTGTTTAAAAACTGTATCAAACTAGAGTGGCACACGTCCTACCACTCCCCATTTTCACAGTCAGTCACAATGGTTTCCGTTAATGATTTTATACTATTTGAGATCTTGTGCATGTGTGATGCTTCAGTACTTATGTATAGGGATAGAACAGAATCTTTTCACCCACCAAGGAATGTTCTAATGGCTTCCCCCTCTTATCACACATTATAGGCTGCCATTATAATAGAAATTATTGTAGAGGAGTAAAGAAATCATTTTCCCTCTGTTTTCCTAGGTTCCCTTCTTGGGGCCCAGCAAATTACACTGACAAAAGGCAGATTAGCAAAAGAAATATAAACAGATGCTTATTAATGCTTGCATCATTCATATACAAAGGAGCAGTCAGTGATGAGTAAGTCAAAGAGGTGGTTAAAACTTGGGGTTATGTAAAATCTTAACAAAAGAACAATAATGTAGAGAAGTGGCAGACAAAAAGGATTTACGCTTCTGTATTAGTCCATTCCCACATTGCTATGAAAACTACCTGAAACTGGGTAATTTATGAAGAAAAGAGATTTAATTGGCTCACAGTTCTGCAGCCTGTACAGGAAGCATGGCTGGGGAGGCCTCAGGAAACTTACAATCATGGCAGAAGGTGAAGGGGAAGCAGGTACATCTTTACATGGTGGAGCAGGAGAGAGAGAGCATGAAAGGGGAGATGGTACACATTTTAAACAACCAGATCTCAAGAGAACTCACTCACCATCACAGGAACAGCAAGGGGGAAATCTGTCCCCACAATCCAATCACCTCCCACCAGGCCCTTCTTCCAATACTGAGGATTATAATTCCACATGTGATTTGGGTGGGGACATAGAGCCAAACCATATCAGCTTCTAAGAGCATCAAACTGTAGGACGTTTAGGGTTATGGGGGAAATTAGTGGAGTAAGGTTTGTTGTGCAGGTCCATCTTGGTGTCAACTTTGCATCTTTTTCATGGTCAAAGAACTTCCCCACAAGAGGGTATTTATGGGAGTCCTCATTCTCAAAAGTTTCTACTTTTAGTCAGGTAAAAGAATCCCATTGAAGGCTTCTTTCTGCATTTGGTGAATCTCAAAAGCCTTTGCTAAAAATTACCCTTATGCTAAAATGGCATATTTTTGAGTGGCATACTCTGAAACCGTCGTCATATAGACCCAAGATTGGCCCTGAAGCATTCTGTTGCAGTTTCCCTCCCTTAAGAAGGAATAGAGGCTTAGATTGAGGTATTTAGATAAGGACACTAGCACACACATTTAACAAAGGCTACCTGCGTATTAACTTTAAAATTTATTGAATTCTAGAGAAAATTGAACCCAATATGTTAACAGCAACTTGGATTATTTAGAAATTCTCGACAGGGATGCTAGTGACATTTTGGACAGGACGATTTTTTAATATTAATTGTCTGTTTCCTAAATACTGCATGATATTTAGCATTGTTGGTAGTTGGGCAATAAGTTTCAGTAGCACCCAAGTTTTTGTGACATCCAAAAACCTCCCCACCCATTTCCAATTACCACTGGGGGAAATACCATCTGTATTAGTTTATTTTCACGCTGCTATGATAAAATACCGAAGACATGATGAAATACCCGAGACTGGATAATTTATAAAGGAAAGAGATTTAATTGACTCACAGTTCTGTATTGCTGGGGAGGTCTCAGGAAACTTACAATCATGGTCCACAATGATTCCCTTCCAAGGGGAAGCAAATACACCCTCCTTCACATGGTGGCAGAAAGAAGTGCTGAGCAAAGGGGGAAAAGCCCCTAAAAAACTTTCAGATCTCAGTGAGAACTCACTCATTATCATGAGAACAGCATGGAAGAATGACCCCCATGATTCATTTACCTCCCACTGAGTCCCTCCCATTACATGTAGGGATTATGGGAACTACAATTCAAGATGAGATTTGGGTGGGGGACACAGCCAAACCATGTCACCATCCCTGATTTAAAATACTACCACCTTCAGAGGCTCATTATTCACAGTACTCAAGTGAAAGCAACTCAGCTGTCCATTGACAGATAAAATGGATAAGAAAACACCTTTCCTTAGTCCTGGAAATACACTTACAACAGAATATTATTCAGGTTTGGAAAGGAAAAAAATGGTATATGCTACAACATGGATGAACCTTGTGGCCATTATACTATATGAAATAAGTCAGTCACAGATAAATACTGTGTGATTCCACTTATATGAGTAACTAAACTCATAAAAACAGAAAGTAGAATGCATTTTCAATGGGTAAGAGAGAGAGGAAAACGGGAGATGTTGTTTAATGGGTATAGAATTTTAGTTTTGCAAGTCAAAAAAAATTATGGAAATTGCTTGCACAACCAAATAACTATACTTAACACCTCTGTATACTTAAAAATGATTGTGTACACTTAAAATGATTAAGATGAACTTTATACTTAGAATGATTTAAGTGGTAAATTTTAGGTAACATAGATTTTATCACAATTTAAAAAATACTGCCACCAGTCTGAAATATTAAGAAAAACATTATTTTAGTGTATATGATATTATATCACTTACATATTGGGACACCCAAACAGTGACATTTTATGAACAAATTATGACTTTAAAAATTGCAAGTGGATAAAACTAATCATACATTTCAACATCTCAAGAAATATTTCTTTTAAATATGTTCTTTACAATGATACCAGTTCTCTACTTGGTGCAGTGGCCTAGAAGAATATTTTATAAAAGTCCTAGAGATTTTCTATACAAGTTATTTTACAAATTCATTACCAAATAAATGCATTGAGGGCTAGTTCTCAGTAGAAATGTGAAGTCATGTTAAAAATAAAATCTATTAGCACAACTGTCAGAACTTAAATGCATAAATAACAGGATTTTAGGCTTTGGAGAGCCTTGAAAATTTTTTTTTCATGCCTCAGCTCTATCACAGTTGTCCTTTGCGCTTACAAGCCCACTCTGCAGGCTTTTCATTGCTTGTGTAGAAACATGCTAAGTGGCAATATTTCTTTAAGATGGGATTTATTTCTAAATTTATTGTCAGGTCCTCCAGTATTTCGTTTAACCAAACAATGTCAAATCTTGACTTTTCTAGATGTTACATTAAGGGAGAAACACATTTAAGAACACTAAACTTGGGTCAAGAGATTCAAGTTTACTTAGATTTGATCAGGTTGGGTTAAAATTTAAGCTAAAAGTAAACTAAAGGCTAACCGAAGATATTAATGTCACATCAAAGTGAGATAGAGCCAAGATAATTCACAATGTTTGGTGTTAGCATATGAACTTGGCCCTAATATAGTACTAAAAGATGTGCTAGGTTTTCCAAGGAAATTTTTTAATTAGATATATTTGAGTCCTGTCCTACAGTAATGCATAGAATATTCTTTATGTCTTCCCAGATTTACGTCCTTTTCAATCATCCTCTTTTCAAGGAGTGGTGTAAAAATGTGGATGTGGGGGAAAGGAGAGGTGTGACAATAAATGTTATTTATAAAAAGTCATTAAGGAAAGAGATTTAGTGTGGTATCAAATAAAAAAATCTGGACTTAGATAAGGAGAGACTATTGCAATAGAGAAAATAGAGCTACTGTCATACAGAGAACACTCAGTTCGTAAGATTTCTAAGCATCTTAAAGGGCAGGCAGATGTGGTCTTTCTCTCTCTCTCTCCTCTTTCTTTCTTTGGTTCTTTGATTCTTTCTTTCCTCTCTTTTTTTTTTTTTAAAATTTGCAATGCTTATTTTTTAGTGTAGTCTATTTAATTGTCAAATGAAAATTTAATATATCCAAGCTCTATCACATGATGATTTGATATAGATATACATTATGTAATGATTACCACAATCAAATTAAGTAAAATGTTTGTCACCACCCATGCTGTACTTTAGAGTCCCTGAACTTGTTCATCTTGTAGCTGGAAGTTTATATCATTTGACCAATATCTCCCCATTTCCCCCACCTTTCCTTAATCCTGGCAACCATGTTCTATGCTCTTGATTCTATGAGATCTACACCCCATGCTCACTGCAGCTTTATTCACAATAGCCAAGATATGGGAGCAATCTAAGTGTCCATCAATGGATGATTTGGCAAAGAAAATGTGATATAGAAAGGAAATTCTGTCATTTGCAACAACATGGATGAACCTGGAGGATATTATGGTAAGTGAAATAAGCTAGGCACAGAAGGGAAAATACTACATGATCACACTTATATGTAAAATCTAAAGAAATCAAATTCATGACTTTATAGGGAAGAGTAAACAAGTCTAGAAAGAATTGGGTGTGGGGATATGGAATGAGCAGATATGGTCGCTAATCGGACAGTTAAGCAGGAAATGTTTTTCTTTGAGGTCAGCTGATTCTCTGGGAGGTACTTTTAGAGGAGGTAAGGTTGCTCCACATTCCAATGTTTGCTGGAGCTCAAGGGTGGGCTGAAATTTAGGGGCCTGGGGAAAGAGAAACCTGACCAAAGTTTGGTGATGTCAAGTTAGTAGGTACTTGTCCAAATTGGTCAGTGGGGGCAAGTCATTCAGCCAATCATTTATGAGACAAAGAATGGAAATTTGAAGGGTCTGTGTCTGGCCTTTTCATAGGTGAACAAGGGGGGGAATCTGTGAGTCTTAACTATTTCATATGGGAAACGATGGTTCTGTAGAGTGACACAGGAGTCTCCAACCCCCAGGCTGCTTACTGGCACCAGTCTGTGGCCTGTTAGGAATCAGGCAGCACAGCAGGAGGTGAGCAAGCATTCACAATAGGGATCTAGGTGGTGTGCTCCTTGTAAGAATCTAATGGCTGATGATCTGAGGTGGAACAGTTTAATTCCAAAACCACACCTGCCTCCGCAATGTGGGTCCATGGAAAAATTGTCTTCCACTGTCACCAAAAAGATTGGGGACTGCTGCAGCAACCCATTTCCAGAACACAAATGTGAGGATTTTCTTCACTGTCACTGTTTGCTGTTTTCCAGGAGCACAAGGCTTAGTGTAAGTTCAACAATGTCAGTAGCTTAGCGGAAAGTATACAAGTTGTTAAACAAATCCTCAAGTTAAAGTCTTAGTTCTTAAACCTATTGGTTTGACTGTGCACAATCTACTTGGCATCTTTGGGCCTCAGAGTCATTAGAGATCATAATACATGCTCAACTTAATTACACAGTTGTTGTGAGGATCAAAGGAGAAAAAAAAGGAAATGCATTTTAATGGGCTAAATAAAGTTGCTGCTATTAAGTCATCTATGGGTCAGACCTTTGTAGGACAACTGCTTCCTAGTTATCGTTTGTCCACAGAAACATCACCTCTTATTTGTTCAAGTTCTAGTATATTGCTATGAAACCCAGTCCAGAGTTTTACCTCACAATTCTCACTTGTTGACTGGGCAAGGAAACTCTTATAAAACCACAAACTCTGATAGGAACAGTTTTTATATTTGCATTCATTTATTCAGCTATGACTTGTTCACTGCTTTTTGGGATAAAAGCTCCTAGATATAAAGGAGAGAATTGAGCTCAATGTCTCATTGGTTGGGGGAAGATACAGCAGTATTACGGGTTTCATAGGGGGACGTCTCCATATATTCACAGGTGTGATAAAGTAATGTGAAATTTTTCATAATATAGCAAAACACATAAAAGGAAGCACTGTAATGATTTTAGAGATTCAACTCTCTAAGACAATAATATAATTCAAAATAAAATGGATAATTACAAAATTTTAAAATAAAACATAACAAGTTTCCTTTGTAGAACTACGCAAAATTTTAAATCAGTATACTCAAACTGACTCCAGTGCTATGAGTGCTTATGTCTCAATGTATCTAGGGCAATTTGTGGCCTTTTATTTTTCTTTCCCATCAGTAAACAACAATATGTCTTTTGAACTCATTATTGCAGGTACTGCATTTTATGAAAATTAGCAGATAGCTCAGAAAGTGATGGGGAAAAATGCAGATAATGGAATCATGGCATTCTGGAGCATTTCTGGCATTCACTACTGGATGTGCTACCGCTGGGTATGTTCTCCCTTAGGCGTCTTTAGGTCTTGAGCCTTCAGCTCTTCTCAGAGAGGATAATATATTTCTTATTCCTATTAATCATGGACACAACCTATTGCTGGCTTCTCTCTCTTTAATACCATTCTCAGAAATGAGAAAGTATTTTTTATACCTTTATATGACCTTCTGTGTATTCTGATAATGACAAAATATAATTACTGTTCCCCAGAAAATAAAAGGAAGGGCAGGTCCTATCTAGACATTTCCTTATCCATCATGGTTTCTATGCTCATTATTACAGTCACTTCCTTTTAAAGTGCTCTGAGCTCCTTTGCACTCTCTTGCTCCCTTAATTACTCCCACTTGACAAATCTCAACCCTTCAACTATTTTCACCCAAGGAGCTGAAAATTTCTGGGAAAAATAAAATCCATACAACTTTGCTGACCATTATCCCACTTAAAATTCATAACAACCATCAGAAAGGGCACTAAAGCCTAATACATTTTCCTAGGATATTTATTTTCCCGCTTTTCAAAACAGTCGGTTTACAGATCCTTCTCGCTATTTAAGCTCCTACTCTCATACACCACCCCAATCTTAGCTGCTGAGGTTGCCTCTTACTTCATGAATAGAAGCAAAGAGCATCTCTGCCATCTTCCTTGTTGACTGACTTTCCACAACCTTCACCCTTTTTATGAGGTGACAGTACCTCTACTCCCATCAAAAGCCATCACCCCCAACTTAGCGTGGAGTGCCATCCCTTCTGCCTTCTCAAGGGCAATTCTCCCATTTCTACTTTTTCATCTTATCCACAGAAAACACATTTTGGCAGCTCCCTTCTCATAAAAGAAAGAATTCTCACCTTAATACCGTCCTCTTAACTAACACCTTTTTTATCTGCTCTTCCTCACATGAAAACTTTTCAAATGCATTATAGTTTTGGACACTTTGTCAGCAACCATCCAACCAGCCTATTAAGCCTATTTGTCTAAGCTTCCAACAAGCTTCCATATTGCCTTATCCAAAGGTTTTCATCAACTTCTTTGTATCCCTTAACTCTGTTGACTTTCTTGAAATATTTCTAGTCTTCATGAAACCCTTCCTTCTCTGGATTCCACATTTCCAGGTTTACTCATCATTGACTCCCTCGTCTCCTTCACTGGCTTCACCTCTTCTCCACCTCCACATGATGGAATAATCTAGGGTACAGTCCTTCCTATGCTCTTCCTAGACCAGTGGTTCTCAAGCCAGGATGCTGTCTCAAATCACTTAGAGGGTTCTTTATGTAAATATAGAGAAAAATCCTCTCAACATTTTAAATTTAATTGACCTGGAACAGAGCATGACATCTGTATGTTTAAAAAGCTTCCTAAATGATTCCAAAATGTAGTCAGGATTGAGGAACACTGCCTCAGAAAATATTCAGACCCATAGTTGTAAGTACCAATTATATGCTGTTGATTCCAAATAGATATCGCCAGCCAGGATCTTTCCCTATTTGCCTATTTGATATTGCCACTCAGATGTCAAAGCATCTTAAAAGGAACATATTCAAAATGGAATTTAATGTCTTACTTTTCCTCAATTCTGCACAGCTTATCTATCAAGTATTACTGACATCCTATCAAAAATATATCTGGAATGTATCTCTTTTTCTTCATTTCCATTATCTCTTTCCTAATTCAAATTGCTTTGATTTTATTCCTTGACTGCAGCAATAGCCTTTCATTTCCACTGGTCTCCTTGCTTTTATACCACATTCTTCTCCATTCTGTATACTATAAGCAGACTTTCGTTAATGTAAACCATACCAAGTTTCTCCTTTGTTTTCATGTCCTCTAATTGCCTTGCATTGCTCTTAAAATACAAACTCCTTACTATGATTTTAAAGGCCCTATGTGATCTGTCCGAGGGTACTTCCTAAAGCAATTTTCATATAACATTTTCAATTACTCACTATCCTCCAACCTTACTATTTTCTGTTTTGCAAATACATCATGATTTTTTTTGCCTTAAGGCCTTTGCACTTGCTGGTCTCTCTGCCCCTAGTTGGCCCTTTTCCATACCTTGTGCTTCATCTTTCTGCTGTGAGGCCAAGTATAATTTCCTCAAAAATATCACAATTGTTAAGAACACTGCCTGTTTGTCAAACTATATAGGTTAAAATCTCATCTCCATCATTTCCTAATAGTGTAATCTTGGAAGAGCTAGGTAAACAATTTGTGACTGAGTATTTGCATATGTAAAATTAAGATGACACTAATGCCAACATCCCAAGTTGTTGAAATAGCCTAATCAATGCAAATGGGAAATAGAGAAGTACTTGATGCAAAAGTATCCAATAAATGTTAACTGTTACTATAATTGTCTGATTATCTTATATAAAGCAAGGTAGCTTGTCTATCACCTTGATTTTTGTCTTCAAAAAATACTTATCTCCCTTTTCTTGATTATTTTTTAATTAACTTCGATTTCAGTTAATTTTTATTTTCTGCCTTCTCAAACTAAACCCACCACTACAACCCAAGCCTTGCTAGATTTAAGTTCTATGAAAGCAGGGATCTTATTTGTCTTGTACAATGCAGATGACACAGAATATAGGACAGAACCTGGCACAGAGTAAGTGCTAAGTAAATATTTGTTAAATCAATGGTGATTAGTATAAACTGAGCATAGGTTTTATTCAGGTTTTTAAAGAGAGGAGTATGTGAGAATGAAATCAGTAGATATCAGTGAGTATAGACATTCTAAAAATCAAGAACTATTTTATTGGGTTTAAACCTGACTCTGTACCTCTTTCTAAGACAAGACTTTGGATAACTCAAACGTGGAAAATGACATATTACCTCCATATGAAAAACATCAGGTTTTAAAAAACTTGCTATACAATTACCACTATCATGATAAAAACAATTGTACTTTTTTATTCTAAGAGACATTATACTGAAATAAATTCAAATTCTATTAGTCAATTATTTGAAGTATTTCTAGTAAATACTTCAAATGAAGTATTATAAGGTAATATTTTTATCTAAAAGTTTGAGATCAATTTAGTTTTGGATGCAAATTAACTATGTGTTCAACCAACGCACAATGATTTCATTGGAAGAGAAGACCCTACAGCTTATGTTTACAATTTAAAGACAAATACCATCTTCAAATTTCTTTAGAATGCATTTTTAAAAAATAATGTGAATTTATCTTGATTACTACAACTTCATCCTCAAAAACAAAATTTTATCTGCCTAGGAAAGGATATGAGCAATATTAAGGCAAGTTCAAAAGCTCTTGAATGAATAGAGAATCAGTCATGCTGAAGGGGCCTCACAGTTTATTAAATGAGTTTTCAAGAGACATCATATTCTTCATTGTATTCTACCACTTAGGTTGAGTGGATTCTAAAAAATCATGGGAATTTCAAGCACAAATGCCCTTTTATTGCCTTGTAAAATCCCCCACTTGTTCCATTCCAAAACATCATTCTATATTTTTACTGAATTTGAAAAAGTGAAATGAAACAGAATAAAAATTTCTTTGTTGCAATGCTAATACTTCAAAAACTGGGCTTATAAATGGTCACCACACCTCAGCTTTGAGACTAATGAATCTCTGCTCTCCTCAGTTCTCTCTTTGTGTAAAAAATTGAATGGATGAGTAGCCTGAGATGCTAATTTATTTGAATTACAATAGTGGCCCGAGAAAACCCTAAGCAAAGGTAAATGAATGCATGGATTTTCTGTTCCCATATTGTTTTCTTGGTTTCCCAGTGCTCCAGTGATTTCATCCAAGAGGAAAGCACAAAAAGAATTTTTATCCTATTGCAGATTTAATTTTACTTCAAGAACTTGTCAACTCCCTAAAAGGAATGCTGACCTACCTCACCATTAGTTTTGTATTACTAATGAGCCTTAAGAGGTGAATTACCCATCTTTGAACAAATTTTAAGTGGTTATCCTGTATCAGAGCTGTCTTTTAACTTTTAGTAGCACCTACAATCACCAGACTGAGCTGTACTATATAAGTGCCAACTAGCGAGAGAGTGGTTCACAGATATTTGGGTATTAACTGTCTAACAGTGACAACTATATGTCATTTTGGAACAACTTACTATTAGAGTAACTTAAGTTGGTTACTTTTTAAAACACAGTTTTGAGAAGAAAAAATTCTTCTTTTGCAAAATAATGCCAAGCACAGTGGCTCACGCCTGTAATCCCTGCATTTTGGGAGGTGAGGCTGGTGGATCACCTGAGGCCAGGAGTTCCAGACTAGCCTGGTCAACATGATGAAACGCCGTCTCTACTAAAAATACAAAAAGAAAAAAAAATAGCTGGGCATGGTGGTGCATGCCTGTAAACCCAGCTACTAAGGAGGCTGAGGCAAGAGAATTGCTTGAACCTGGGAGGCAGAGGTTGCAATGAGCAGAGATTGCGCCACTGCACTCCAGCCTGGACAACAAGAGCAAAACTCCATCTAAATAATAATAATTAAACTTTAAAATCATATATAAAATGTTTACCGAGGAATGTATTATTCACCTGATTCTAAATATAAGTTAAATATCAAGTTTCTTACCCACCACTTCTCTTACCTACTATTCAGTAATGCGTACTTGAACGTCAGTATTTAAATATTACAATTTTGGTCCATAGCAGGCTTTACATGTGAGTAGATAAGGTGGAAAAATGCCAAAAGACACATTGCACCTCCAAAAATATCTCTCATTTTGCATCATCTGAAGCACCAATTACTAGTCATTTAATTGAGCACCATCTCCAGAACTTGGTGACATCCACATATTACCCCTTGGAATCACAGACCTCACTTACTACTTTCACAAAGGTACATTGCTCAGATTAGCTAATTTCAAAATCCTGGAAACCAATCAAAAAGTTGTGATATCAGAATGGAGAAATGTCCGTGCTGCATCAGTCCATTCAAGCTGCTATAACTCATAAACTGGGTGGCTGATAATCAACAGAAATTTATTTCTCATGGTTCTGTGGCTGCAAAGTCCAAGATCGAGGTGCTAGCAGATTCAGTGTCTGGTGAGGGTCCACTTTCTGGTTCATAGACAACAATCTTCTCACTGAATCCTCACATGGCAGAACAGGTGGGGGCAGCTCTTTAGGACCTCTTTTGTAAGGGCAGTAATCCCCTTCATGAGGGCACCACCCTCATTACCTAATCACCTACCAAAGGCCTAATCTCCAAATACCCTCACTTTGGGGATTAGAATTCCAATGTATGAGCTATGATGGGACAAATTCAGTTCCTAGCACATGCACTGTATGGAGAACATGAAGGAAGATCCATTTGTGCCTAACTCTAGTGACTGGGTTTAGATCTAGGAAAGAAAGCAGAATGGAACATTCTATGCCATGCTATTATCTATTGGAGAGGCTTACAAGCACCATTTTCTGTGACCTGATTGGAGAAGTCAGTTACCAGATATGTAGTAGGAATAAATGTAGGCCAAGGAAGGAGGAAGCAAAAAATATAGGGGAGAAATATTGGGTAAAGGAAGGAAATAAACATAAACTAACAATCTGCAAGTGTCTAGAGAAGAGTTATTTCAGTAGGAATCTTGGTGACATTGAGTATTAGCCACTTGGATACACGTCTCCTGCTGAGGAGATAAACTTTTAGGGGGATAAGGCTACTTGGAGCATTTTGAAGGTTATACTAGTGGTTTCCAACATTTAGACTATGTACTTCTGGATGGCCTTGAATGATTTCTTCAATAATTGAATCCTAACATCACCCCTATATCAAGTAGGGAGCAATGAATAGCTTTGATAATAAGAACAAAATCTGCACAATCAAAAACGTCAGAAACAACTGCTATGGTGCTATGGTGGATGATCAAGCACTAGATGGGATGTCGAGCTCAACAGACATGACTTTTTTTTTTTTTGAGACGGAGTTTCACTCTTGTTGCCCAGGGTGGAGTACAATGGTGCAATCCAGGCTCACTGCAACCTTTGCCTCCTGGGTTTAATCAATTCTCCTGCATCAGCCTCTTGAGTAGCTGGGATTACAGGCACCTGCCACCATGCCTGGCTAATTTTTTGTATATTTAGTAGAGATGGGGTTTCGCCATATTGACCAGGCTGGTCTCGAACTCCTGACCTCAGATGATTCACCCGCCTCAGCCTCACAAATTGCTGGTATTACAGGTGTGAGCCACTGCGCCCAGCCTTACTTTTTTGTTTTATTTTTAGTTCTGAATTTTCAAAATTGAAGCACGAGAGTGTTAAATACGTAGCATATAAGAGCAGAACTAATTTTTCTTATGAGCCAAGAATAGGACTTCTAAAGGAATGTGACAAAAACAAAGGCTGGGTTGATGTACTTGTAGATGCACCGTGGGCTAGATGTTACAGATTTCTGTCAAAATTGAGTTAATGGGCCAATAATATTTAGAAGATCAGTATATTTCCTTGCAATGGCTAAAAGTAGAAACATGCCTTTGTTTGGGGATGAATTGTGTCCCCCTACAGAAGATATGTTGAATTATTTAATACCCAGTACTTCAGAACTAACCTTATTTGGAAATAAGGTTATTCCAGATGTAATTAGTGAAGATAAGGCTATACTGGAGTAGGGTGGGCTACTAATCCAATATAATTGGTGTTCTTAAAAACAAACAGCCATGTGAAGACATAGGGAGAATTGTATGTGACAACAAAGGCAGAGATTGTAGTTACACAGCTGCAAAGGAAGGAATGCCAAGGATTGCCAGCAAACCACTGGAAGCTAGGGAGAGGCAAGGAGATCATCCCTTGCTGGCTTCAGGTGCAGGAAGGCCCTGTTGACACTTCGATTTCAGACTTCTAGTCTCCAGGTCTTTCACACTTTTCACTTTGATGCGTACAGTCATGTGCCACATTAATAATAGTTTGATTTATGATGGGCCACATATATAACAGTGGTAATATAAAATTATAAAATCTTATTTTCCTTTACCTTTTCTATGTTTTCTAAACATATGTTTAGATACACAATTACTTACAGTTGTGTTACAGTTGTCTACAGTATTCAGTAAAGTCACATGTATACAGGTTTGTAGCACAAGAGTAATAGGTTATACCATATGGCCTCAGTGTGTAGTAGGCTGTACTGTCTAGGTTTATGCAAGTACATTCTATGATGTTTGTACAATAGAATAACCTAATGATACATTTCTCAAAACATACGCATATTGTTAAGAGATGCATGACTATACTAATCCATCTAAGTGAAATCCCCTCTGCATCCAACTAGGTCTCCCCTCCCCATTTATACCCCAACCGAGTCTTATTATAAGGCTCATTACTTCATATTATTTGTTGAATGAATTAATAAGTAAACATTATTCAAAATCTATGAAAATTCCACAGAAAGCCTTATAAATACAGTTTATGATCCAATAAAGTTAAAATAAATCAAAAGATGACCAGAGTATATACTTGGAATATTTTAAAAAGGAAAGAAAAAATAGAAATTAAAAACCTATCTAAAAGCAGACAGAAGGAAAATATTCCATACAAAAATAAATGGGAGTCATCAAAAGTTACACTCAGGAAAAAATGCATATCTTAATGTTTTCATTATTACTGAAAAAAGAATAAAAGTAAATAATATAATCCTCGTAGAAAAAAATAAAAACACAAATGAAACAAAAAACCCTAGAAAAAGAAAATTTATATAGATAAAATATAGTTAAGTGCCTAAATGAATTAGATTAAAACGCCAACAAAAACCAAAATAAACAGAATATTTAAAGATTTTTTAAGGCTTACAAGTTGGAACAAGAAAAAAATAGAAAATCGTTGTATGTAAAATTAAGAATAAGAATAGTGACACAACTTGGGCTGGGCACAGAGGCTCACACCTGTAATCCCAGAACTTTGGGAGGCCGAGGCAGGCAGATCACCTGAGGTCCGTGGTTCAAGACCAGCCTGACCGACATGGAGAAACCTTGTCTCTACTAAAAATATGAAATTAGCCAAGCATGGCACACACCTGTAATCCCAGCTACTAGGGAAACTGAGGTGGGAGAATCCCTTGAACCTGGGAGGAGGAGGTTGCGGTGAGCCGAGATTGCGCCATGGCACTCCAGCTTGGGCAACAAGAGTGAAACTCTATTTCCAAAAAAAAAAAAAGAAAGAATAGTGACACAACGACACAACTTAATGTAGGTAAGGATTAAAATACTTCTAATTTTATAACGCATGTACTTCTATGGTACTACATTTGAAAATCTAAAGGAATTACATGGTTCCTAACAAAAAATGTCAAAAACTTAAATAGACGTATTACTAGTAACATAATTATAAATATTAGTTAAAATCTACCGTTAAAAAAGAACCTCAGAACAAGTTTGTTTTACAAGTGAGTTCTAAAATTCTAAAGACTAGGTCATATCAATGTTTTTAAGAAAGTTTCGATTCTTAGAAAAATTATCAAATTCCATTTATTAAGACTGTATAACTGTGATAACATAATCTTCTTAAAATATACAACAAATATAGAAATTCAATGCTAAAATTGGGATGGAAATAGTAATCTGTAGAATAAATCAATGTGTAAAAACATACCTGTATACTATGACCAAGTAGAGTTTCTTCCAGTAATCCAGTAATTCTGTGTTACTTTTTATTAATATAGTTTATGACTCAATAGCTTAATATGACTTTGTGTTGCTATAAAGGAGTACCCGGGGCCGGGTAATTTATTTAAAAAGTGATTTATTTGGCTCACAGCTCTGTAGGTTGTGCAACAAGCATGATGCCAGCATCTGCTTCTGGGGGAGGGCCTTAGAATTCTTCCACTCATGGTGGAAGGTGAAGGGGAGCAGTGTGCAGAGATCACATGGTGAGATGGGAAGCAAGAGAGAGGGTAGAGGTGGCACTAGGCTCTCTTTAACAATCACTTATCTCAGGGAACTAACTGAGCAAGAACTCACTCCCATGAGAATGGCACCAAGCCATTTATGAAGGATCTGTGCCCCACCCACCCAACATCTCCCACCAAGCCCCACCTCCAACACTGGGAATCAAATATCATCAGACTTGATGGGGCCAAACAAACTATATCCAAATCATAGCATGACTTAATTTCTGAATAGGCAAATCTCATCTTTTTAGTATTCTTTTTTCTAAATTACTTTATCATGAACCTTTATACTTTCATAAAAACTTAGAATTAGTTTGTCACATTCCCCCAAAATTTCAACTTGAGTTTTCAGTGGCATTTCATGAAAAGTAAGTAGTAATCCAGCTTTTATTATTCCATTATATCATTCATTAATATAGCATATCTTTCCATTTATTCGTAGCTGCTTTTATGCCCTATTTAGGAGACGTCTACAGTTTTCTCTATACATGTATTGTGAATCTTTGGTTAGACTAATTGTTAGTTACATTTTGGATCTTGTTGCTAATATATCCCAGGTTTATTAAATTTTTAATTGGATGTTACTGCTTTACAGGAATTGTTTTCTTCGGATTAGACTGTGGTCTGCAGCCTTTTGGGGGTGCCCAAGACACTTTCAAAGTGTACACCCCGTCCAAATTTTTTTCACAATGATATGAAGTATTTATCTGCCTTTTTCACTCTGCTTCATTCATGAGTATGCAGTGTATTTTTTCCGGAGGCTACATGACATATATCACAGCAGACTGGAATGAGAATCTAGCTGTTTCCTACTATTAGAATATTTGCAAAATCCTGAAACAGTGTCAATCCTTAAATTTATCTGCTTTGGCTATTTATTCATAAGACACATCTTTATGTAACCTAAAATGGATTTAATATTATAATTTTTAATAAATATGTATTTTTAAAATATCTGTTTTTATTTGTAATTCATAATATGGTAAACATTGATGGACATTATCCACTTAAAAGTTCTTTGGCATTCTCAACAATTTTTAAGAATCAATCAATCTTGTGACCAAAACGTTTGAGAACTGCTGTGTTAAAGTTTCGGTTCCAGATTGTTTGAGAGGTAGTTTTCAAATCATTATTTTGTAGACAAAAATAATTCATACTAATTTCGTCACTTATAGTCATATTGATCATTTCTTTTGTTATTGAAATATTTCCTCCAAGAGTGCTTTAAAATAGTGTGGCTGAGTAGTGTTATGAGGCATTTTAATCCTGATAGTTTTTTTACACTTTCTTGTTATGTGATATTTTTTAATGAACGTAAAATCTTTAGCCCATATTCTTTCTTGTAGTTTTTATTGTCTCCTTTCACCTAGCATTTCTGTTGTGAAGTTTGATATTAATATAATGCTTTATTCTTTAAATTTTTACATGATACATATTAGAGCTGAAAAAATATTATATTACAGTATATGAAAATACTTACACATGCATAAAAGTTTGAAAAGGCACCCAAAGTTATTACAAGTTTTTATCTCCAGTTGGTATGAGTACATGAATTTCAATAGTTTCTTGAACTCCTCTAGATTTCTCAAAGTTTACACAGTAAGCATAAATTACATTTAAAAAAAATTAAAGTTTTAATTTTGAGTTTTGTGGGTACCTAGTAGATATATATATTTATGGGGTACAGGAGATATTTTCATACAGATATGCAATACATAATAATCATATCAGGGTAAATGGGGTATTTATCACCTCAAGAATTTATGCTTTGTGTTACAAGCAATCCAATTGTGTATCACTTTTATCAGAAAAAGTGAATTTATTTACATTTCTGAAGAAGTGCAAATAATGGAAAGGGGAAGACTGTTATTTATTTTGAGGCTACCATGTATCATGTACTCTGTATTGATCGGATCATTTTGAACTTTACATAATTTGATCATCACATGAAAATTGTGAAACAGCTATTATGGAGCTACATCTTTTTTATTCTCTATACTTGAGATTTTGTAGGTTTTTGGTCTAAAGTATGCATTTTGCCTTTCATTAACAAAATAAAAATTGCCTGGATAATTTTTTAAAACACATTTTTAGGAACAGTTATTCTGGTTGTGATAATTTTAGAAACCGTGAAATCGTGTTTTCTAGTTGCACTTCTCTTAATGTAACACTATTGTTTATGGTTAGTCATGATAATGTATATTTATGCCCTTCAAAATGTAGGTTTTGAAATGCTTTGTAAATGACTAGATGTAATTATTTAACAACCATTTTGTGTCCCCCAAACCTATAATTGTTGTTGTGTAAGTGAATGGGAAAGAAAATGGAAAAGAAAATCAGTAATACCACAAATATGACTACAACTTAAATAAAACTATTTTTTTAAATAGCAGTAAATGACAACATGAAAGGGGAATGTAAAACTCTCATTTGTGCATTTATGGCTTATATTTATGTTCGTTTATATATAGGATCATAAGACTGACAAAGAAAAATGATTATTGCAGCAAAAATGTGGCAAAAGCTTCTTACATGTCAAAGCAAACTTAAGAAATTAGCAGCTCATAGACAGAAGTGAAGGTTAGTAGACTCTTGAAGAGTAATCTTTACACGATAATTAGGCAGTGAAATGCATACAGAAGAAGAACAAAATCAAAAAATAAATTCTCTCAGTCAAGTGTCAATGTATATTGCACATTACTAAAGAAAGTACAGGGAGAAGAATAATTTCTTGGAGTAAAATTGAGCAGCTTTAAATCCAGAGCTCATGTTCTATTCCTGCTAGGAACCTGAGTCATTGTTTTATCTCAGGCAAGTAAGTCATTTTGTTTCTTTCTGCCTCAAATTACTCATCTATAAAAGCTATACTTTCAGCTTTCTTATAGACCATCCCATCACGCCTCTTCTTTAGTGAGTGCCGGATATCAACCCAGGAAGCAAATTTAGGAATTAATTCAGAAATAAAAGCTCCAACTTCAAAAAATAAAAGTAAAGACGGAATATTATGAACAGGCTAACTCTGAAAGTAGTGAGTTGTGTCTTTCATTTTAATTCATGATGATTGACACAATCTTTAAAAATTATCATTGCTGTTTTTCAGATTTAATATCACCTATGTTGAAGTTAGATTATAGATACAGATAAGGTTCACATTATTATCATCCTACCCCTGAGTCAAACTATCGTATTTTTAGTTCTAATTAATTTCATTATTTTATGATTTGTTAAATTAGTTTATTATTATTTACAAACAATAATGAGCACCATTCTATTACATGTGTACTTGAGCTTCTTTCTCCCTAACTTGAGCTTCTAATAAATGAAAAAAATGATTTTGTATGTAATGGTAATAACCATTCATTAATAACCGTATATTAAACCTAGCTTCCAGTCAGCATAGTGCAGTGGTTCACGCCTGTAATTCCAGTACTTTGGGAGGCCGAGGCAGGTGGATAACTAGAGCAATATCATAATCATTGATATTTATGATTCTAAGGGTGAGGAGTTTGAAACTAGCCTGGGCAACATCGTGAAACCCCGTCTCTACAAAGAAAAATACAAAAATTAGCCTGGCATGGTCATGTGTGCCTGTAGTCACAGTGACTCAGGAGGCTGAGGTTGGAGGATCACTTGGGTCCAAGGAGGTCTAGGCTGCAGTGAGCCATGATTGCACCACTGCACTTCAGCCTGGACAACAGAGTGAGACTCTGTCTCAAAAATAAATAAAAACAAATTTAAAAAATAAAAGTAGCTCCTATTTGGTGTCCCTGATTGGCAAAAATTTTACATATGTAATCAAATTTAATCCATATAGCTGTCCCATGCCAAATGTATGCAGTTACTATAGTAATTAAATGAAGAACATGACAATCAAAAAGATTAAATAAGTTACAGAACAAGTCCATGACACTACCAACAATTATGTCCAGATCTCATTGACTTCAATACTTCCCTATGGATTTTCTGTTGTAACTTATGTTATATCTGACTTAATTCAACTCCATTCAGCAAATATTTATTGAACAGCTACTATGTACCAGGTACTATTCTAGGAATTGGTAAAACATTACTTTCACTTGCAAACAGACAAAATCTCTTGCTTCTGTGGGTTTGAGTCTCAGTACTTATTGTTAAGTGCATGTTCTTAGGTAGATTAGTTAACTTCCATGGACATTCAATGTCTTTATTGATGATAAATATAAAAATATTTACTCATATGATAGCATTGAGATTAGGATCAAAGATGGTGCCTCATGTGAAAACACTGTTAAAAGTCTAAAGCACCCTTCATAATAATGTGGAAGAAATTCCATATTCAAAAATCTATTTCATCTTTCTCATAAGACCTATATTTCAGCCAAATGGACAGAAGTGAGACATGAAACCAACAGAATAGGGAGTAAAGAGAAATAAAAGAGATACAGACTTTTTTTAAAACCTACAAAAATGTCATCAAAGGGACATTGATAATTATGATTTCTAAGGGTGCAAAAACCTATTGTAAGATCTCTTGGAAGAAAATTGATATAGAAGTGCCCTAAATATTTCCTGGCATCAGTTTTAAAATGTGTATATGTTTGAACTTTTGTTTTGTTTCTTAAACATTATTTTTGGCATCTGGATGCACTGATCTTTCCGAAGTAAAAATTTGAAATTATTACAAAGAGTGAATCTGAAAGTGAGCAACAAACAAGGAATTAACATAAAGTCTAGAGATAAGGATAAATATGTACTAATAAAATTGCAATGATATGTAATCCACTGGAGGAAAGCATAAGAACAAAGTTAAGTAATTTTTATTTTTACTTTTTTTTGGTATTATTCCATTTACTGTCATTGTTATAACTATTGTTCTTTTTTGTTTTAATTTTTATTTTAGGTTCAGGGGTACCTGTGCAGGTTCGCTATATAGGTAAACTCATGTCACAGGGGTTTGTTGTACAGATTATTTCATTACACAGGTACTAAGCCTAGTACTCAATACTTACTTTTTTCTGCTTCTCTCCCTCCTCCCACTCTCTACTCTCAAGTGGGCCCCAGTGTCTGTTGTTTCCCTTTTTGTGTTCATGAGTTCTCACCATGTAGCTCCCACTTACAAATGGGAATATGTGGTATTTAGTTTTCTGTTCCTATGTTAGTTTGCTAAGGATAATGGCCTCCAGCTTCATCGATGTTCCTGCAAAAGACATGATCTCATTCTTTTTTATGGCTGCATAGTATTCCATGATGTGTATGTACCACATTTTCTTTATCCATTCTGCTGTTGATGAACATTTAGGTTTATTCCATGTCTTTGTTATTATGAATAGTGCTGCAATGAACATAGGCGGGCATTTGCCTTTACAGTACAATGATTTCATATTCTTCTGGGTATATATGCAGTAATTAATGGAGTTGCTGGGTCGAAATGGGAGCTCTGTTTTTAGCTCTTTGAAGAATTGCCATATTGCTTTCCAGAAAAGCTGAACCACTTTATACTCCCATCAAGAATGTATAAGTGTTCCTTTTTCTCCATAACCTCACCAGCATCTATTATTTTTTGACTTTTTAATAATATCCATTCTGACTGATATGAGATGGTATCTCATTGTGGTTTTGATTTGTATTTCTGTAATGATCACTGTTGTTGAACTTTTTAAAATATGCTAGTTGATCGCATGTATGTCTTCTTGTGAAAAGTGTCTATTTATGCACTTTATCTTACCCACTTTTTTTTTTTTTTTTTTTGAGATGGAGTTTCACTCTTGTTACCCAGGCTGGAGTGCAGTGTCACGATCTTGACTCACCGCAACCTCCGCCTTCCGGGTTCAAGCGATTTTCCTGCCTCACCCTCCCGAGTAGCTTGGATTACAAGCATGTGCCACCACACCCAGCTATCTTTGTATTTTTAGTAGAGATGGAGTTTCTGCATGTTGGTCAGGCTGGTCTGGAACTACTGACCTCAGGTTATACACCCACCTCGGCCTCCCAAAGTGCTGAGATTACAGGTGTGAGCCACTGCGCCCAGCCCATCTTACCCACTTTTTAATGGGGCTGTTTGTTTTTTGCTTATAAATTCATTTAAGTTCCTTATAGATGGTGGATATCAGACTTTTATCAGACGCATACTTTGCAAATATTTTCTCCCATTCTGTAGGTTGCCTGTTTACTCTGTTGATAGTGGTATGAAAATCGATAGGCCAATGAAACAGAACAGAGAACCCAGAAATAAATTTATGTATTTACAGCCAACTGATTTTAACAAAGGCATTGAGAACATACACGGGGGGGAAGAAACAGTCTCTTCAATAAATAGTGCTGGGAAAACTGGCTATCCACACGCAGAAGAATAAAACTAGCTTCCATCTCTCACCATATATAAAATTCAACTCAAAATGGATTAAAGACTTAAATGTAAGATACAAAACTATAAAACTACTAGAAGATAATATAAGGAAGATGCTTCAGGACATTGATCTGGGCAAAGATTTTATGGATAAAACCTCAAAAGCACAGGCAACAAAATAGACAAATGGGATTATATCAAACTACAAAGCTTCCACATTGCAAGGGAAACAGTTAGCAGAGTAAAGAGACAACCTGCAGAATGGGAGAATATACTTGCCAACTATTCATCTGACAAGGAATTAATATCTTTAATATATAAAAAAGCACAAACAACAGCAAAAAAATTAATTGAAAAATGAGAAAATGATCTGAATAGACATTTTCAAAAGAAGACATACAAATGGCCAACAGGTATATGAAAAAATGCTCAACATTTCTATTAATCACAGAAATGCAAATCAAACCCACAATGAGATGCCATCTCACTCCAGTTAGAATGGCTATTATCAAAAAGACAAAGAATAACAGATTCTGCCAAAGATGCAGAGAAACAGTTTATACACTGTTGGTGGGGAATGTTAATTAGTATAGCCATTATGGAAAACAGTAGGGAGATTCCTCAAAAAACTAAAAGTGAAACTACCATGTGATCCAGCAATCCCACTACTGAGTATATATCAAATAGAAAGGAAATTAGTATGTCAATCTGCACTCCCATGTTTGTTGCAGTACTATTCACAGTAGCCAAGATATAGAATCAACTTAAGTGTTCATCAAGAGATGAATAAAGAAAATGTGGTGTATATATACATTATGGAATACTATTCCACCATAAAAAAGAAGAAAATCCTATAATTCATGGCAACATGGTTGAGCCTGGAGGACATTATGTTAAGTGAAATAAGCCAGGCAGAGAAAGACAAGTAGTATATATTCTCACTTATATGTGGAAGCTAAAAATTTGATCACGTAGTAGTAGAGAGTAGAATACTGGATAGTAGAGGCTGGGAAGAGAGAGAAGGAGAGATAGGGAGAGGTTGGTTAAGGGATACAAAAGTACAGCTAGATAAGAGGGATAAGTTCTATAGTACTGTAGGGTAACTATAGATAATTTATTGTATTTTCAAATAGCTAGAAGAGAAGATTTTAAACGTTCCCAACAAAGAAATGATAAATTACTGAGGTGATAGATATGCTAATATCATGATTTGATCATTATACATGTATCAAAATATCACACTGTACCCCATAAATATGTACAATTATTATGTCAATTTGAGATAATACTAAAAGTACAATCTCTCTAATTATCATGAATCACAAATTTGAAAATAAAAAGAATAGATTCAGCAATCCCACGACTGAATGTGTATCTAAAACAAATGAATTCAGTATACCAAATGACATCTTCACTCTCACATTCATTGTAGCGTTATGCACAATAGCCAAGCTATGGAATCAACCTAAGTGTTCACAACAGATGAACAGATAAACAAAATATGGTATATATACACAAAGGAATACTCTTCAACCTTAATAAAGAAGGAAATTCTGTCATTTGCAACAACCTGGAGGACATTATGTTAAGTAAAATAAGACAAGTACGGAAAGATAAATACCACGTATTCTCACTCCAAGATGAAATCTAAAAAAGTCAAACTCAGAGAAGTAGAGAGTAGCATGGTAGTTACCAGGGACTGGGGCAGAGGAGACTAGAGAGATGTTGGTCAAAGGATACAAAATTTCAATTAAATAGGAGGAATGTGTTTAAAAGATCTATTTTTTTAAGCAAATTAGTAATAGGTCCTTGGTTGGGCGCAGTGGCTCATGTCTGTAATCCCAGAACATTGGGAGACCGAGGAGGGGGGGATCACCTAAGGATAGGAGTTCAAGAACAACCTGGCCAACATGGTGAACCCTCGTCCCTACTAAAAATACAAAAATTAGCTGGGTATGGTGGTGGGCACCTGTAATACCAGCTACTTGGGAGGCTGAGGCAGGAGAATCACTTGAACTCAGGAGGCGTAGGTTGCACTCGACCCAAGATCGCACCACTGCACTCCAGCCTGGGTGACAAGTGCAAGACTCAATCTCAAAAATAAAATAAAATAAAATAAAAACAGGTCCAATATACAACTGTTATCCAACAAAAGGAAACAATGTGGATATGAGTAATCCTTGAACATTCTATTTTCATGCATATCTTTTCATCAGTTAGGATGATTTCACCTGTAGGTACTAATATATAATTTGCTTACTCAATTAGCTGGAAGTTCAGAGTTGTTGAGGTAGAAATTAAGGCCTTCAGCGGTGTTGCCATCAGAAATGGATTCACTGCGAAGTTTAAAGCTTAAGCTTTAGAAGGCAGTCACTTGCATGTTTTTTTTAATCATCTCACCTAATTTTTATGTAGATTTTTGTATTCATCTTTTTGATAAGACCCACACTAAACTGTTTAATCTTTACGTCCCAGAAAAGAGGGATTAGTGCTTGGCTCTGACATAACTTACCAGTGAATTTCTCAGCAACGCATTCCTGATGGAATCAGCTCTGCCCACTGGCTTGCTTGCCTTTGGGTCATGAAATGGCTTGCTACTGCCAACCAGGCGATATGCTTCTCATTCACTTCTCAGGTGTTCACTGCCAGGCTTTGTTCACTTCCTGCATAGTGCTGAACATAAGTTCTTTCTTTTGCAATAATATGCCATGTCCCCAGTCTCTAGGATGATTGCCTTAAGCCTGGATTTCAGAATCAACTTACTGGCAGAGGAATGGATGTTGCCCTATTGGGTTAGACAAAGATGAACCCATGTCTGGAGATGGAGTTAGAGTTAGCTTACCTAGTGGGACATGAGTTACGTAGGAGGGGCTGACTTCTAAACAAAATTCAGATGTAGGATGGCCTACGATAGTATGGACCAATTATATATGAGAAAAACCTTGCTTGAGCATTCCTAGAAAGAAACTACATCGATATTAAGAGAGAACCATATTGAAAATCAAGCTCTCTCCCTTTCTTCTGGTGAATATGAACATGGAGCCACATTACCCCAGTGGCTACTGGCAGACATCTGGCCATGATGAAGGAAGCTTAACCAAACATAAGCCCATATACAGTGAAAGGCATACATTTGAAAAAACAATAGGCATGTAGAGAAACATATCTGGAACTCTTGTTTTCTGTACTAAGTCCAAATCCACCTAATTTCTGCATTTACACTTATGTAAACTAATAAAAGTTCCTATTTTTAAGCAATTGTAAATTTCTATTTTTCCATTTGCAGACAGACGTAATCTAACTAATACGTTTATTTAACTCCCATCACTCCACCTACAGCAGAAAATTATCATTGAATTGTAGTGTTATTTTCTACATCTGTTAAGTTTTCATGTAAGATTATGGCCTTTATATTCATATATTTTCTATTGTGTCATGAATTTTATTTTGGTGTCTTTTAGATGTTCTAGTGTAGATGCTAGGAGGGCTATTGAACATATAAGACTGAAGTTCAGAGAGTGCTCTGGGAAGATATATAAATGTGGGGATCATCTGCATATAAATGGTATTTAAATCCAGGAATTTAGATAAGATCACCTAAGATGTGAGTTCAGATAGGAATTAAAAGAAGTCCATTGACTGCCTCTACTTGGGTGTAATGAAGCAATCTAAAAACATCTACACAAAAAGGTGATGTCATCAAGGGTTAAGCTGAGTTCACCATTAGGTTCCCCCATAACAAATACATTTTTCAATGTTATTCTTAATATAGGATTCTCTCTTTCTGACTGCCAATCCTAGTGGTGAATTATTGAACAAATGTTCATTTAGTCCTTACTATTTGCAAGGTCTCTGTGAAGATCATAGGACATTTGACAGCTAGCACTGGTGATAGTAACAGCTAATTGAAAAAGAATTCAGTACTAAAGGATGAAGGTTAGAGGTAATGGGGAGAAATAGAAAGAATCATGGGGAGATAGGTAAATGCCCTGGGGGGCAACCATCAGTGGTCCCTCCTTTTGTGTGTACCCAGGCCCAGTAATGAATGAGAAAATAATTAATGATGTTAAAAAATCTTCAGAACAACAATTTTTCTTCCTATATAATGAAATATCCAAAAATGGAACTTTAGCAAGTCTGCTTTATCATGTAAAAAGTTCGAAATAGGACTTAAAAAATAAGATTCTCTTAGGTAGTATTTAAATCTCTTGTTGCTGCCTACCTTTTTAAAGAAGCAGAATGGCATTTCAGGAAGGAAACCAAGTCTAGAAAGCAAAGGATCACAAAACAGATTGGCAATAGCTACAGTTCATGATTATTTTTCTAAAAATAGCTGCTTGTAGTTTAGAAATACACAAAGGGTAATTTAAGAAGCCTTTTTAAAATAATAAAATATATGTCAAACCCACATTGCAAACCAGATTTAAACTCAGTAAAGTGATCTTTCATACATTATACAGTGGCAATTACCATGTAAATAGATTTTAAAGGAAGTAATATATTATTTAAAACCTCAGTGTTATATAAAGCAAACATGGGGGAAATGCTTGATTTCGGTTTTATTTTCAAATCAGCAACCCCTTTACACACAGAAAAGGACAATGACTGCACTAGATAATTTTAATTATATTTCTCATAATAAAGTACAGTGGCCTCTATGATTATGTATTTTTCCAACATTTGTGGGAAACAGTATAATATTCTGTATATAATCATAAGTCTGACATTTTTCCCATTTGAAAGCATTCTCCTTTCAGAAAATTTTTAATGAGAACTCCTAGAGAATACATTTAATTCAGACTGTTACAAATGACCTAAAATAATAAAAATCATGATGAATGAGAGCCAGAATTTCCTCCCAGATTAGAGAAGTTCTTCAAGGTGTCCTTGTGGGAGCAGACTGGAAGGAAAGAGAGGAAGAGAAAATGAAGGATTTCAAGTGGGTTTCATGGGCTCCACAAAGGAGACTCAATCTGAAAAACCAAGACTAGAGCCACAGTCTGCTGACTACCAGGGCTGTCAAATGAATACCATTTGTACTAGCATCTGGGGAGCCACATGGAGGTGAGTAGCGATCACTGATTAAGCCAGTCACCTTCAGGCTCACTGGATTTCTACTTGAGTAGGCACACCTCTTTCTTGATGCTGAGGAACCAGGGCACTTTCCTGCCCTTCATCTATGCCCCTGAGTCTGATCCCATTGCCCATCTGCCTTAACCCATTTAGGCCACTTCTATAAGCAGAGTGTAGGGGATAGTGGGGATAAATGGGTTCCTGAACACCAAGTGAGTTGATGGTGATGTGAAGGGAGAATTCCTCCATTTTACCCAAAGATAACCAGACAAAATACTACATGCACCCCATAAAAATGTATAAATATTTTATATTATTTTAAAAGTTTGCCCATATTCTTTAGCTGCTTGGGGGCAGGGGGGGAACAGCTTAAGATTCACCTCCTGTACTAATTTCCTTTTACTAGAGAATCAGAAGCAAAGAAAAACACATCTGGAGTACACATTTCTCAAATCAATAATCTAGTTCTCTCAAAGTAAAAAGTAGATACTCTAGGCATTAGTCCATTTTCTCACTGCTGTAAAGAGTTGCCTGAGGCTGGGTAATTTATAAAGGAAATGGGTTTAATTGACTCACAGTTCTGCATGGCTGGGGAGGCCTCAGTAAACCTATATTCATGGCAGAAGGCAGAGGGGGAAGCAGGCACCTTCTTCACAAGCTGACAGGAGGAAGTGAGAGCAAACAGGGAAAATGCCAGATGCTTATAAAACCATCAGGTCTCATGAGAACTCACTCACTATCAGGAGAACAGCATAGGGGAAAGCACCCTGAACCACTTCCCTCCTTCAACATGTCGGGGCTACAGGTCTCTCTGTCAACACATGGGGATTACAATTCAAGATGAGATTTGGGTGGGGGACACAGAGCCAAACCATATCACTCTATTACTTGGAAATTGGAAACACAACTATCTGTAAGAAGTATTCAGTTGTTATTTATCATCTAATAACTGCTGTGTCCTCTTTGTCGTCTTCTTTTATTTGTCACATAAATTTTCAGTTGAATTCTGTTTGCCTTTGTTTCTAAAGAATGGTACCGTCCTATCTGCTTCACATCAAAACCTATTAGTAGCCCACTATCAGTTTCCTTTGCATCAAATGCCCTTTTACTTAACAAACATTTCTGAGTTCCTACTCTGGAGATCCTGCAGTAAAGCTCAAGAAGTAGGACCCTTCTCATGGTTTCTCATAGTTTTTATTCCTGTATACATGACGAAAGTTTTAATCTAGCTTCCTCATGTTGCCTTTCCACTTACCAATTCAGTTTAACTCTACATTGCCTGGTGTTTTTTGTTTTGTTTTTATTTGTTTTTTTGTTTTTTTGTTTTTTTGTTTTTTACTTGGAGTCTTGCTCTGGCACCAGGCTGGAGTACAGTGGCATGATCTTGGCTCACTGCAGTCTCTGCCTTCTGGGTTCAAGCAATTCTTCTGCCACAGCATCCAGAGTAGTTGGGACTACAGGTGTCCACCACCATGCCTGGCTAATTTTTTTTTTTTTTTTTTTTTTAATTTTAGTAGAGACGGGGTTTCACCATGTTGGCCAGGATGGTCTTGATCTCCTGACCTCATAATCTGCCCGCCTCAGCCTCCCAAAGTGCTGGGATTACAGGTGTGAGCCATTGTGCCTGGCCAACTCTACATTGCTTTTTAAGGCAAATGTAAATACTTCATCCTTGGCAATCAAAATCATAATGTGCATACTGACCTTTATCTCCAAACACCAACCTCCAGACTGTTCATTGAGCAAATTTTCAGCTGAATAAATTCTGGACATGGATATGAATTCACAGTTTTGGTGTGCATATGAGATTTAGCTACCTTGAGATTCAGTTTTACAGTTTTTAAACTGAAGATAACAGTTCTTCCTTCACAATTTTTTGAATGACTACAATGCCATTATGTCAATAAAATTATTTGATAAACTGTAAAGTATTATATCAAGATAAATTATATCAAATCACCTTTCACATGTAATGCTTCCTATGAACACTGGCTTGACCTACTTTGGAACCGTGGTTGCCTGCCTTTTCTTTCCATCATATCTAATGTAAAACTAGTGTACATCTAGTGACAACTTCAAAATCAATTTCAATGCCTATTGAAAGCTTACTATATGCCATAAATAAAGCATTTCTAATGTATTGTCTTATTTCATCTTCCTAACATTATGATATAATTACTAGAATCTCCATTGTACATGAGGAGAGAGCATTCTCTAACTTGAGGAACTTTATCACAGAGGCACAACTAATATACGATACACCTAATGGTCAAGTATTTGTGGGTCTCTGGTAGAAGAGCTTAAAATCATAATCAATACATTATATTGCACCTCCAAAGCTGCCTATTATCCCCCTTTTCCACTTTCTAGTTCACATTATGCTTTCCTACCTCTGGACTTCCACAGCAATAAATCTATTCATCATATTACACAGTGATGTAAGCCTTTCCCCCATAAGGGTTATCAGCTTCTAAAGGGAAGGAGCTATAATTTCTCCTTCAGTTTTGGTTTGCTCCACTGCTCCAATACTTCCCTGTATTGAAAGCAAAACAAGTGATAAATAGATCTTGCCTTTGGGTGATGTTACAAGGATATCAGATAAAGAGAGAAATAATGTACACAATAAAGGATACTGAAACAGCAACACGTAACACTGAAATAATTCAAAAATTTAATTAGAACCCAAAGAATTTTCATTTTATTCTCCTTTAGTCATTTATGGTTTGGGATTTCTTTAGATTTGAAAAACACAAACCACCATAAGTAAGGCAGTTCTTCACCAGAATATGTTTCTTGCCTGTTCCGGCATGTATAAGCAATGTATCTCTTGAGTTTGTTGGTAGTGCCCCCACTTAATACTAAAATCCTTTTAGTACCGTGCTAAAGAGACTTGGCAAGAAATTGTACTATGTTAGTAAAGATATAACCTGTCATGTTTCTAGTTCTATTTGCCATAAAACTTATTTAAACATCTGATTTTGTAGGATGTGTATGTGTCTGTGTAAGTGTGTGTTCTAATGATCTGTGTGGTGCTGTTAAAAGTTGAGTTAGTTATCACTGAAGAAGGGATTACTAGTGCCCTCATGGAAAAGCAGGTAAATAGCTTTCTATGTTTTTCTTCACTAGGTTTGAGAGATTTAGGAAGAGACACATATTTGTTTGAATTGAATAGTAAAACTTATAAAAGGGAAACTGCATAATACATTTATTTCTAAGACTTCATGTACACACATTTATTTAAACATAAACATACTCATAACAATTGATTAGCTTCTTAATTAAAATATGTAATACAATCTCACCAAGCATAGTAAATGAAAGAAAACACCTAATTATATGAGTTTAACCTCCCCTAAGTATCAGATTTCAACTATAAAATGTAGTTGTTAAATCCCACCTCCCAAAACTTTCACAAGAATTCAGCGAGATAAGAAAATTTTTACCAACGACTGGTACATATCAGGCATTCAATAAATTTTGGTTCTTCGGTTCCTTATGACTAACTCTCATTCCCAATAGTATTTTTTTAAAAAAAAAATCTCCTATATTGAAACAAAAGATAATGGTATAAATTGAAAAGAAATAACTACTTCTCCCTTAAAAAAGTAAAGAATGAAGAAAAAAAGAAATATACCTGTGCGTGATCTTTACTAGTGTTCTTTAATGAAAATGTAAACATCCTTAACAATCAGTAAGTTATTGATGATGCCTCCAGGGAACAGATACAAACACAATATTTTATTCATGCAAAAAAATCTATTTAAAAAGCCTATAATTCAAGACCTGAGAATGAGCAGACATGTTCTCAGGACATTTTACTTGATTCTTTCTACTTTGTCCCATCATAGACTATGAGGAGTAAAGACCATGAGCGGAGACTCAGAATTTACATACATACATAAAAATACACCTACATAATTAGTATTAACATTACTTTGTGATACCCTTTAACCATCAAAAGTTCTCAGTCCCTAGGCTATGACTAAGAAAGTTGGGCTTTAACTACTGATTAGCCAAAAGACCTTATAGTGACCTGCATTCACGCTAAGCACTGTGGGGCATAAAGTATAAGCCCGAGTTAAATACAGTGAATTAAACCCAATAAATTTCCATTCAACACAACACAAATGCAACGAGATATGGTAAAATATCCATGAGGGATCCAAAGGCAAATCAAGACATTGGCCCTGGCTTCAAGAAGCATTTGGTCCAATTGTGAGAATGCTATTTGGCATAGGTTATAAGTGCTATAGACTTGAAAAGAGAAAACTGTCACTGAGCCCAAAGAGGATTCTGTAATATTTCATTAAGTAAATGAGAGTTTACTTTTATCTTTAAAGATGGTAGCATTTGAATGGATGGAGTAAACAGAACGTGGTAATAGGTTATCATGGAAATGTGACCAAGAATAATGAATCTGGTGATAGGTCGTTGACAATTCTGTCTAGAAAGATTGTAAATACTTAGTGATTTCATAGAAAATGTGAACTGTAGGTTGGTTGGTTTGTCTTCTGTTTTCTGGCAACCAGATCTCACTAGCCAAAGAAGAGAATTCATCCATACTTGCCATGACCACCAGTGCTTAGACAAATCTAAATCTCTCTGAAAGAAAATATCTGCACAAAGCAATATCTGAGCCCAGAAATGATTTTATATCAGAATTTTATAGCTTTAATTGGCCAACCATCTTTCTGAATGCACTGTTAGTCAAAGTGCATTAAATGAGTTTTTTCAAGGTTACAGAAAAGAAAAAAAAAATATTGCTTTATGTTTCATTGATTATATTCACATCTTTTGACCCTGACCCCTTTACAGCCATTTCAGGAGAAATATATTGTTTTCATAAAAAAGCATAGTTTAGATTTTAAATGACCAGAAGATGTAAATTGTGTCTTTATATTTACTCTTAATTATATTTTTATACAGGGCAGGTGCTTGGCAAACCTTTCATTAGTGAATACAATAAAAGGCTAGATAAAAATAACTTGACAATATAATTGTAAACTCAAATTTCCTGTAGACATTTTTAATGTAGGTCATGTAGGAAGTCACCAAGATATCTGTCAAATAAAAAAGAGATAGTAATATAGAAATAAATGAGAAGGCCACCCAAATGAGAAGCAGGAAAAGCTATTTGTTCAGAGCTTGCTAAAGCAAAAGAGTCAGCCACCATCACTTGCATTTGGCAGAGCCTTAAAGGTAGGCAGGGTAGTGGGAAAGCTTTATAGCGACGTAAAGGGAGGATGCTATAGTTTAGATGTTTGTCCTCTCCAAATCTCATGTTGAAATTTGATCCTCAGTGTTGGAGGTGGGGCCGAATGGGAGGCTTTGGGTCAGGGAAGTGGAACCCTCATACATATATTAATGCCCTTGGGTTGGAGAGTGAATGAGTTCTTACTGTGTTCGTTCCACAAGAGCTGGTTGCTACAAAGAGCCTGGCACCTCCTCCTCTCTGTTGCTTCCTCTCTCACCATGTGATCTCTGCACAGCCAGCTTCCCGTCACCTTCTACCACATGTGGAAGAAGCCTGAGATCCTCACCTGGTGCAGAGGTCAGTGCCATGCTTCTTGCACAACCTGCAGAACCTGAACCAACTAAACCTCTTTTCTTTATAAATACCCAACTTCAGATATTCCTTTATAGCATCACAAATAGACTAAGGCAGAAGGCTTCTGGTATGCCCTGATTAGAGGGTGTTGGCATGGAGAAGCCAGTGGCAGGTTAACTAGAAATGGGACATCCATATATTATTGGCTAGGGGAGCAAATGTGTCTTTCTTTAGTTGGTCCCACATCGTAAGTGGTGAGAAAAATTAGGGAAACTGGCAGCTATCGACCAAGCCCTGATCATTTGGGGCCAGTTCCTGCAGAGGCTGTGGTTTGGCACCCTGGACTGATTGATGTAGAGGTTGTGAGTCGGAGTCCTACTTTTATATATGGTCTGGCCCTTGTCTCTTTGTGTATTCAATCTCAGCCACAAGTCTCAAATTATTTAAACCTAATGTTATAAATTCTCTCTTACTTTGGTGAAAATAATATTGTGATACCTTCGTCATAGGATTTCTTCTTTCATTCAATAAAGTCAACAGTTAAAAGCCTCTATTATGTGAAAAGTAGAATCTAAACAATCAGTAAACCTTCTTCTTATGTAAGGCAATGAAACATCATCTTTATGACAAATTACTTTATAAGCCTATTGAAGCAAACACTTGACAGTGATCATTTTCCCATTTAATTTTATAAATATATTTATGAAAAAAGAACAATTCCTCTATTTTGCTTCAAGTTTGCTTCAACACTTACAAATATATTAGTACTTAATCTGGCATCACATTTATTGACATAATTATTTATTTTCCAATACAACATATGTTTCTTAAGGGGCAAAAAAATAAACTCATGGCAAAGAGATAGTATTTCATGGATTAAGATAATTTTCTATGAACAGTACTTATCTGAGATCGTTGGGAAAGGGAATCCATTCTCGTTTTAAAGATGAGAAAGTTGAGAATTTAAAAAGTACACTGGCTTACCAAAGGTCTACATATAGTCCATGTTATAAATTAGATTTCCCGCATTCTAATTTCATGTTCTTTTCTCTGTATTATCCATCCTCTGTATAATTGCTAAAGTCAATAAAATTTTTTCAGCCTTGAAATAACTTCAAATATGAAAAAATAAAACTACAACACACCTGGCATGGCAAGCAAATAAAATGTCACTTAAATTATACACAATAATGACATTTGCTCTCTCTTCTCCCAGGACCAACCCCTTACTCTCATGATACAAAGATAATTCTCAAAGAATAATGAGGAAAGTTTAAAAAAAGAAGCCAACTTGAATAGATTTCCAATGGCCAAATCTGAGACAATTTGATATTAATAATAATAAGGATGACAACAGCATTAATGGGTCATAACTCATTAAATAATAATTTATGGGTCTATAATAATAAAAGAGAGAGAGGGAGAGGAAAAGATGCAATGCCTTCTTATAGAATGTCAACTAATAAATGTCAGAAGAAAGAGTAAAGTTAAATGTTTTTCAGGAATTTTAATTAAAATTTATACAAGTAACAATCATCAATGGATGCTAGAATTAGTGAATGAAAAGTTGAGAGGGAAGAGGATATTAAAATAACTTCAGAGTGCCGGTTCTTCAAATTACTTATTAACTACAAAAGGGAAAATTGTAACCATACCCTGGAGAAACCTGGCAGAAATCACTGTATTTAAGAGATCAGTCAACATCAACAATAACGAGACAAACCAAGACCTTGTACCTCCTGACATGGTGCACCAATAAAAACACGACATCATATATGTAGTATTTCTCCCAAAAAATGCGTAACCTAAATCTAATACGGGAATTTCAGACAATTCAAAACTGAGGGACATTCTACAAAAATAACTTGACTTAACTCTTCAAAATGTTAATGTCATGAGAGATAAAGCAATCCTCATGAACTTTTCAAATTAAAGTAGCCGAAGAAATATGACGACTGGATGCAAAATCTTATTCTAAATTGGATTCAATACAGAAAAAAATAGTTGCTTAGAGGATGTTATTGGAATAATTGAAGTAACTTGAATTAAAATGCCATTTACATGATAGTACAGTATCAGTGTTAAATATCCTGATTTTGAATAATTATATAAGAGAATATTTTTGTTCATCAAAAACACACAATGAGATGTGAATCGTTTAGGAGAAATGAAGAATTAGTCTTATAACTTACAAATAGTTTAGAGAAAAAAAACTAAGTGAGCAGAGAGAGAGAGAGCATGAAAGCGTAAGTGGAAAACTTCACAATTGATCCTGGGTGAAGGTGATGGATGGATAATAATTATTTGTACTATTGTGACAACTTTTGGATAACTTGAAATTATTTCAAAGTAAAAAAAATTGAAGGCAGAGTAATAATAATAAAACATAAACACTTTTTCACAGCAAAATTAACTTTCTGCTGGTAGAGCTCCTAAACCTTATTGAGGTAAATTATAAATGTATTTCTCCCTTTCCAACCTTAAGATTCTCTGAGGATAGAGTCCTTCTTTCAAATCACTGCTATCCTATAGATTCTATTTAGGTAGAATAGATTGCTTGAATCTAAAGAAACATATTGAATAAAACGTTCTCCAAAGTCTCTGTGAGCAGGTACCAGGAAAGCTGTATTACTCCTTTCTTCTGCCAGAGAAATACAGCTCTGGTGTTATTGTAATATGCCTATTATCGTAATTTACTTGAATTGTAATTAACCTGTCTTTCCTACCACTCTGAAAGCTAGTCCTCTAGACTCATGACCTTCACTTTCATATCCATTTCTTTCGTGCGTATAGAATCTTAATGATTGGAGAGTTGCTCATCATTTTCACCTCCTTCTCAGATATATCCAATTTTAAAAGACCAAAATCAATTTGATCATTCAGGAAACATCAGAGTACTCTACTAAACTTCAGTAGCTATATGTTCCCTCCCCCTACTACTTCTACACCATGAGGTATAATACTGAAAGTAAGTCTCAGAACAAATGTTACTGTATGTATGTAGAACTTGCTCTATAGCTAAGAGTAGGCTCACTCCAACCAAAACCTCAAATTGATATTAGAATCTTGAGCTTACTATATTCTCTTTTCATTAAAAGGCATTGGCCTGTGTAACATTTCTAACCAGCAATCACCTATCTTAAATACTTTCTCTCTTCCTCTCTTCCTGCACTCTCTCTCTGACACACACACACAAGAAGAAAGTGGTTCTTAGAAAAATGTTTAAAATTTAGATTAAAACATTTATTTATTCAATAATGATGCAGATTGCTTCCTATGTGTTCAGCCCATCACAGATATTTTTATCTTAGAGCAGGGCTCAACAAACTTTTCTGTAAAGGGTCCAGATGTAAATATTTTTAGACTTTATGGGTCATACAGCTTCCGTTGTAACTACTTTACTCTGCCCTTGCAGCACAAAAGCAGCCAGATACTATACACAAACAAATGAGTGGGACTGCGTTCCAACAAAACCATATTTATAAAATAAAGGAGAGACCACAGTTTGCTGACCCCTGCATTGTAGTACTAAAATAGATTCATATACTGCAAAGACTTACCCGATGGGTTGTAATACGCTGGGCTTTGCTCAAAGTTTTCTCCCAGGCTCCTCAAGTTTTCTTAATACATCCCATTGTGTTTTTGCCTCCTCTTGGTCTCCTATTCCTGAAGATGCCATGCCTTCTCTACAAAACTGAACCACAGAGGAATACTTTAAAATGCGTAGAGATTAATGGCAAAGAAGGTGGTCTACATAAAATGAATCTGCTCTCCTTGCTCTCCTCTGGTCAAGAATTCTCTTGTATATACCACATGCTGACTAAACTCTCTCCTTTGTTATCAGTGTTAAATAGATTCTTCTTAAAGAATAGAAAATACCTTTATGTGGAAGTTGTTTTTATCAGTGCCCACAGCTTTACTATTAGTAATTAAAATACTGTAAAGATGTAGTAGTGTTCACAGCTTGCAGAATTTTTTCACACATATAACGACTTTGTGTTGTAGACCAGGGTGGTAGTATTATTCTTGAAATACTTTGGAATTGAGGCCTTAAGACATTCAGAAACCTACCTAAATCTCTACAATTAGAAAGTCATCCTGTCTTCAGCTCTTTTCACAATTTACATTGCTTCAGAATTTTCTCTAAGGGGTAAAGATAAGCTCAACAGAATTTCAAAAGTTTAGAAGCTCTCATCCTCCAGATCCATGATGTAATCAGAAGAGCAAATGTTAAAGACCAAGCCCTGAGAAGAGTAGAAGACACAAAGTCGAATTGTTTCCCCTTATTTGCAAAAACACAACTTGCTTTCAGTTATTCATGGCAATATCTTTTGAGTTTTGCTCATGATAATCTTTCCCCTTAGAAAAGGAGATGATACTGTGGAAATTAGAAGTCTCCATTCTTGGCTGGTCATGGTGGCTCATCCCTGTAATCCCAGCACTTTGGGAGGCCAAGGCGGGTGGATCACAAGATCAGGAGATCGATATCATCCTGGCCAATATGGTGAAACCTGTCATACTAAAAATACAAAAATTATCCTGGCGTGGTGATGCATGCCTGTAATTCCAGCTACTTGGGAGGCTGAGGGAGGAGAATCGCTCGGACCTGGGAGGCCGAGGTTGCTGTAAGCCAAGATCATGCTACTGCACTCCAGCCTGAGTGACAAAGCGAGACTCCACCTCAAAAAAAAAAAGAAGACATCTCTTTGTTTATTCACCACACAAAAGAATATATAACACAAGTTGAGTTAAAACCAAAAAAGCAAAGAATTATTGCTATTGTAATGATAATAGTCAAAATATTGATGAAAAATTAAAAGACAAAATAAAAACAACAGTGTACATCTTTCCACTAGGAAAAAGGAGCTTGGGAGGAAAATATTTTCCAATTTGGTTCAAAAATTTAATTATATTCTCCAAAGATTATAGGGGTTCAATTGTTTTCTTCGAAAAAATTGCCCATAAAGTAAGTGAATCAGATAGGTATTCAAGAATATAGTCTCTATATGTCTCTTACGGTCTTTAAAGAATCAAGCCAATAAATTACATATTTGCAGCTAATTAATAAAGTCTCAAGTTGTGTTCAGAGTAATATGCATTATGGGAAGTTTATCTTTATTTAAAAACATTTTCCACTTGAATTTAAAATGTTATATAAAAGATTATCCTTCCTTCATCCAGAAAAAAAATGTATTATCATTGTTAAGGATCTCATTTAATAATCATATCAAATATCTTTAGCCAACTGTTTACTTTGACATTCGTATCTATCAAAGATTAGAAACTATTGATTAGGGAATATTGTCACAATCTGAAGTATGAATAATCACTAATTCTCTCAAATTGGACATTTCCTTTAACTGACTTCTTAGCTTTCTTGTGTATATTTCATTTTCACATTTTGTATGCACTTGTATTCCTACTCTGATAACATAGATTACAGTCTAGAATAAACATTGGTATTTGGCTTATTGGTAGGACATTATTGCTTAACTTTAATTTTCTCAGGACTCAGATGCATGGTTTCTAGCTGGAAAGTTTGGTATGATTATTTTTTTTTCAACTGCTTTGGCATTAGATTAAGACTTCTAGAGGAAGAAATATCATAAGAGTTCTAAGTCAGTGTACATACACGAACCCCACCACACCACTGCCTGCCAGTGAGTACATGTAGTAATTTGTGCTGTAATAACTGGCTAGCTATATGCAGAAGATTGAAACTGGATCTCTTCCTTATACCATGATGAAAATCAACTCAAGACAGATTAAAAACCTAAAACAATAAAAACCCTGGAAGTTAACCTAGGAAATACCATTCAGAACATAGGCCCTGGCAAAGAGTTCTCCAAAAGCAATTACAACAAAAACAAAAATTCGTAAGTGGGATCTCATTAAACTAAGGAGTTATTGCACAGCAAAAGAAATTATCAACAGAGTAAACAGCCTACAGAATGGATGAAAATTTTTGTTAACTGTATACCCAACAAAGGTCTAGTATCCAGAACCTATAAAGAAATTAAGCAAATTAAGAAGCACAGAACAAACTGTCCCATTAAAAAATGCACAAAGGACATGAACTGTCACTTTTCAAAACAAGGCATACACGTAGCCAACAAGCATGTGAAAAAATGCTCAACATCATTAATCATTAGAGAAATGCAAATCAAAACCACAATGAGATACCATCTTATAACAGTCAGAATGGCTATAATTAAAAAGTCAAAAAATAACAGATACAGGTGAGGTTGGGGAGACAAGGGAACACTTATACTCTATTGGTAGGAATATAAATTAGTTCAGCCCTTGTGGAAAGCAGTGTGGCAATTTCTCAAAGAACTTAAAATATAATTACCATTCAACCCAGTAATCCCATTACTGGGTATACACCCAAAGGAATATAATTCATTCTACATAAAGACACACGCACACGTATGCTCATCATAGCATGATTCACAATAGCAAAGCCATGGAATCAACCTAAATGCCCATCAATGGTAGACTGGATAAAGAAAATATGGTACATACGCACCAAGGCATACTATGCAGCCATAAAAAGAATGAGAACTTTGCAGCAACATGGATACAGCTAGAGGCCATTATCCTTAGCAGATTAACTCAGGAACAGAAAACCAAATACTGCATGTTCTTACTTTTAAGTGGGAACTAAACGTGGAATACACATGGATACAAAGATGGGAGTAATAGACACTGGAGCCTACTTGAGAGTGAAGGATGGAAGGAAGGTGAGGATAAAAAAACCTGTCTGGTACTATTCTTATTACCTAGGTGATGAAATAATCTGTATGCCTAACCTCTGTGACAATATACCCATGTAACAACCTGCACATGTACTCCCTGAACCTAAAATAATAGTTGGAAGGAGAAAACAGTACCTTAAAAAAAAATCTGTAAGTCAGCAGTCAAAAATGCTGTCCATACAATGTTAGCTGGGTTCCTTATATTTTAGCTACAACAAAATGCCTTTTAAACAACAACAACATAAAGATGTAAAAGTAGTTGTTCCCAAAAAAAAGTGTTATGAGTTTTATCTGGTTAAAAAATGTTTTCCAAACTTTATGCAACACATTCACCTATTAAGTACAATTGTTATATTATTTAAATACTTTAGTGTCTTATGGTTTACAAATGCTTTCATCTATATTATTTGACTCTTGTAGCAACCCTTTACCAGATGAGAAATTGAGGCTCAGTATGGTAAAAAACAAAAAAATCTCTGACAGAGGTAAACAGTATTACAAGGTACTGAACTGGAAATGGAAGGTGGAGGACTCATTTAGCTTGAGTTCTGTGGTTAAATTGAACATGAAAAAGGTCAAGTGTACTAATGCTGCATCAAAAGCAAGAGTAGCAAGCAGGTTAATTCTTATCTGGTAACTCGGATTGAATCATGATGGCTCTCTAGACCAGGGGGCATCAAATTATGGCCCATAAGCCAGCTGCCTGTTTTTGTAAATATCTTCCTGAAACACTGCCACACCCATTTGTTTATATAGCCTCTGCTTTTTGCTGAAAATTGTACTCCAACAGCAGAGTTAGTAGTTGCAAGAGACTATGTTATCCACATGCATAAAATACTTACTGACAATTTAATAAAAATTTTGATGACCTCTATTCCTGATTACTGAGTTAAGAACTATTCTGAAGTTATCATGGGTCTTCATGAGTGATTATCATTGTGTACCATGAACAAGGAAGAAGGAAATTGTCTATTACCCTTACATTGCCATCGACAAAATGTTTTCTTGATTAGACTGACTGTCATTTTCTGAATATTCTCTCTCCACTCCAGTGCGAGATCCTCGGGTTTGCATTTTGAGAAATTCAGTTTATTAGAATCACTTGGCAATGATAAAGCCATATTATTTGATTCATGCTAATTCATCTAACCCCATTTTAGGGTTTTCTGGTGAAACTTGATACAGATCCCAATTACATGTTTCTTATGTGTGCATATCTATGATATAGTTGATCACAGTTTTTATTTGGTTTTATACATTTGTCTTGTCTTTCTTCAGTTAGCAGAAGGGAATCCTCCAAAAAGTCCATGAGCTTGCTACACTTAGGAACCAGTTTTCATAGGCCTTTGAATATCTAAGCATAGTCCTCTGCACAGTTCTCTTATGCATTTAATAAAAATGCATTGATAGAAATGTAGCTTCTTAAACAAAAAGGCAAAATATCACTAAGTAAAAGAAATCCCAAAACATACCTTAACAATAGCCTTTCAGTTAAGCAACCAGAAGCAAAACATTCCTGAGTGGCAGTTTTAAGAAGCTATTTTTAAGAATCAGGTTTTTCTCACTCTGCTATTCATAAAACTACAGACTCGCTTGCATGTTGAATCTACAGCAGGTGGTAAGAATTGACCAATTTTTTCTCCATTATCTAATAGCATAACACTACCTTAAATGTTAATAACTTCCTTCTATTAATGTGCTTAAAGCCTTTTGAGAGATAATTATTTTTTTTAGTAAAACACTCCTCAGAGAGGGAGGAGTAAGAAAAGGTATTGCTATTCTATTATTACAGATTGAGAGACTGAGGCATGCAATTATTTCATAGCTCATTTTGTTTCAGAGACTGTTATTCAAGGAAGCCAGATAAGTGACTTAATATAAACTTCTCAGTATCTCTGTTCTTGGCAAAATCTATGTATTCTCTCTCCAGTTGCTTAGATAGAGATACTCTCATAATACATTTTTTGAACTACAAATGGAAAAATAGCAAGTATATATAATTTGCAAATATTATATATTTTGTTATATATTAAATTCATATATATAATTATATATACACATATTCTCAAATGTCTGCTGTCTTTTGGTTTTTCAAGTTAAAAATGGTATAGCAAATATTCCTTCACTCTTTTTTTATTAGTGCTGGTTGGTATTTTCTCAACTATATAAATTGGTATGACAAAATTAATCAGTTTTACAAAAAAGTATCACTAAGATTTTTTTCACTTTCAAAAGTTGCTAAAATGTCTTTTTAAACTCTACAAATGTGTATTTCCAGATTTGACAACTTAAAATTTCCCTCTAATGTATGCTTTCCTCTAGAAGAAGAGGTACTAACTATAGCAAGTAGCTTACATATGCATAGTTTTTTGTTTTAAATGCACATCAAAATTCCCGTTACGAGGACATATAAAGCATGTATAGCACACACAGACAAATGAACATAGAGTATTGGAGCTGACGGAAACTGAGAAACACCAGAGTCCTACTTCTTAAAGATGAGTGGCCTGAGGCCCAAAGAAGTGAACAATGTATGAATGAAATAGATTGGGTCAAATAATCATGTAAAAGGCAACAAAAACAACCTTCATGCAGTTAGGGCATGGAGGGAAGGAAACAGTATCAGCAGTACCAGGAGGAAGTAGAATCTTGGGAAAATTATCTGAGATAAGAGACAAGAGAATGGAATCTAGTCCCAGTTGATTAAAAAGTAATTGATTATCTCTCTAGCACTCATGTTATTTTTCCTATAAAAATGCAAATTACTCTACCAACATATTCAGTATCATTGGAGTTGAGATGTCAGCATGTGAATGTGAGTGAGCTCTTGCTTCTCAAGAATCTGGTACCATTCTTCTTGAGATCCATATCCATATCTACACCTTGGTCTTTCTCATGTCAGGTTTCTGCCATTTGCAGAACTGGTTTGAGTTCATATCCGTCCTACCATCTGAAACTCTGAGACTTCAAGGACCCAGAGTTATGGACTCTAAAGTCAAATGATCTAGATATAAAATGAATCAGTGGTTAATAAAGGTATCAGATGCCTCTGTTTTCCCATGCGACATTTCTAAACCCACAAGTGATTTCAGCCACTGCTGCTGTGAACTTCTTCTCACAAACTCAGTTTCTCCTTTGCTGTGCATCATTTCCAGCTGCAGGAGTTCACTTGGTCTGCCAGCAAGTGCAGCCCACAAGTGTAGGGTTAGGGCCATCTGCGCCAACACTCAACCAATGGTGGATGAGAGCTGGTGGATAAATGCTCCAGTCTCTGACTCTTCTGGTGGACAACTTGGAGTAGCATTCTGTTTATTTTGTGGATCTTAGTAGAATGGATCCTGGTTACCCAAAGCAGTGACCTTGCTAAGACACACTTACATTGGCTTTTCATCCTTATCATCCTTTCCTGTTTTACTCCTCCATTTCCTTCCACCTAATACCTAAGATCATCTAACATGCATGCAAAAACCTTGCCTCAGCCTCTGCTTTGGTAATTCTGTGTTTAATTTTTTGAGGAACTGCCATACCATTTTTCGTCGTGGCTGCACCATTTTAAACTCTCACTAGCAATGCACAAATTTTTGCACATCCTCACAAACGTGTTATTTTCTTTCTTTTTTTGATAATAGCTATACTAATGGGTGTGAAATGGTATCTCATTGTGGTTATGATTTGCACCTCCCTAATAATTAGGGATGTTGAGCATAGTTTCATATGCTTATTGGCTATTCCTATATCTTCTTTGGAGAAGTATGAATAATAATCCCAAAAGAAATAATCCCAAACACTATAAAGCCAAATGTTGAAATCCCAGTAGATCAAAATCTCTAAAGTCTAAATCCTGAAAGTCAAAAAGTCCCTGATGTCTAAAATCCTGAAAATAAAAATCACAAAACATGTTGAAATTGTGAAAGCTGAATTCTGGGGAAGAGATGAATGCATTTTTGTTTGTACGCAGGGGTAGTTACATTATGTTAGTGTCATCATGTAAGGTAGAACCATTACCTTGTTATTGTCTTCATTTGCATTTGGCAGAAAATTCAGAGGAGAGGATTGGCCATGCAATAAGGCAATGATGAAAAATTCAGTTTACAAATGTGTCATTTGTCTAAATTGGCATTTCTTCCAGCCAATGAAATTCCTAGAGCTTTTAATGAGTTAAAGCTGCATTTGCCTGAAGAAGCCAGCAAATTACTGACTGGCTTGAAAATAATTATGTGCATGATATGATAAGACTTTTGGGCAATGGTGTTGCTGTTCAATCACCAGTATTGTTTCCACCCTATCTGTGATTTGTATATGAGTGCATGCAGCATGGATTTTCTTGTATCCAAAACAACATAGAAGATAGGAATATTTAATGTATATTAAATCACAGATGAATTTCAAAAATAGCAGCGCCATGTAGAAAATGGATGTGAACATATTCTCTGAGGTCAGCCATGCCCTAAATGAAAAAAAGCAGCTATTCATTGTGATGAAAGATTTCACAGCACAGTTAGTGATCATGAAAGTTGGCCAGCTCTTATGGACTACCTTCATACAATTGTCCAAAATCTATCCCTGTAATATATTTTTTCATACGTTGAATTTTCTTTTTAGTTTTTTAAAAATGTTTTTAGTTTTTTCACTATTTCAAATTGGTTTTACATTTTTTTTTACAATTCACTTATGCTACGTATTTCATCTTCACATCATCTCTGGTACTGAAGGCATAAATCCTGTGGAGACTTTTAGAGAGTTCTAGTAAGTATTATGCATTTTTGCAAATTTGACTCCACGAAAGTGCATTATCACACCACTGACTTTGTGTGCAAGCATTGCACATGTATGTGAAAACACCAAAACTTCCTCAATAAGTGAAGAGGTGTCCTATTTGTATAGCGGCATTTGCAAAAGTTAAAATTTCTCAAGATCTTGGCACTTTGGGTGACTGTATATGTGGTGGTAACCAGTGGTGGTTTTTCTTTCTTTTTTTTTTTTTAATTGTACTTTTTAGGTTCTGGGGTACATGTGCAGATCATGCAGGATTGTTCCATAGGCACATACATGGCAAGGTGGTTTGCTGCCTCCATCCCCCCGTCGCCTATACTGGCTTTTCTCCCCATGTTATCCCCTCTCCACCCCGCACTGTCCCTCCCCTAGCCCTCTCCCCCCAACAGACCCCAGTGTGTGATGCTCCCCCATTTGTCTAGTCAAAAGACTGGTTGTTTGTCATGGTATTTCATAACCACATTATAAAGCTGAGTGCACACAATTACCAACTATAGTGCTATACATATATACATTTTTTTGGTCATATTTCTTTATAAATATGGTCCATCTGACCATAGCTGTTATACTCATGTGATTGTTGTTAGTATATATGTTTATGTTTGCAAAATCATGTATTTATTGCCTAATTTATTGTGTAAAGTAGCCTATGAAGTGTTGTGTTTTTATATGTTTCTCAAATCTCTGTTTAAAATGTAAATAAACATATTTAAGCTATTTCTTAAATTATTTTTTTCAGAATTCTATCTTCAGGATTTTCATCTTTCAGGATTGTGATTTTGGGGATTTTAGACTTTAGAGGTTTTAGTCCTTCAATATTTCAACATTCAAGATTATGGCCTCTGGCTTGCAAGAATCTAGCCCTTTGTTCTCCTAAAAGTAACAATTCCGTATTTGCTAATTCAATGTTTGGAACTTAGCAAATTCTCCCCTCTCTGGAGAAGTGTCTATTCCCTTTCGGGAATTATGGTTGGCTCCCTCTTTGGAGAAGTGTCTATTCAAAAGTCCTTTGCCCATTTTTTGAGTGAATTGATTGATTTTTTTTTCTTGTGAGATGTAGGAGTTCTTTATGTATATAACTTGATACTAATCCCTTATCTGCTATGTAATTTGCAAATATTTTCTCCCATATGTGGATTGCCTTTTCACTCTGTTAGGTAGTGTCCTTTGAAACACAAAAATTTTAAAATGTTGATATAGTCCAGTCTAGATATTTTTTCTTTAGTTGTTTGTGTTTTGTGTGTCTGCTCAACATTTCCTGTGTCTAATTCATAGGAGGCTCTTGAAAAATATTTATTGAATCAAAGAACAATTGAAAGACACGTAGATAGTGCCATAGATGTAGATACAATTGACCCTTGTTACTCACAGTAGTTATGGTCTATAAATTTGCTGTGAACATTGAATTAATGAATCCTCAATGATTACTTTTAGGAGAACACAAGTCTAGGTTCTTGCAAGCCTCTGGTCAAACCATTTTCATCAACTTAATACTCTTGTTTTTTGTGTATTTCTATTGAAGGACAACTTATTTAATATGTATTATTGATTCATTAACATTGATCTTATGACCAACAGCACTATAATTCATACCTGAATGAAGATTACCTAACACACATATTTTCTCCATAGTGTTTTGTCACAACGTTTTTGCACTTAGGAATACTAAGCAATGCTTCAGAACTGTGATTGAGGGCCATTTTAAACAGCAAAGTTACCAGCAAAAGCGCAAAAAACAAAAACAAAAACATGGCACCTAATAGACCTTGAAAAGAACACTTGTTTAGTGTGAGAGGTGAGAGCTGAAACAAAAAAGCCCAGCATCACTTTGTTCTGTGTCAGCTGGGAACATAAATGTTGGCTGACTCAAAATTTTTGCCACTCTGCATATGCCCACAAATTGAAAACAGAAGTGCCAAAAGTATTGATCTGGGGGACTACAAATAAGTTTTAGTAAGTGGGGACATTTGCAAATATAGAAACCATGAATAATACAAACAAATTGTATTAATATAATTATGTAGACACAAATATAGTCAGAGACATATATAGATATATTTATACACATAACCATAGATAGTTATAACCATAGACATTGTCATAGACACAGACATTAACACATATAATAGACACAGACACAAATACACATACACATCTATGTACTCACCAGATTGACAAACATTGACAATATATAATATTTGAGAAATGGTGAGTAAACAAGGTCTTTCATACAATCTTAATGTGAATACAAATCACAACAAATATTAGAAAGGACATGTGGAAATATCTATCAAAAATTTAAGAGTATATATACTTCATCATGTAATCCACTTTTATAAATATATCATATTAAAATAATCATAAAAGCAGTTTTACAAGTACAAGCATATTCAATATGACATTATTTTGCAATCATGAAAAATCAAAAATGACCAAAACAACCCTCACAGAGAAACTGGCTAAATACATTAAAGTCTATCCATACAATCAAATATTGAGCAGTTGTTAAAAGGAAATGGCTCTCTGGGCAGGGCATCTCTGAAAGAAAGGCAGCAGCCCCCAGTCAGGGGCTTATAGATAAAACTTCCATCTCCCTGGGACAGACCACCTGGGGGAGGGGCAGTTGTGGGTGCAGCTTCAGCAGACTTAAACATTCCTGCCTGCTGGCTTTGAAGAGAGCAGCGGATCTCCCAGCACAGCACTCAAGCTCTGCTAAGGGACAGACTGCCTCAAGTGGGTCCTGACCACCGTGCCTCCTATTAGGGAGACACCTCCCAGCAGGGGTTGACAGACATCTCATACAAAGAGCTCTGGTTGGCATCTGGCAGATGCCCCTTTGGGATGAAGCTTCCAGAGGGAGGAAGGTACAGACAGCAATCTCTGCTGTTCTGCAGCCTCCGCTGGTGATACCCAGGCAAACAGGGTCTGGAGTGAACCTCTAGCAGACCTACAGCAGAGGGCCTGACTATTCAAAGGAAAACTAACAAACAGAAAGGAATAGCATTAACATCAACAAAAAGGATGTCCACACAGAAACCCCATCCGAAGGTCACCGATATCAAGGACAAAAAGGTAGATAAATCCATGAAGATGAGGAAAGACCAGTGCAAAAAGTCTGAAAATTCTGAAAACCAGAACACCTCTTCTCCTCCAAAGGATCACAACTCCTTGCCAGCAAGGGAACAAAACTGGGCAGAGAATGAGTTTGATGAATTCACAGAAGTAGGCTTCAGAAGGGTGGGTAATAACTAACTCCTCTGAGCTAAAGGAGTATGTTCTAACCCAATGCAAGGAAGCTAAGAACCTTTAGAAAAGGTTAGAGGAATTGCTAACTAGAACAACCAGTTTAGAGGAGGACATAAATGACCTGATGGAGCTGAAACACACAGCACAAGAACATCGTGAAGCATACACGAATTTCAATAGCCAAATCAATAAAGTGGAAGAAAGGATATCAGAGATTGAAGATCAACTTAATGAAGTAAAGAGTGAAGACAAGATTAGAGAAAAAGAAAGAAAAAGGAACAAACAAAGCTTCCAAGAAACATGGGACTATGTGAAAAGACCAAACCAATGTTTGATTGGTGTACCTGAAAGTGACAGGGAGAATGGAACAAAGTTGGAAAACACTCTTCAGGATATTATCCAGGATAACTTCCCCAACCTAGCGAGACAGGCCAACATTCAAAACCAAGAAATACAGAGAACACCACAAAGATACTTCTCAAGAAGAGCAACCCCCAAGACACATAGTCATCAGATTCATCAAGATTTAAATGAATGTAAAAATGTTAAGGGCAGCCAGAGAGAAAGTTCAGGTTACCTACAAAGGGAAGTCCATCAGACTAACTGCGGATCTCTGCAGAAACTGTACAAGCCAGAAGAGAGTGGGGGCCAATATTCAACATTCTTAAAGAAAAGAATTTTTAACCCAGAATTTCATATCCAGCCAAACTAAGCTCCATAAGTGAAGGAGAAAAAAAAATCCTTTATAAACAAATGCTGAGAGATTTTGTCCCCACTCCTGAAGGAAGCACTAAATATGGAAAGGAAAAATCGGTACCAGCCACTGCAAAAACATACCAAATTGTAAAGGCCATCGACACTATGAAGAAACTGCATCAATTAATGGGCAAAACAACCAGCTAGCATCATAATGACAGGATCGAATTCACACATAACATTATTAACCTTAAATGTAAATGAGGATAATAATTCTTTAACCAATAAGTAAATAAAATTTTTTTCTGTATTTTCCAATTTTAATAAAGGATATATATTACTACTGACCAGAAAATGTCATATTTAAAAAGATAAAAATGGTATTCCATAAAAAAAAATGTGAATTATCCAAAAAAAGAAAATGATCTGCATGTGGAGACATGGAAAGAGGCTTATAATATGTGTGAAATAAAGGAATTTTATTAATGTGTGTAAATTATGAAACAGTCTGTAGGATCCAAATATATGTGTTTATATATCATTAATTTAGTGTGAACATTTGTTGATTTTAAAAACATAAGAGACCCTAAATAATAACGGTAGTTATTTCTGAGTCCTATGCTGAATTTTTGCTCTCAGATCCCTCTCCTACCTCTCTCTCTGCCCTTTTCTGCACCACAGGGGACTACATTTCTTCCTGTCCCTTTCTCTCTTCCTTCATGGTAAGTTCAGGTAATTGAAGATAATGTTGGAAGTTTAGAGGGTAGAAGATGAAGAAAAGCTAAGTTTTTCTACTCACTCACTGCTTTGGGCTTTGTCTCCATCAGCAGATCAGTTCCCTTGCTCCACCTCTCTCTAGCCAGTCTTTTCCTTCATGGCTCCATTTTTCACTAGGCTGACCTATGATATTTCCAGCTTCCACCATCTGCTCTTGGTCTTCAATAATGCTGCCCCTCCCCTTGTTCCTTCAGCCTCAGTGTGGCAGCAGTTTCTGCTTTTCCTAATGTCCAGATTGCCTTATGCCCCTTCTTTGGATACTCAGTGTGTCAATCACCCTTGTAAGTCTCTGAATTAGTCTGTTCTCACACTGCTAATAGAGGCATACCCAAGACTGGGTAATTAATAAAGGAAATAGGTTTCAAAGACTTACAGTTCCACATGGCTGGGGAGGACTCACAATCAGTGCAGAAGGCAAATGAGGAGCAAAGTCACATCTTACATGGCAAGAGAGCTTGTGCAGGGGATGTCCCATTTATAAAGCCATCAGATCTCATGAGACTTATTCACTACGACAAGAACAATATGGGGGAAATCACCCCCATGATTCAGGGACCCTGCCTTTGCCACATGGAGATTAGATGAGCTTTGGATGGGGACACAGCCAAACCATCTGTATGAAATTTCTGCTTTTTAAAATCCCTATAGTGTATTTGTCAATTAAAAACATATTAATTAATTTTAAAATAAATAAAACACATACAGTGGTTTCTCTTTCTGACAGGACACAGGTAACTGGGTAACGAGGAGAGGAAAAACTTTCAATATTGCTTGTTTTAACAAAATGACATTATACTGGTGGTAAGGTGAAGGGAGTGATTTTTAAAATTTTCTACCACAAAGCATAAATATGAGGAAACTCTACATTTTTACAAAGTCTTCACACAATAATAAAAGAATTACATTTCAACCATGAACATTATGCAGCAAATGACTGTAGTTCCTGGTCCTTTGCCATCTAAAATGACTTTCCCTAACATTCATTATTGTTTCTTAGTGTAGTTTCAATTCACACTAGAAAGAATTCTAAACCTTACTTTCTGGCTCTGTTTAGATCTCTGGCAACACATTTTCACATGGCATGTTGTTCTGTTTTCCAATTTGGTTGATTTGCTGGCTTTTCAGGAAAAACCTACCTAGCTACCCTTAGAGTGGCACACTGCATTAGCCAAGACCGAAATGATAAATAATGTCCAATGTGGAAAAAGGTATGAGACTGCATGGACTTAAGTACCTGAATTTGGTATCTTGCAAGAATGTCTTTCGTTATTGCAACACTATAGATTCTTAGAGAGCAAGAATTATTTCTTGTTTTCTTTTGTATAGCATACTATCTAGGACAAAACAAGGTTTTCTAATAAATAGTGTCTGGGTATTCCCTGTGTTTCACTAAGATCCCATTCTCCCCTTGATTTAGGCATTAAATAAACACCTTCAAAATTAAAATGAATTGGAATGGGAATACACTATCCATCACATCTCTGAAACATTGATATATCACTGTATTCTCAGGCCCAGCTTACGTTCAACCTGTTCCATAAAATACTGCTTGATTATCTTGGCCAAAACTGATCTTCTCTCTTCTTCCTGAATTATTTTTATGGAAATTACCATAATCTACTTTAAATAATTTATATACATATTATCTTCCTTGCTGAATTATAGGACATTCCTGCCACTCAATAGACACATAAATTGGGTCTAAAGTATTATGAGACCTCCCAATCCTAAGCATACTATTTGCGAATACAGTTTATTAGGTTGATGGAAGAATGAATGAATGACCAAGAGAGTCTTAGATTAGTCTAAAGAAAATGAGCCCCTCTTGAAGGGTAAAAGTTCACTAATACTTAATTTAATCCTATGTAACAATTTTTAATTAGTAAAATATTTTATCATTTTACAGTTAGCACGTTTTTCAAAATTGCATGAATTTTCACATCTTTGTAATGCTGTTAACTCTTTGAAAATATTTTTAGTGTCATTATGAAAATGTCACAAAGTGAAAATTGTTATTGCCTCCCACACCTATAATTTCTAAACTTGGTTAAAATTATAATAACAGGATTTTCACTGAATGTGGATTATAGTCTGCAACAGTTAAAACATCATTTTTATCATGTTTCATACCTAGAGTTGAATGTTTTATAAGAATTCCTCTATAGTATTATAGAAATTGTGATAGTTTAAACCCATTTATGCCTGAGGTAGCAATTTTTTGAATTTTTGCAATCAGACCTTGAGCATGACCTTGAGCAGTAGGGTATAAATAACTCCCACATGCTTAGCGTTCCAATAATGGAACATTAGTCATATAAGGGTTTTAATATGTTGTTTGTCCCTGTAAAACTTTTTATCTGATTGACCGTAAATCAACATGGGTCATTAGCCAGAAATGAGGAGTATATCATGGACATCACTTACCTAATTCTAGTCTAATATTTTACAAGGTTTCTTATGCTATTGTTATGGGGCAAGATGAAGGAATATAGGCCGGATGAAAATATAGTTAAGTTGGATTTATAGTAGTTAAACAATCAGACCTGAAAGGTATCAATTCCTGAATTTTTCAAAATGAAGAGGGATTTCTAGTGGTCTGTCCAGTCAACTCTCTTTTATTAATGTACTTGATAAATATATGGACAGAACATATATTGATTTGCAGATTACATAAAATCCAATATATTTAAAGACAGAAATGGATTATAAAATATCTTGACAGTGCTTAAAACACAATCACTAATGAAGATAACAAAATTTTAACTACATGGGGAAAAATCCATCTTGATATTTGGGACAGGGAGTTGACATTGTTTTCAACTTCAATGTAAAGCAATATAGAGCCTCAGGAAGAACTATATCCAAATTCCTATTTATCCATACACTGCTGTTTTTGTGAACTTGTGAATTTAGGTAAGTGCTTAACTTCATAAGTAGCACCTATACGATGAGGAAAAAGTTGCTGCCTAATAGGGTTTTCAGAATAGAATAAGTAGTGTACATTGCATGTAGTAAGCAATTGTTGATGGTACTATGATTATTGCTGTGATATAAAAAATAATCTAAACACAACCACAAGTATTGAGAGTCAAGTTCAAGGGAAGTGATATATGGTACCCTGAACACATGTGGAGAATCATGCCCCCACTCTAAACACCATATTTCAAAAGGAATCCTGGAAACCATCCAGAGAAATCCATTTATATAAAGAACTTTTGAGGAAAGTGGATATTTTTGTCATAAGAAAAAACCTAAAGAGACATGATAGCTGTCTCCAAATATTTTACAATACTGTGTTGTGAAGTAAGTAATATTTTTAGTCAGTGTTACTCCAGGAGGCAGAGAAAGACCAATAGTTGCAGGTTTTAAGAAAGTACGTTTTGTGATGATCCGAGGACCCTCTCAACAATGACTTCTCTTTACCAATGGAGCAGGCTGCTTCCACAGGCACCCATGCTCCCCATCTCTGAAATATCAGGGAAATTATAAATCAAATTCACCATATACCGGGGTGATATCTTTAGAGATGTGTTATACCACTTAAAACCTCTCATTAAACCCTGTAAGTCATGTATTATTATTCTTATCTCCATTTGTCAGATGACACACTGTGTTTGAATTGCCCCAAATCACACTGATAATAAATGTCAGGTTCGTATTCTTAGAGTCCGAAATGTGTGCTTATTTCAGTAAATAAATTTGACTTAGGGATTCATAAACTAGGTGTGAGTTTGTATAAAGAGACAGCTATAGTGTCTTAAGGATAATGCTTAATTATCAATATGGTTCAGTTTTCAGGCCGCTTCCAGTCTGATTCCATTCTAGTCTGCAGCAGTTTTCCCTTTATGTATACTATATGCCAGGCAAATAACATTTATTATTTCCTTTGATTTGTACAGTATCACTGTGAAGCAAGAGGCCAGATATATTCTGTGGTTTATGTATAGGGGAATCAAAATCGTGAGAAACTAAGTAATTTAACCAAGGTCACAGAGCTAGATGATGATAAAGACAGAGACAGAAACCAAAATTTCTTCTAAGTGTACATATTGTGTTTTCCACTATAGCAAGCATCCTGAAATTAATAAAAGATTTCCATAATGGACTAAGATGTGTGGGTACAGATGATTGTGGCAAAAAACTATGAAGCAACCAACACCCTCAGCTCAAATTATTTTTGTCAATTAAGACTTCATATGCAGTATATTTGACAAAATTCCAAGTTTATACAGCTGGGATATAATTTTTCAATTAAATAGAAAGTTATATAAATGTTTCTTTAAATTTTATTATATGACACAATGTATCTTAATAGCATATTCAGTACTTTATATCTCTTATAATCAGACAGTGCTTTCTAATTTATGACCCAAATTCCCGCTGCTCCAGTTTCCACCATGTTCCCTCATGTCCTGCCCTCTATGGGAAAAGAAACAAACAAAAAAGCTTCTTGTACATTTCCTTTCATCTATATAATCATCATTAAATTATTGAAAGTAGACCTCACTTGCTAAATTTTGCTTTTCATATTCTGACATTGTCACCTATTCTGCTTAGATCTCTCTTTATAACAAAAATACCTTTATTTACTTCATTCTTTCATTACCTGAAAGACAAGGTCATTTGAATAAACATTTTAATTACTTATGTACCTTCTTCTCTCAAGAATGTCACAAATTAATCTATCATGTTGAAATAAACTTTAGCTTCCCCTGTTGGATTGTAAATATTTGAGTAATAGAGAATTCAGTAAGACCATTTATTATAACTAAAAACTACAGAGTCCACCTTCACTTCCTGTAGTCTCAACTCCAGATGCCTAAAGTAAATGTTTAAGAACTATATTTTAATTATTATGACTATGTAACAGATTACCCCAAAGCATGCTGGGGTAAAATAATCATTTATTATGCTTAGGGATTCTATAGTTCAAAAATTTGAATAGGGTACAAGATGGAGAGCTTGTGTCTGTTCTACAATGTGGAGCTGGAGATCCAAAATTTGGGGGCTGGTATCATTTGAAGGCTCATTTACCCAAAGGTTTAGTGTTTGATGCTGTTGGCTGGGAGCCTCGGTTCTTCTTTATATGAGCTCTCCATGTGGTCTCTCCACATGGGCCAGATCGGGGCTGCGTCACAGCACAGAGTATCGGATCCAAGGAAAAACATCCCTGGAGTGAAAGAGAGCCAGGGTAAGCTGTAATATTTTCTGACCCAGCCTTAGGAGTCACAGATTGCTTTTACCATACTCTGTTAACTGAGGCACTCCCAAGCCTCTGGCCTGATTCAAGGAGAGGGAATGTCTACTGTTTCACTTATTTGTGGGAAGAGTGTCAGTCACACAGTAAGAAGAACAAAGGGAAAATATGTATATATAGGTGCAGCCATATTTGGAAAAATTCGTCTGCCACAGTGAACCCTTTGGATGCAGATTTCATACTCCTCCCACATGTAATATACATTCACATCTATTCAAAATACATCCAGTTATGGTAACAGAGCGAGGATCAATGTCCAGAATTGCATCATCTAGGTCAGGCCAAGGTGTGGCTGAAGCTCTTCAGGTGTGGTTGTTCAGGTTCAGATCTTCTAGTACAGTTTCTCTTAGTTTGAGAAACTGAAAACTAAAAGTAAGTTGTTTGCCACTTACACACCCAATACACAGTGGTTGAACAACCATAGGATTGTCAAATCACTATAGATCCCTCAGTTCAAAAATGGGGGATACTGGAGCACACAGGAGTCACTAGTCTACAGCAGTTCTGAAATCCAGCCAGGCACCTGTTGCTAGTTCTTTGTGGCTCAGTTTCACTGTCTGGGAATGATTCTTGGTTCCACTGTGTGGGTTCTTAGTTCCATTGTCTGAGTCATCCTTTTTTTAATATTAAAAAATAGCTCGTGTTTGCAGCTTGGTAGTTTTTACATCTTGTTTTTACCCTTAGATATTAGGGACCAAATGGCCTCCTTTCATTTTGTAATTTCTCTTCTTCAGTACACAATGATACAATTCTTTTAAAATCATTGTGGAGTTCTTATGAATAAATTTATGATCTACTCCAACAAAATCCACACCCATAAATCTCTACAGGATAAGCTCTTCTCTACCTTGAATAGAAATAATGCATTAAAGGATTCTTAGACTCTGAGTTATATTGTTTATCAGAGAGACTGAGTAATCTCACTTTTACTGAAGATCTCACTGGCAGCCTCCCTCAGAGCCATCACATTTCTGTTAAGGCTTTTCCAAATGTCTGTCTGTCTCTTGTCCCAAATCCAATGCTATATTTTAGGATTTTGTTATGGCAGCATCCCACCTAAAGGTAAGAAGCACTTTGTAATGATTTAATGGTACAATACAAATAACTCCAAAAGTTAGTGGTATAAACCTACCATTTATTATGCTCATGAATTCTGCAGGTCAATAATTTGGTTAGATATTCCATGGACATTTCTTTCTCAACTTTTTCACGTGCTTGCAGTTAGGTGTTGGCTGGAGCTGCAGTCACCAGAAAGCTCAACTAAAATTGGAAGGTGCACTTATAAGATATCTCACTTACATTACTGGCAATTTGACACTAGCTATTGGGGAGAGTTTTTCTGTTCATGGATCTGCTTGGGTGTTATTATAGCATGGCGGCTTACTTTCCCTAGAGCCAGGGATCCAAAAGGCCAAATCAGAAGCTGCAGTGACTTTTATTAACTAGCAATGAAACTAGCATTATCACTTTGTCCATATTCTATTAGTCATATGTAACCTGCTCTGATTCAGTATAGGAGGGGGGATACACAAAGGCCTGAATATCAGGAAGTATGGATTATTAGGGATCCTCTTGGGGATTGACTACCACAAATTAAAAGTGACAAATAAATATTAAATGTGATCCTCCATACCTTCTAACATATTCAGACATATCTTTGGATTATCTGTGTCAGTTGATGTGCTATCTCTCTCCCTAACTCATTTCCTCTGGGCCCTGTTTACTGAATCATAAACTTATCCTGTTTTCTTGTTGTCTCAAATCTGAAACATCTGGTCTGACAACTAATATTAATATGCATCCAGAAGTGAGAAGCATTGTTCTAAACCAGTGCTTCTAAAATGCAAATCACTCAAGTATCTTGTTAAATTGTCAATTCTGATTGACTAGATTTGGGACAAGACCAGGATTTTCCATTTCTAAAAAGTACCCAGTTGATGCTAATATTGCTTTTCACAGATCACATTTTTGTGTTGTGAGGCTCTCGATCAATGATTGTATACCTTTGCTGCATGTTGAAATCATTTAGGGAGTTTTTAAAAATACTGATGTCTGGAGTCCTGTCTCCAGAGATCCTAATTTAATTGTTCTGTGTAACTTGGGCTTCAAGATTTCTTAAATCTCCCCAGAGGATTGTACTATAGAAGTAGGCTTGAAAATCACTACTGCAGACTAAAATTAGATCAGAAATTTGAGAATAAGCAGAAGAGTTCTGGTTAATAAGAGTCCCCAGAAACCAGGAGCTGATTGTTATGGGGTGTGTCCTAAAATAGTGAAAACTTCTGCCCAGGAAGACTCGGGTCTTCTGAAATGAGCTCTGTTCATGTCCCCAGGGGAATAGTAGAGCTGAGTCATTGGAATATACTAGCTGTTCCTCTAGTTAGCATCCTCTCATGATTTGCCTGGCCAGTATCCTGTGCCTTGTTAGAGGGCCTCATGTCTTCTTTCATTTTAAGGCTTTGCTTAAATTCTCTTTATTCACTCTGAATGGAAATACCCTCCCTACCCCCAAAATAAGGTCTTAGTACATCTAAAACCAAGATAAGGCAATAGGAGTTAAAACACCTTCTGCAATAGAAATGGTCAAACTTTAAAAACACAAAATTCCTTGACCTGGTTTCTTGTCTTAATCTATCTGTGCTGCTTTAATAAAATACCTTAGACTAGGTAATTTATAAAGAACACAAATTTATTTCTCACTCTTTTGGAGGCTGGGAAGTCTAAGATCAAGTTGCTGGCAGGTTCAGTGTCTGGTGAAAAGCTCTATCTCTCCTTTCATGACAGCAACTTGTTGCTGCCTCCTCCAAAGACATGAGCACTGAGTCCTCACATGCAAGAAGACTGGAAGAACAAAAGTGACCTAAGCTAATTCCCTCCAGCCCTTTTCAGAAGGCACTAATCCATTCATGAAAGTAGAGTCATCATGACTTAATCACTTCCTCAAAAGGTTTCACCTCTTAATACTACCACAATGCACAATAGGGATTAAGCTTCAAGAATGTTGGAGGGGACACCTTCATTCAAATCATAGCACTTGATATGTACCTGAATCATGCCAAGCTAATAGTTTTATATATATTAGCTCATTTATTCCTAACCAAAATAGTGTAAGGTTTGAGTTATCCTATTTTATTGGTGAGAAAATGGGAATTTAGGGTAGGTTTAGTAACAGGACAAAATCACATGGCTCTAAAGGGATAAAAATCTGTATTTCTATTTGATTTCAGAGTCTGGTTTTTTTTACCTATACATTAGAATGGCTTTCTAATATTTAAGTAAATATTTGTTTGGTAGTTGTAAGTAGACATAGACATATTTTACATCCTACGTGAAAACTATGCAAACTTCACTGATAGAATACCATGTTGATTCATAGGAAATAGTTTAAGATACATTTCCCATATTCTATGTAGGAAGTTGTTTAAGATATTGATTTTTGTAAATGATGTATTAGTCCATTTTCACAATACTGATAAAGACTGGGCAATTTACAAAAAGAAAGAGGTTTATTGGACCTAAAGTTCCACATGGCCGGGGAGACCTCACAATTATGGCAGAAGGCAAAGAGGAGCAAGTCACATCTTATGTGAATGGCAGAAGGCAAAGACAGAGCTTGTGCAGAGAAACTGCTGTTTTTAAAAGAATCAGATCTATGAGACACATTCACTATCATGAGAACAGCACAGGAAAGACCCACCTCCACGATTCAATCATCTCCTACCGGGTCACTCCCACAATATGTGGGAATTATGGGAGCTACAAGATGAGATTTGGGTGAGGACACAGAGCCAAACCATATTAAATGAGGGTCAAGCATTGAATAAAAGGTTCAAGCAGCAGGGAGAATGTAAAGAATGTAAAGGAAATGATTTGCATTTGTTATATCTTGAATTTGACGTTCTGACTCAATGCAGTTGAAGAAATGTACCAGTCAATAGCACACTTAGAACCAGATCTCAGATGTAAACTATATGGGAGTTGTTGGCTTATATATCATGGTTGTAAAATAAAATATGGATGAATATACTGTAAGAATCCACCTGGCCTGAAAGACAAAGTGATCCTCAGGATAGATCTTGTTTGTAAACAAAATCTTCCAAACTTAAAGGCTAGCCAGAGAGAAAAAGAAATCAGAAAAATTACAACGTTTTCCTTATTACATTATAAAACAGAACCAGGATGTGGCGACATAGAAACAGAGAGAGAGCACGTGTGTTCAAAAATGTAGTGAGCTACTGTGCTAATCCTGCACCATCTCCAAGTAAGGGATGGAGAGAATTTGTCTTTTGAGAAGTAGGTTGCAATGAAAATGTGGGATATTCAAATATTATAAGCACCCAAAAAAGTTATATCTGGGCTCCTTGCAATGTGCCTCCCCAGATTTGAGTTAAACTTCAAAATAATAGGAGCCATCTGTGAAAACACACAGCCAACATCACACTGAATAGACAAAAGCTGAAAGAATTCCTTTTGAACACTGGAACAAGACAAGGATGCCCTCTGTCACCATTCCTATTCAATATAGTACTGGAAGTCCTAGCCAGAGCAATCAGAGAAGTGAAAGAAAAGAAAGGCATCCAAATAGGAACGGAGGGAGTCAAACCATCTCTGTTTGCAGGTGATATGATTCTATATCTTATAAAACCCCATAGTTTCTGTCCCAATCTCCTAGATCTTGATAAACAACTTCAGAAACGTTTCAGGATATAAAATCAATGTAAAAAAGTCAGTAGCTGTAATCCCAGCACTTTGGGAGGCTGAGGTTGGTGGATCACAAGGTCAAGATTACGAGACCAGCCTGGTCAAGATGGTGAAACCCCGTCTCTACTAAAAACACAAAAAATTAGCCAGGCATGATGGCATGCATCTGTAGTCCCAGCTACTCCGGGAGGCTGAGGCAGAAGAATCACCTGAACCCAGGAGGCAGAGGTTGCAGTGAGCTGAGATAGCACCACTGCACTCCAGCCTGGGTGACAGAGTGAGACTCCGTCTTAAAAAAAAAAAAAAAAATCAGTAGCATTCCTATACACCAACAACATCCAAGCTAAGAGCCAAATCAAAAATGCAATCCCATTTACAATAGCCACAAAAAGAATAAAATAGCTAGGAGTATGGCTAACCAGGGAGATGAAGATCTCTACAGTCAGAATTATAAAACACTGCTCAGAGAAATCAGAGATGACAGAAACAAATGGAAACTCACTCTATGCTCACGGATAGGAAGAATCAATATTGTAAATGACCATACTGCCCAAAGCAAATTACAGATTCAGCGCTATTCCTATCAAGCTACTAATGACATTCTTCACAGAATTAGGGAAAAAAACTATCTTAAAAATTAGATGGAACCTAAAAAGAGCCCAAATAGCGAAGGCAATCCTAAGCAAAAGAAGAAGAGGAAGAGGAAGAGGGAAAAGAAGGAGGAGGAGGAGAGGGAGTGGGGGAGGGGGAAGACCACCACCTGGGAACTGGGTACTTCACATTACCCACCTTCAAAACTACACTGCAAGGCTACAGTAACCAAAACAGCATGGTACTAGTACAAAAACAGACCAGTTGACCAATGGAACATAATAGAAATCCAAGAAATAATGCTGTACCTCTATGCCCACCCTGATCTTTACAAAGTTGGACAAAAACAAGCAGTGGGGAAAGGATTCCCTATTTAATAAATGGTGCTAGGATACTTGGCTAGCCATATACAGAAGATTGAAACGGGACCACTTCCTTATACCATATACAAAAATCAACTCAAGATGTATTAAAGGATTAAATGTAAAACCCGAAACTTTAAAAACCCTGGAAGACAACCTAGGCAATATCATTCTGGACATATGCCCTGGTAAAGACTTCATGACAAAGACTCCAAAAGCAATTGCAACAAAAACAAAAGTTGACAGATGGGGCCAAATTAAACTAAATAGCTCCTGTACAGCAAGAGAAACTATCAACAGAGTAAACAGACAACCTACAGAACATGAGAACGTATCTGTGAGCTATGCATCTGACAAAAGGCTAATATCCAGAACCTATAAGGAACTTAAGAATCCAAAAACAAACAACCTTATTTTAAAAGTGGGCATAAAGGACATGAACAGACAATTTTCAAAAGAAGACATATATGCAGCCAACAAGCATATTAAAAAATGCTCAAATAACTAATCATTGAAGAAATGGAAGTCAAAAACATGAGATACCATCTCTTCAGATGAGTCAGAATAGCTACTATTAAAAAGTCCAAAAATAGCAGATACTCGTGAGGTGGTGGAGAAAAAAGAATGCTTATACACTGCTGGTGGAAATATAAATTAGTTCAGCCATTGTGGAAAGCAGCATGGCAACTTTTCAAAGAATTTAAAACAAAATTATCATTTGACCCAGTATCCCATTATTGAGTATATACACAAAGGACTGTAAATCATTCTATCATAAAGACACATGTACGCATATGCTCACTGTAGCACTATTCACAATAATAAAGACGTGAAATCAACCTAAGTGCCCATCAATGGTAGACTAGATAAAATGTGGTACATGTACACCATGGAATACTATACAGCCATAAAAAATAATGACATCATGTCCTTTGCAGCAACATGGATGGAGCTGAAGGTCATTATTCCAAGTGAATTAATGCAGGAACAGAAAAGCAAATACCACATGTTCTCGCATATATGTGGGAGTTAAATGTTGAGTACATATGGACACAAGGAAAAGAGCAACAGACACCAGGGCCTACTTGAGGTTGAAGGATGGGAGGAGAGAAAGGATCAAAAAACTGCCTATCTGGTGCTATGCTTATTACCTGGGTGACAAAATAATCTGTACACCAAACTCCCATGATACAAAATTTACCTGTATAACAAACCTACACATGTACACCTGAACTTGAAATAAAACTTAAGAAATAAAAGAAAAAAAATTAGATTGATAATGTCCAGATTAAAGATCAGGAAACATAGAGAAGTGGAGCACTTGACATACATTCACATATCTAGGACACAGGAAAATGTGAATATGAACTTGCATCTGTTGATTCTAAGACACTTGCTCTTTTTTTGTGGGTACTTTTCATTGAGATAAAGTTCATATAACCTCAAATACACCATTTTAACTATTTTACTTTTTCTCTATTATTTTTAGTTGACAGATAAAATTGTATGTATTGTGTACAACATGATGCTTTGAAGTATGTATATACTGCAGAGTGACTTACTCTAGCTAATTAAAATATGCATTACCTCACACAGTTATTTTTGTGGTGAGAACCCTTTACAGCCACTCTCTTAACATTCTTCAATAATACATATATATTAAAAAAATATAGTTAGAATATAGTCTAAATATAGTTAAATATAGTCTAAAATATAGTTAGAATACAATCTCGTTAACTATAGTCATCATGTTGTACAATAGATCTCATGAATTTATTCCTCCTATCTAACGTATCCTTTGACCAACGTCTTCTCAACCCCCACCCTCCCAGTCACCCCAGCCTTTGGTAACCACCATTCTACTCTCTACCTCTATGAGATCAACATTTTTACATTTCACATGAGTGAAATCATGTGGTATTTGTTTTTCTGTGCCTGGCTTATTTCACTTAACATAACGACCTCCAGGTTCATCCATGTTGTCACAAATGATAGAACTGCCTTCTTTTTTTAAGGATAAATAATATTCCACTGCGTATATGTTTATATATTATATTTTTTATTCATTCATCTGTCAATGGATACTCAGATTGATTCCATATCTTGGTTATTATGAATAATGTTGGAACAAAGATGAAGATACAGATATCTCATTGAGATACTGATTTCCTTTTCTGTGGATATAGACCCAGTTGTGGGACTGCTGGATCTTAGGGTAGTACTATTCAGTACTATGATCCAATTTTTTGAAGAGTATCCATACAGTTTTCTATAATGGCTGTACTAATTTACATCCCATCAACAGTGTTTAAGGGTTCTTGTCTCCCCACATCCTCCCCAACCCTTGTTATATTTTGTCTTTTTGATAGTAGCTATTATAATTGAGGTTTGATAATATCTCATTGTGGTTTTGGTTTGTATTTTCCTGATGATACAAAACGTTGATCATGGGCCAGCACAGTGGCTTACGCCTGTAATCCCAGCACTTTAGGAGACCGAGGTGGGCAGATCACGAGGACAGGAGTTCGAGACCAGCCTGGCCGATATAGTGAAACCCCATCTCTACTAAAAATACAAAAATTAGCCGGGGTGTGATGGCACATGCCTGTAGTCCCAGCTGCTAGGGAGGCTGAGGCAGGAGAATAGCTTGAACCCAGGAGGCAGAGGTTGCAGTGAGCCAAGATCGCACCACTGCACTCCAGCCTGGACAATAGACCAAGACTCCATCACAAAAAAAAAAAAAAAAAATGTTGAGCATGTTTTCATATACCTATTGACTATACATATGTGTTTTTTGAGAAATATCTATTCAAGTCCTTTGTTTTTTTTTTTTTTTTTTTTTTTTTTTTTTGAGACAGCGTCTCTCTGACACACCCAGGCTTCACCATATTGACCAGGCTGGTCTTGAACTCCTGACCTCAAGTAATCCATCTGCCTCAGCCTCCCAAAGTGCTGGGATTACAGGCGTGAGCTGCTGTGCCCAGCCTCCTTTGCCCTTTTTTAATCAGATTATTTATTTTCTTGCTATTGAATCATTTGGATTCTTTATATATTTTTCATATTTACCTTTTTATCAGAGATATAGGTTGCAAATATTTTCTTGCATTCTGTAGGTTGTGTGTAGCAAGAAATTTAACCATTTCTTCTAGGTTATCCAATTCGTTGGCATGTATTTGTTCCTGATATTTTTTTGTGATATTTTTTCTGTTGTACCACTTGTAATGTCCCTCTTTTCATTTTTGATTTTATCTGTTTGACTCTTCTCTTTTCTTCTTAGTCTAGCTAATGGTTTGTCAATATTTTTATCTTTTCAAAATAGTAATTCAGGCACAAGGAGGGGATAGCAGGTAGTGTCGTGGGGGAGCCCAGTGCCCTTCTGGATAGGCAACGGGGGCAAGAATAAGAAGAGTCCAAGCTCAATAAATATGCTGTGTACCCACAAAAAAAAATAAATAACAATTCAATTTTGTTGATGTTTTCTATGCTTTTTCTAGTCTTTATTTCATTTATTTCTACTCTGATCTTTATGATTTCCTTCTTTCTACTAACATTGGGCTAGTTTGTTCTTATTTTTCTAGTTTATTGAGGTGCAACATTAAGTGGTTTATTGAGATATTTCTTCTTTTTTAATGTAGGCAATTACTGCTATAAACTTCTCCCTTGGAACTGCTTTTGCTATGTCCCATAAGTTTTGGTGGGTTGTATTTCCATGCTTGTCTCAATAAATTCTTTTAATTTTTCCTTTAACTTCTTCATTGACCCATTGATTGTTCAGGAACATGTTGTTTTAATTTCCATGTATTTATAAATTTTCTGAAGTTCTGTTACTGATTGTTTTATACCATCATGGTTAAGTCAGAAAATACTTCATGTGATTTAAGTCTCTTAAATTTGTTAAGATTTGTTTTGTGGTTTAACATATGCTCTGTCCTGGAGAATGTTCAATGCACAGTTAAGAAGAATGTGCATTTTATCTATTTTACATTGTACAATTTAGTGATTTTTAATATATTCACAATGTTGAGCAACCATCACCACTACCTAACTACAGAATATTTTTATCACCTTAGAAAGAAACTTCCTATTCATTAAACTTCTTGGCCAGGTGCTGTAATCCCAGCACTTTGGGAGGCCAAGGCAGACGGATCACCTGAGGTCAGGAGTTTGAGACCAGAGGTCAGGAGTTCAAGATCAGCTTGGCCAACATGGTGAAACCCTCTCTGTACTAAAAATACAAAAATTAGCCAGGTGTGGTGGTGGGTGCCTGTAATCCCAGCTACTCAGGAGTCTGAGGCAAGAGAATCACTTGAACCTGGGAAGCAGAGGTTGTAGTGAGCTGAGATCGCGCTACTGCACTACAGTCTGGGCGACAGAGCAAGACTCTGTCTCAAACAAAACAAAACAAACGAACAAAAAATTGTCACTCTATATTAACCATTCACCCCATCCCCTGGCAAACACTAATCTATTTTTCACCTCTGTGGGTTTGTCTATTCAGGATATTTCCTATAAATCAATTCATACAATATGTGTCATTTTATGTCTGGCTTCTTTCACGTTGCATAATCTTTTCAAGGTGTATCCTTGTTGTATCATGTATCAATACTTATGGCTGAGTAATGTTACACTGTATGAGTATCTCATAGTTTTGTTTATCCATTCATCTGCTGATGAACATTTGGGCTGTTTCCTTTTCTGGCTATTGTGAATAATGTTGCTATGAACATTCACGTACACAGTTTTGTGGGCACGTTTGTTTCTAATTCTCTTGGTTATATGTCTCAGAGTTGAATTCTTGGGTCATATGGTAGCTCTTTGTTTAACTTTTTGGGGAACTACAGAATATTTTCCAAAGCAGCTGCACCATTTTATAATCCCACCAGCAACATATGAGAATTTCAATTTCTACACATTCTCGCCAAAATGTTTTATTTTCTGTTGTTTAAATATAGCCATCCTAGTGTGTATGAAGTGGTATCTCATTAGGTTTTTGGTTTGCATTTCTCTAATAAGTAATAATGTTGAGCATCTTTTCGGTTACTTATTGGCCATTTGCTTACCTGCTTTGGAGAAATACCTGTTTAAATTCTATGTTCCTTTTGAAATGTCCCAATGCTTTTTTAAATCACATTCTTGCTTTCTGGCCCAATAAGATGATTCAGTTTCACCTTATGCCTCACCTGCTCCAGACTAAGAATCCAGAACTTCTCTGTGGAGTCTCAGTTCCTCTTAGAAAGGAAAATTATTTAGAAACAACAAGGCATGCTCAGTATTCTTAGAATGGCATTGCTTCTAAACCTTTTCAATGAGCAGTGCTAGGATTTTTTTTTTTAAAGCCATTGTTCAGAATGATAACTCTTACTCAGTGTAATGTCACAGTGTTTTTCTCACTCTTCTCTACTTCATAGTTGTATCATTCTTCCTTTTCCCACATTGATAACCCTGGTTCCCCTAAGATCTATATAATTACTAACTTTCTCTTATCCTACAACAGACAAAAAAGTTGCAGATTTACTATACCAAGACCGCTATGAACAATAAACATAGTAAGTTCAATTATTTTTTTGCCATTCTTCTGGTTTTTGAAAATATATAGCACTGAGTTTGTACAGAGGACTTGATCAAAAAATATTTAAATAATTGGCTGAGTGTCGTGGCTTACATCTGTAATCCCAACACTTTGGGAGGTCAAGGCAGGCATATTACCTGAGGTCAGGAGTTCAAGACCAGCCTGGCCAACATGGGGGAGACCCCGTCTCTACTAAAAAAAAAAATGCAAAAATTAGTTGTATGTGGTGGCACATGCCTGTAATCCCAGCTACCTGGGAGGCTGAGGCACAAGAATCACTTGAACCCAGGAGGCAGAGGTTGCAGTGAGCTGAGATCCTGCCAATGCACCCCAGCCTGGGTGACAGAGTGAGACTCTGTCTTAAAGTAAATAATTAATTGCTTTCTTTAGTTCCCAATGTGGTTCTTTATCAATTCCACATAGGTAGATTCGTTTTTTTTTTTTTTAAGTTTGTTTTCAAATGTAGTGTGTGCTTTTATTTAGCCTTTTTATTTAATTTCACTTTTTGTAGTTTTTTAAATAAAAAATGGGCTCTCAAAAATGTTGACAATGACTAAAATAAGAAATCAAAAATGATGAAATCATCTATGTAGCTTACACTGGCTAACATAATAGCTGTCATGTACCATGTGGGAAACATAAAATGCTAAAACACTTAAATCATTTCTGTAATTCAGATATCGATAGTTTGTGCAATGGTCTAGAGGAAGTTTATCAAGGGACTTTATGTAAAACATAGCTTAGGATAACAGGAGATGGGGGCTAAACTGGAGTTGGCACGTGTCAGGGAAGTGCTTTAAGAACACCTTTTTGGGCACTCAGTTGGGTTTCTACATTCTCATTCCATCTACTAGTGGCAGTGGGGCTCCTCCCATCAAATTAGCCGTTTCCTTTGAAAAATCAAATTCGACAAATTTATCCCTTAGAAAATAGTCTCTCCTCTCTTAATTCATGCTCTTTGGAAATGGAAATGAAGAGGGAACCGAAACTACAGAGTAAATCTTATTAACTCTGTTGCAGGTTTTTGCCTTCAGAAGAAAATAGTGGCATTCATTGGCTTCACATACATAGTTTTCAAAAGTATATATATATACATATATATAAACATATTTTAAAATATTACTATTTTCAAAATATTAATATTACAAATTTAAAATATTGTAATATTTAAAAATAGTTAAGTTCTTTATAACAAATTCATTTTAGTTAAATTCACCTAATAAAAATGAAGTATGGCAAAAGACTCAAATCTTATTTGACTACTCTATTGTTATTGCTTTGTATGTGCCCTTCTTGATCTTTTTTTTGTATGCTTTCAAAAACATGCTGATACAATGTCAAAGGAAGATCCAGAGACACAATTATTTGAAAAAGGAAAGAAAAAGTTTATGTGCAACGAGCACAAGGAAGTCATAGATTCAGAAAGGCTGTCGTGGCAAACCCAAGATTTAAAGAAAAAAATACAGAATTGCCAAGGTTACCCAGTTTACGTAAACCTGAGAATGATGGGATATACCAAATTTTTCACAAGAAGATATTAACAAAGGTCACACAACATCTTCTTCAGATATCAGCATAGCAAAACATTAATTTTATTAGGGATTCAAGTTTATAGAAAATATTCAATTTTTTGTTCTACTCTAGGATAATAATATCTTGTGGGAAATTTTAGGTCATGGTGACCCTCTTATTATCCTTATCATCATTTATTATGGCAATGAATTACTTAGTGATGTCGTAAGCAAAGTAAATTGTCGATTTTTGCCTCTACAATATTAATAAAATATATATTTTTACATTAATGCCATATTCTATACATATTTTTTCATCTTTGCTTCATTGAACAACACAATCCTTGTAGAGTTTTGCATGTCAGGCCATGAGGATCCACTTTTTTTAACTGTCTCATAGCATTCCATAACATGATTATGTCATTATTAGTCATTCCTCTATTGGTAGGAACTTAAGTTGTTACCATATTTTTACTTATATATCAGGTGTCCTTTTAAATCGAAGCCATGCACTCATGTGCAAACGTTTCTCTAGAGAAGACACCAAAAAATAGAATTGCAGATGAAATTTTATTCTTTCCTGACAAATCATCCTCCATAAATGGCTATATCATTTTACATTCTCACCCCCTCTGCCTTGGGTTTCTATAATAAGTAATAAGCCCAAGGTTGGCATCTTAAACTTTGAAGTAAATCCCCCTCTGGTATATTTGTGGAATAATGGACCTGCTGGTTCCACCCAGGAACTGTTCAGTTGGCATCTGCTGCTCCACACCTATGGATCTTCCTTGCCATTGCCGGGTATATATGTTTCTTATTGCTGCTTTAACAAACTAACATAAGCTTAAGGTTTTAAAACAACACAAATGTATTATCTTATAGATTTAGAGGGCAGAGTTCAAAATGCATTTTATGAGGCAAAAGTGTCAGCAGCATGATAGTCCTTATGGAAGTTCTAGGAGAGGATAGATACCCTTGCCTTTTCCAGCTTCTAGAAGTCACTTACTTTCCTTGGCTCAGAGAACCCTTCATCTATCTTCAAAGCCAGCAGTATAGTATCTTCAAATCTCTCTCTGATTTTGACTTCTGCCTCCCTTTTGTAATGACCCTTGTGAATACTTTTAGGGCCAACCTAGATAATCCAGGATAATCTCCCCCATCTCAATATTCTTAATCATATCTGCAAAGTTCCTTTTGCCATGTAACATAAAATATTCACAGGTTTAGGTGACTGAGACATGGACATCTCTGAGGAGCCATTATTCTGCCTATCACACCAGGCTGCTACACAGAAATCTAGCATGATTGTCTTCCTCAGTTATATACTGCTATTTTCCCCCTGGTCTCAACAAAGAATAGTGTGGTGATGGTCACACTCTTTTTGATGCCTGCTGTATTATTAAGTCTAGGGGGTAACATCAGAGTAAAACAAGTCAAAACTCTTTTTGAACTATGCCATTCCCACAGCAAGGGAAAAGAACAATGACAAAATGTAATTTTTTAAAGAAATGCCTCATTAGAACATACCTTATTTTGCAAACTAACTCCCCTATGTCCAGTGCCACCTATCCCTCCATTCCTTCAAGAGAGCCTCTACCATGCTATTCCTCACCTTTTTAAGAGAATATACTTCTTGAATAAGCATTAGTGTTTCCCAAAACTGAGCAATCCAAGATAAATTCACCTTCAAATTCTCAGTATGAAATAAAACCATGCCTTCTCACTCTCCCCAGTTATCCAGTTAACAGTCACACACACACACCAAAGACAGTTTACAGAATTAATGCAGTCCAAAGACACACTGAGGCAGAAAAACATTGTTCTAAATTTGATAATATCAGCAAAAATTTTCTACTTATTATGATGCATCAAGTCAGATCCCCTGTTGTTCATTACCTTGCTCCTCGGCCTCCTCAACTCCGATAAACAACCTGGTCATGTACATTTGTTCACCACTTTCTGTATACAAATATATGACCAAACTTTCAAAATGATTTTATCCTTTACACTGGTCACATGTAAAGGATACAATCACTTACATTTGGTTGGATATCACTCATGTTCATCTCCATAAGCAGAAGGGAAACAACATAAAGCTTTGGTAACCTTTTTTTTTTTTTTTGAGATGGAGTCTCATGCCAGGCTGGAGTGCAGTGGCATAATCTCGGCTCACTGCAATCTCCACCTCCCAGGTTCAACTGATCCCCCCTGCCTCAGCCTCCCACGTAGCTGGGACTACAGGCACGCACCACCACGCCTGGCTAATTTTTTGTATTTAGTAGAGACGGGGTTTCACCATGTTGTCCAGGATGGTCTCAATCTCCTGACCTCGTGATCTACCCACCTCGGCCTCCCAAAGTGCTGGGATTACAGGTATGAGCCACTGCACCTGGCCAGCTTTTGGTAACCTTTACTGCAGGACCATGGATTTTGAGAGGGTCTCGTGTCAGCCACATACATAAGTGATATTAGGCAGACGGGCTAATAGCATTGTAAAATTTAGGAATACAGAAAATAGAAAAAGCTCTCATACTCGGAACAATTCTACAGAAACTACATGAAACACTTTCTGATCAAGTGGAAATAGAGGACATGTAACAGGAATAAGGTGGATGAGCAATTTTTATGTTAATAACAATGTGACTTAAAAAGTATTCTCTGGATACAGATAATTATTCTTTAAAAAGTATTCTGTGGATACAGATAATTATTCTTAAATAATGAGCCTATTATAACAATTTGCGTTAGGAGCCTATATTTTAGCTATATATATAATTTTTTTGCTTTCACAAATTTTTCTGTTTTAATGAATTTACTCTATTATTTCTGACCTATTTTATATTATGGAACTGAGAGCTCTTTTGAGAATATAATTGCAAATGGCTTTGTATGTCTTCATTCAAAAAGTTTTATCTATGTACATAGAGCACTTGAATAGATTTTTAAAGCTACCAAATTAACTCAAAATCAAGGGAGACTTTCAGCATCTACAAAATATAATATGACATTTGATGTGAATTGTAATTTTTATAAATAATTCCATGAGTTTTATATTCCATAGGCCAATGCTTCATTAATTAGCAAACAAATAAATGATGGTGCTGAGAAAAACTTTATTCATGTAGGTATGTAGCTCTGTGGTAGATCAAAAATGGCTACAAATTCTCTGGACTTCTCCCATTGAGAGGTGGGGTCTATATCACCTGTCCTTGAATTTGGGTGAGCTCTGACTGCTTTGAACAATAGAAAATTGAAAAAGTGATATTGTGCCAGGGTCTCGGGCTCATGCTTAGAAGACTGACAATATTCACTTCCTGCCTCTCTTCTACCTCACTTTGGGGCAAGCCAGCTCCCTTGTGAGGAGTCCAACTACCTGAGATCACCAAGCCATCAGGAACCACAAACCCACCTGGAGAGGCTATGGAAAATGAGATTCATGTGAAGAGAGTGAGAGGCAAGGAGTCTCAAGGCACTAAGTATGTGCATGACTAACCTATCCGGTGACAAACCTTCCTAGCCTGAAATCTTGTGATCAGAAAATTCTGCTAGTCAAACCCTTTCTGAATTCCTGACCCACAAAAGAGTGAGCAAATGAAATGGTTGTTTTAGGCCACTAAATTTGAGAGTAGTTTGTTAAAAAGAAATAAACATAACAAGTTCATCTGCTTTCTGATTGTCTAGTAGAGATGTAATTAAGAACATGGTTAAATTGGGGTTAACAAGAAAATATTACCATTTTCATCTTAAGAAGCAGTAGAATACCTTACCTTTCCGTTTCAATACCTTTGCAGGTATCTGTAAAACTGTACCTCAGAAAATAGAGTATTGTGAGTGGGTTTAGCCTTTTGGCCTCTACAATTCTTTGGGTGACCTGTTCTGTTTGCCTTGATCCCAGATGCCTTTAAAAATCCAGTTTCCAATATTGTGTCTGTGGCCCACACTCTGCCTTATGGTGATGGTATATCCCAGCTATCTGTCCAAGTTTCATTCTTTGAAAGAAATAATGGTTAATACCAATAATGGTGCATATTTATGGAGTGCTTCTAAGTGCCAGGCAGTATGCTAAACACTTTGTATGTATTATCTTATTCAAAAATCCCGAAATATCCCATATGAAATGTTCATTTTTATTCCCATTACATGGATGAGGAAACTAAGACTCAAAGAAGGATAGAGACTTGACAAAATCAATAAGCTATTAAGTGGTAAAAGTGGGATTAAACCCAGACAGGCCAACTCTAGAGTGGACAGTACATTATGCTACTACCAAATGTGTTCAGATACCTGCTATTCATTTATTATGTTAGTTTAATGTTCTGTAGAATGGGAAATTACTAACACATACCCTCCCAATATTAGGTTGAGATAAGTGAGAGTGGAAAAATATAGGTAAATATACAATGCTAGACCTTAAGATATAACAGTTTTCTTTTCTTCTACTTCAGATTAAAATGAAGTTTAGTCCTAACTTTGTGATTTACCAAGAGATTATTAATTGCATTTGATTGCACAGTACTCCCCTCTCAACATGGACATTAGTAGCTTGCTGTGTGATTGTTAATTCCAATCAATTTACATTAGGTCAACTTGCCAAGTTCACTAGTAAAAAGTAATGTATCTCCAAAATAAATGCTGCTTTAGGGAAGCTTTTCTGTCAATCACTATATTCTTCACAGAAATTTAAATGAGCCAACACAATCATGGAAAATTGCCTAGTCAGATACATCAAGTAGAGCTTTCCACATTTATAAGTTGGTCAATTAATTCTAAACATTATTAGCCTAGTCAAGAATTACAGTTAGAAATAGTGATCATTCCAAGTTAATATTGAAGAGCCAAGCAGGTTGAGTTCACAAACAGTTGACCAGAAAAGGGTCTTTACGTATTAGTAATAAGAATATGATTAGAACAAGAAGAATGATAGTTGACTTGAACTAAGATGTATTTTAAAAAGCCTAGCACCAGGCTTCAGATTTCCTATTTCTTATAAATGCTGTGGGGGGCCCAGAAGAAGAAAATACGGTCTACCTATGTAAGTTTCCTAAAGACAATTTTGTTATTAACTTCTGTATTTTTATGTACTTGGTGCTACATCTGAATAAATGAAACAAATTAATGCAAAAAAGACAATCGTAGATTATAAAATACTTATATACGTCTCTTCCTCCCCTGAGTGTAAGTTCTCAAAGGTAAAGAATTCATTTAATTCATTTCTGTATCTACCAAAGCTCATCCAACACAGTGCCTGGCACATTTGTTTAAAAATATATGGCTTTAGCAAAATTCAATTTAAATGTCTCTTTTTAAATGTCAATTTTAAATGTTCTAAATAACTACTTTTATATTTGCACAAAAAGCATTCAGGTATTCAATTTCATCTAACCTAGTCTATTACATTAATATCACATTTACTTTTATGTTAGCAGCTTTATTGAGACATAATTTACATGCCATAAAGTTTACCCATTAAAGTGTACATTTCAATGGCTTTTAGGTATATTTACAGAATTGTGCAACCATACCACAATCAATTTCAGGAATTTTTATCAACCCATAAAAAACCCTGTACCCATTAGCAGTCACTCTCCCCACCCTCCAGCCCCTGGAAACCGTGAATCAACTTTCTGTCTCTATACATTTGCTTACTCTGGACATGAAGTGACACAAAAAGCCACACATTGTATAATTCCATTTATTATACAATGGAATTTATTATACAGTGTGTGGCTTTTTGTGTCCAGCTTCTATAATTTAGCATAATGTTATGAGATTCATCGTAGAGTGTATCAGTACTCAGTCCTTTTTATGGCTAAATAATATTCCATTATAGGAATATACACATTTTGTTTATTCATTGATCTATTGATGGACATTTGGGTTGTTTCTACTATTTGGCAACTACAATGGCCACTACTACGAACATTTATGTACAAATATTTGTATGAACATAAGTTATCATTTCTCTTGGGCATATACCTAAGAGTGGAATTGCAGACTCATATAGTAACTCTATGGTCAACTTTTTGGATAACTGACAGGCTGTTTTCTAAAGAAGCTGCACCATTTTACATTCCTGCCAGCAATGCAAGAGGATTCCCAGTTTTTCCACATCTTCACTAGCACTTGTAAATTTTTCTTTCTTTTTTTATTTCAGCCATCTTAATGGATGTGAAACAGTATCTGATTGTGGGTTTGATTTGCATTTTCCTAATGACTAATGATTTTGAGAAACTTTTCTTGTGCTTAGTAAACATTCTTGAAGCCAATTTCTTATTTTTTTTCCTTTGTTGCTTATGCTTTTGTATCACATCTAGAATTCATTACCTAATCCAAGGTGTCTTTTGATGCCATTATCACACCATTTTGATTATGTAACTTTTTCATAATTTTGAGTTGTACATTTTTTGTATTTTCCTTTCATATGATTTAACAATGTTCCACATTTTGATATGTTGTGTTTTTATTTTCACTGGGTTTTACGTATCTTTTACATTTTCTTTGAGTTCCTCTTTGACTAATATACTATTTAAAAGCATGTTGTTTAATGTTCAAGTGCATGGATATTTTCCTGACGTCTTTCTATTATTTATTTCTAGTTAGACTCTATTATGGTCAAAGAACAAATTTCACACACTTTCCATTCTTAATTTGTTAAGATATGTTAATGGTCCAGGATATGGTCTATCTTAGTGACTGTTTCATGGGTTCTTGGAAAAAAATAGTGTATTTTACTATTTTGCAGTGCATTATGGTATAGTATGTCAATTAGACCTTTTTGGCTGGTTGCATTGTTCAGTTCTTTTCTATTCTTGCTGATTTTCTGTCCAATAGTTTTATCAGTTGCTGAGAGTGGGATGTTAAAGTCCTCAACTACAATTGTGAATTTATCTATTTCTCCTTTCACCTCTATCAGTTTTTACCTCAAGTATTTTGAGGCCTGTTTTTTGGTGCACATGCATTCAGTATCATTATATGTTTTTGGTGAATTGATTCTTTTATCATTATGTAATGTCCATCATCATCAGTAATTTTCTTTCCTGTGAAATCTACTTTCTCTTGATATTGATATATTAATAGTTACTTTTCCTTTTAAACAATTAGTGTTTGCATAGTATATTTTTCATCCATTTATTTTTAGTCTACCTATGTAATTGTATTTGAAGTCAATTTTCTATAAGAAAGATATTGTTGGATAATATTTTTAATCCTTGCCAGTCTCTGTCTCTTAATTGATACATTTAGACCATTTACATGTAAAGTAATTATTTATATGTTAAGGCTTAAGTCTGCCATTTTATTCTTTGTTTTCTATTTGTTATCTCTGTTACTTGTTCATCCGTTTATCTTCTTAACTCCCTATGAGTTGCTTGAACATTTTTAGGATTAATCTTGATTATTTATGTATCTGTATTCGTCCATTTTCATGCACTGATAAAGACTTCCCCAAGACTGGGCAATTTACAAAAGAAAGAGTTTTAATTGGGCTTACAGTTCCATGTGACTGCAGAAGCCTCACAATCATGGCAGAAGACAAGGAGGAGCAAGTCATGTCTTACATGGATGGCGGCAGGCAAAGAGAGAGTGACAGCCAAGTGAAACGGGTTTCTCCTTATAAACCACCAGATCTCAAGACTTATTCACTACCACAAGAACATTATGGGAAAACTGCCACCATGATTGGATTATCTCCCACCAGATCCCTCCCACAACAATGGAAATTATGAGAGATACAATTCAAGATGAGATTTGTGTGGGGACACAGTAAAACTATATCAGTATCTTTTGAACATACCATCTTATATTGTTTTCTTAGTGGTTGCTCTAGGTGTTACAATGCATGTAAGTAAATTATCACTTCTATTAACGGATTACCACTTTGAGTGAAGTGTAGAAACCTTACTTCCATTTAGGTCCTTTTACCTTTCCTACATTTTAAATCTAATGGTCTTAATTATTTAATCTAGATACATTGAGTATCACATCAGATGATGTCATAATTTTTGCTCCAAACATCAAATATAGTATATGAAGCTCATGAGACTAGTCCATATATTACCCCATTCTTACTCATTCTGATGCTTTTCTTTCTTTTTCGGAGTTCCAGGCCTTCACTTGTTATCATTTCCTTTCTGTTTAGAGAACTTCCTTTAGCCTTTCTTTAAGGGTGCTTTTACTTGCAACAAAATAGCATAGGTTTCCTTCTTGTAGGTTTCCTTCACTTGAGAGTATCTTTATTTCCCATTCATTCCCCAATAATATTTTTGCTGGATGTAGAATTCTGGGTTGATAGTTACTTCCTTTCATTACTTGAAAAATCTTATACCAGGCTTTCTGAATTGCATAGTTTTAGGGTGAGAAATTTACTGCAATTCAAAGTAGTATTCTTCTACATGCAATATGTTGTTTCTGTCTGTCTGCTTTTAACTCTTTTCTTTTTGTTTAGTTCTCACAAGTTTAATTTTGTTGTGTCTTTGCATACATTTCTTTAGGTTTATCCTACTTGGAGTTTACTCAGCTTTTTGAATCTATAGGATATGGCTTTCACTAAATTTGGGGGAATTTTCAACCATTATTTCTTTAAATGTTTTTGTCCTTCTCAGATTCTGATGATACAAATGTTGGATCTTTGTTATTGTCCTAAAGTTCCCTGATACTTTGTTCATTTTTTGTCCAGTCTTTTTCTCCCCCTGAGTTGAGATAAATTTCATACTGAGTACATTCTAATAATCTGTACTTAAGATCACTGATTCTATCCTCTGTGATCTCCAATCTACTTCTGAGCCCACCTATTGAATTTATTATAATTGCTAAACTTTTCAGTTCTAAGTTTCCATTTTGTTCTTTTTTATAATTTCTATTTTTTTGCTGAGATTTTCTATTTTTTCCTTTGTTTCAAGATTATATGTAATTGCTTGTTGACACATTTAGATGACAGCTGCTTTGAAAACTTTATCAGATAATGCAAAGATCTGATTCACCTTGGTTCCAACCACCTTGGTGTTTTTCAGTTTCTTTTTATTTATGCTGTGATTTTTCTGACGATTTGTACAGCAAGCGACTTTTCCATTATAGTCTAGACATTTTAGATATATTATGAGACTGTGGATACTATTTAATCTCCTCTTTTTAGCAGGCAATCGCCTGTTCAAATGTAACATGAGGGCAGTTTGCTGTGCATATTCTGCTTTCCACTGAACCCCACCAGCACCACCATGGCAAAAGTAGGGCAATGACTCACATTGCCTCGCTACAGATAAGTGGGGTGGAGATTTAGCCACACCCTTGGCCCTGTTGACATCATCTTAGTGAGAGTGGGGCACGGAGTCACATTGCTTCATTGCCTCTGAGTAGGGGTATAAGCCCAACTTCCCACTGGACCCTCAAACACGAGCAAGGGGGTAAGGAGAGGACGGATACATACCTCTTTGTTAGTACAGATGGGGGCAAAAGCTCATTCTCTGCTGAACCCCACTAATACCAGTGAAGCACAGCGGAGGAAACAGAGTATCACCTAGCTCTACATCCTACCACCTCATTCAGCTTCATTTATGCAGGTGGAAATAGAGGGTCAGCTCCCTGCTGAGCCCTACTGACATCAAGGCCCAGTGGGGAGCTGAGTTTCAACTCCCACCTGACATCAGTGCCTGGCATCAATGAAATGCTTAGTGGCCCAAATTTGTATCTGCCTTCCTAAGTCTCATTAATCCTGGGTACAGAGGAAACTCAGCTGCCTGCTGCATCCCACTGTCACTACACTGGCTGGGGAATCAGAATACTACCTGAGACAGCCAGGCAGAGGCAAAAAGACCAGGTCCCTGCTCAGTCCTGCTAACACTATCTTAGCAGAGGAATTGGAGCACTTCTTTGTTCTGCTGAATGGAAGTAGAATTTCAACTGCCCCATCAACTTGCTGACATCCCACAGTAGGATAATTCAAGTGCTGTCCGCTTCCACCAGGCAGCAGTAGGAAGATTAGCTCCCCCATTCAGAAAATTAGGTCCCTGCTCAGCCCCACCCTAAGAAGAGGAAGGAAGAAATTAGAGTACCACTGCCTGCTTTCATAGGGCAGGGTAGTGGTGTGACAGTCAACTCCCCCACTACGTTTCACTGAAATCCCAAAAGCAGGGGACATTCCTTTTCCATTGGTGTTCGGTTGGGACATTGCCAAAAAGGGTTTTTTATTGTTAGGACACCCCTTTTCTGGTCAATTAGCTAGGGAAGAAAGTACTTTTTTGGAGTTTTCTTTATCCATGGCTATTGGCAGTTCTGGGTGAGATGCTTCTGGAGAGTCCTGTCTGGGATATATGGGCGATATTACGGAAACCCAGATAACACACCATCGTGCTGTTTTTCAAGTCCCATGGTTCCTAGGTAGTCCAACCTCTTTCTTTCCATCTTTCAGCATTTTCCTATGCTTAGTGTTATATCCAAAGATTTATGAAAATATGTATCATATGAAATTCAAGTGATATGTCAACTTTCATCATTTGAATTAATTTATATTCTAGACAACCTTTTTAGGTCCTCTGAAAATTTAAGTTGACAGTCAAGTGCCCATTTGCATGGGTAAAATTTGATATAAAAGGTCAGTGCTACTAATAGTTTCCCTGGAAAATCCCCTAAGAATATCAAAATATTTCTCATTTTTCCCCCATATCTTCCAAACATTTTTAATGCTTATAAGAGCTGATTATGGTAGAATCTTTTTTAAGTGTAAAATCATGTAAAAATAGCTCTGATCGTATGAATTAGGAAGAAAAAGGAAAGAGGATCACTAAGAGTCCAATCAGATAGTTAAATGAATAAATTTTTGCTAGAAAGAACTGAGAAGGGGGCATCATGTAGCTAACTTCAAAGTAATACATGGGTAAAAATATGTATTGCTAAATATTTACAAAAATGTCAGTTAAAAATAAAAAGAAGGCCGGGTGTGGTGGCTTACACCTGCAATCCCAATGCTTTGGGAAACGTAGGCAGGTGAATGACGAGGTCAGAAGTTCGAGAACAGCCTGGCCAACGTGGTGAAACACCATCTCTACTAAAAATTAAAAAATTAGCTGGGCATGGTGGCGGGCACCTGTGATCCCAGCTACTCGGGAGGCTGAGGCAGGAAAACCACTTGAACCCGGAGGCAGAGGTTGCAGTGAGCCAAGATCACGCCACAGCACTCCCGCCTGGGTGATAGAGTGAGACTCCATCTCAAAAAAAAACAAAAAAGAAAAGACAATCCCAGCCGGGCACGGTGGCTCATGCCTGTAATCTCAGCATTTTGGGAGGCCAAGGTGGGCAGATCACTTGAGATCAGGAGTTCAAAATTAGCCTGGCCAACATTGTGAAACCCCGTCTCTACTAAAAATATAAAATTAGCCGGGTGTGGTGGCGCATGCCTGTAATACCAGCTACTCGGGAGGGTGAGGCAGGAGAATTGTTTGAACCCTGGAGGCAGAAGTTGCAGTGAGCCCAGATCGTGCTACTGCACTCCAGCTGGGCTACAGAGTGAGGCTCCGTCTAAAAAAAAAAAAAAAAAAAAAAAAAAATCACTACATATTACAGTTGGAAGTTTCAAAACCATTCCCAGAGATAAACAGAAGCATCTTTTAAATCCACAGAAGTAATAGAGCATGGAACCAGTCGTTGGTTTCTCTACCTACCATAATTCTCTTTATTGGCTTTAGGGCCAAGACAGCAGCAGAAATATTGCTCCTGGTGCAATTCCCAAACCATGCAGGCCATCTGATGCTTCTTGTTCATAAAATGGAATATGCAATGATCTTAAATGTCTAGAGAAAAAGTTGTAAGTTGCCTACCCTACCTTTTTCCTTGGTGATTATTATTGAAAAAGTCTACCAGGAAATACAATCAAGCCAAAATTGACACCAGGATTTTTTTGGTTTCCATACTTATGTTTCAATTTTCAGCCCAAGTGAGTTGCAGGGGGAAGCAGTTAATCACATAAGAATTTGTGGCTCTCTGAGGCTTTCTTGCTTCTCAATGGATTCAATTTAGTCTTTATAGAAGTAGACAGTGCTTAAGAATAATGTTAATTAGTTGTGTTTATATATATAATCTTTTGCATTTCTACAAGCAGTCTTCACTGCAGATGTAGTCAGACGAAATTCCAAAGTTTTAATCACTCCAATAGTATAAGTAAGGAATAGATAGATAGATAGGTAGATAGATAGATAGATAGATTAATTGATTGATTGATTCCATGGTTAAAGCAGAACTTTTAATCTGGTCAGAGTATAACCACTAAAGTTTAATAATTTTCATCCTCTTCTTCAGCCAAGACCTGAACTACTCTTCCATCTAGGTCTAGGGTAAATGTGTCATTTCCTAAAATCTATTTGTGTTCATGACCCAGGTCAGGAAAAAGGAAGAAGGGAGCAGAAGCTGCAGGATGCAATTGCTCTGAAGAAACAGCGTGTCTCCTGCTTAGTGAAATCTTACCAATGCAGTCTATTAGCAAATATAATACCTTTCGATAAACAATGTGGCAAAAGTTTTGAAATGAAAGTAAGTACAGTTGCTGTTCACTTTAATAATTACCAAAATTAAAAGGGTAAGCAGCAACTTATAGCTTGTTACAGGAAGGCTTTATGGAAACTGATTCTAAAAGGATACCTCTGACTCATTAGAATCATTCCAGGCATATAGAGCAAGATGAGGAGGGAAGAAAAAAAAATACCCAGAAAAAAGATTAAGAAAAGAATTCTGTTGAGTCATAGCAAAAGGAGGGAAGAAAGTACCAGAGGCCCAAAAGGAAGCAAGGGAAGCAATATAAATGGGACAAAGGGATTAAAGGGCTGGGAGGTGAGGGCAGGTCTGGATTTGTTTGAAAGGCAATGAGATGAGGTTAAGTGATTTACTGAAGGTCCCCTACTGAGTCACTGGCAGCACGGCTTCCATCCCTCCTATTTTGGGTTTCCTCTTTAGTTCCTTGTCTCTACACAGAAATAGACATTCTATGTGATTTTCTCTCATTGCAAATCTTTTATACTTTAACTCAGAAAGCCGTGTTTAGAGGACTGTGTAGGTGGTTGTTTTTAATGTTGAATTTTTTTCCCCTTCTTTGGGAAAACTACTGGTATAGAAAGCTTCCTTGACTCAGTATTGAGACAAATAAAAGACAAATGTGTTATTCTACTGAGACTGTTGAAATGAAAGTTTGCTTTGAAGTCGGGTACTAGAATACATATGAGAAAATACTGTTCTTGTCATAAAAACAGGCAGCTGAGTGTTCTTTGCCCTGTCAGAGAGAATGACAATCTAACAGGGCCAAAGTCAGACTGAGGGAATAGATTTTTTTTTCTTTAATTACTAACTCAACCTATGGCCAGAAAGGACAAGTGTTAGACATAAAAAGTAGATTAAAAATCTGAAGAAAATGACCAATAATCATAAAATTAATCTAAATGAATTTCAAGAATTCAAATTGTTATCTATTGATAGGAATATTGTAAATATTAATAACTATTCCTAAGTATTTTTCAATAAGTTATTGACTGAATCCTGTAATTTTGACATAAGACAATTTGATTTAACACAAATCTTCCTGTCTTTAAAATGATGCAGCTTAAATCCATCCATCTGGAGTCTGGGGTTTGAAACGGTTATTTCTAGAAGCCTCTGTTAATACAAATCAAAACAATAGAATACAAAACCTTAAAAAATGACAACAAATATAGTATTGGATTTTTCTCATAGAATTAATTTCACCTTTAATTTCATATCTTACTGACTTGGATTTAACACCATAGCTGTTTTTAAAAATGTGAATCAGTCCAATATATGTTATTGAAAATATTAAATTTAAAGTGAAGAGAAATCTGAACAGATATTCTCTTAGTCAACACATATTCCTACAGTTAAATTTCTCTTAGTAAAAAAAAAATTAAGTGAAAACCTGTATTTATTAAAAGGCTATTAGAAGGAAAATCGTTGACAAAATATCTAGTATTTAAACACTCTGGGGAAAAGCATTCAGGTCATTGGTTGCCAAGCCAACTCAAAACACTTGTCCTTCTTTCCAAGATGCTAGAGAACAGAAAATCATAGAGGCTCTGCTTTTGGTGGGCCCAACTCCCACAAATACGTAGAGCCAAAGGATGTGTTTAACAACTGATTTTTAAAAATCACTACTTCAGTGCATTAAATATGAAATACTAAAACTAATGGCTTGATGTTGCCATCAAGACGCATCCAATGAAGTCAGCTTTTGTTACTCCCGCAGACCTGAACTGCATTAGCCTTGGATGCTCAGTGCCACTCTTTTTTAGGACTCTTACGTTTCTAGAGTTTATGCTGCTCCTAAGATTTCCTTTAGCCTTTTCAGATTATGGCCTCAGTTTCCTTTCTGCTCTCTGTTGAGAACTTTCAGCATGTATTTTAGTTGAAAGCGTATGTTTTCTTTCTTTTAATTGATGCAGAATAATCATACATATTTTAGAGTATATGTGATATTTTGATACACGCATACAATGTGTCATGATCAAATCAGGGTAACTGGGAGTATCTATCAACTCAAACATTTTATTATTTCTTTGTGTTCGGAATATTTCAATTCTTCTCTTCTAGCTGTTTTGAAATAAACAATAAATTATTCTTAACTATAGTCACCCTGATGTACTATCAAACACTAGAACTTATTCCCTCTGTCTAACTGCATTCTTGTACCAGATGAAAAGATTTTCTGAGTGAAAAGATTCAAAACAAGAGTTCTGTGTTATTGCTGTTGGTTGGTCATGCTCTACAGTCCATAGCATCGAGATACTTCAGGGATTAATGATGTCTGAACCTGGGAGTCCAAATATCTTGGTTCTAATCCTGACTCCAACATTAATTTATACCATATCTTGGACATGTCAGTTCTATTCTTATTGACTCTCTCTTAATGTAGATTCACACTTGTCCATCTCTCTTTAGTGAATCACAAAATGTGGTGGAGAAGGAAAAATTACAATATCCTAAATACTTTGAATTTTTCAGTGGAGAGTGATGGATAAGATTATTGCTCTTACTATATTCATTAACAATATATAAAGATATCCTGTAGAAATAATTTTCAGGGCCCAGTGCAAAATAAAGATGCAGGACCCCTTTTAAAACTTACTAAGAATTTGAAGAGAGTGAGAGCAGAGCATTAAGCAAGTGTGGGACACTTTTGAAAACAAGGCTCTATGCAGCTGTACAAGGTACACATCCATGGAGCACATCTTGCCTAAAGTATTGCTCTTGGTAGGAAAAACTATAACAATTCTGAAAGCTTGCATTCCGGGATTGGATCCTTATTTTATGCCTCAAATGGGGTGCAAAGGTAACTCATTTAGAAAAAACAAACCTCTTGTTTCCCTCTTTTCTCTCTTATGTCTCTGGCAGGATGAGCCTTCCTGCCCTTGCCATCATTTCAGTCACAGTCCAGAAAACATAAAAATCCACTGTAGAGAAGAGAAATGAAGAACAAATACAATATTCACTATTTTAATACAATATTTATTGAGTTTGCTGTCACTGTACATAACAAGTATGCAGTACAAAAGAAGGCAACATTTGAAAACAAGCTCTCATGGCTTGCTTCTGTTTGCTCCACTCCCTTTGCAGCTCAGGCTTCTTCTCCGCCTCTTTCCTGTTCCGTTCCCAGGCAAGCTAATTCCGACAGATTATCACTGGGCCCTTTTGTTGGCTAGCTTCCCATTAACAGAGGATTGGAGGTTGAGAGAAAAGAAAATTGTAGGTATTTCTTTTCAGTGTATCCAGCTCAGTGTTGATCTCTGGCAGCAGCAACAGCCTCCCATCAGAGAGCACCTTCTTCATGATTCCAGTGTTCAGAGGCCTCCCCTTATTTTTTGATGGGGGCCTAAAAAGTGGCAAACATTTTCTGTTGCTACTACTCTTTGGATGCCTCACTATCTCCTTTCAGTTTTGTCACTCTTGTTAAAGTATCTTCATTTAAACCTTGGGAGTGAAATCTATTTCTTGTGGGAATGCTGTCTGATACATATGAGTAAATGCAATATTCTACTTAAATCAACTTAAACAGATTCTACCCTTCTGAAAGGACTGCTCAAAATCCCAACTTCCTCTTTAAAACCACCTGAATACTTCAGTCCATATTGCTCTCACTCTTTTCTAGGGAAAGTACCTTAGTTATGATTACAAAGGAATCTGTGGTCCAAAAAGTAGTTAAAATCTCTGCTCTTTAAGTACTTTGTATGCTGGACATATCTTGGTACATGAGTCAGTTCTGTCCAGTATTATTTCTACTTGTTTTGTGAGTATTATTAACTCTGTAAAATAAGACTATAATATGTTTGAAGACAGAAACTGTTTTATATAACTGTGTTGTATTTCCCCAGCTCTCTTAATCCCAGTAGCAAGAACAGCATTAAAAAAACAATTAACGGGTATCCAACCATCAATTTTTTGTGCAGGTATGAGATTTTTAAAATAAGATTTAAAGTAGATCCCATGGATTCAAACTTTTCAAAGAAATTTACATTTAGTTTAAAAATCCTTCATAAAGTTAAATTGGATTTGACAGAAAGCCAGCCTACTTATTACAGTCACCTATATCCATGGATTCCACATCTGTGGATTTAACCACTGACAGATAGAAAATATCTGGGGAAAAAAAAATGGATGGCTGTGTCTGTACTGGACAGGTACAGACGTTTTCTCTTATCATTATTCTCTAAGGAATACCTATAACAATGATTTCCATAGCATTTACATTGTATTAGGTATTATAAGTAATCTAGATATGATTTAAAGTATATGAAAGATTGTGCCATAGATTATATACAAATTTTATATAAGGAACTTGAGCATCTATGGATTTTTGGTATCCACAGGGTATATATCCTTATATATATCCTTATATAAACAAGTTCCTTATTTTATATAAGGAACTTGTTTATATAAGGAACTTGAGCATTTACGGATTTTTGGTATCCACAGGGGTTTAAGGGGAAGTCCTAGAGACAGTCCCCCATGCATACTGAGAAACAACTGTACCTTAGTTATGCAGCCTGTTTTGTAAGAAATGCAGGCCTCCAAAACTGAGATAATCCTCATGGATGTATTTTATAGCAAGCACCTTATGGATCAGAGCATACTTAACATACATGAGATGTAGGGCAGGGAAGACAGCAACGGGTATAAATATATTTAGGGAACAGATCAAGACAGAAAAGAAAAATGGGAGAAATAAACTTTTAAAAAGTGGAAAGAATCTAGATAAAAAGAGAATTCAACTTCAAAGGCTGTGCAGCATAATAATAGAAATAAGTTAAAATATAGAAATAGAAATTCCATTTGACCCAGCAATCCCATTACTGGGTATATACACAAATGATTGTAAATCTTTCTATTATAAAGACACATGCACACGTATGTTCATTGTGGCACTGTTTACAATAGCAAAGACCTGGAACCAACCCAAATGCCCATCGATGATAGACTGGACAAGGAAAATGTGGTATATATACACCGTGGAATACTATGCAGCCATAAAAAAAATGAGTTCATGTCCTTTGTAGGGACATGGATGAATCTGGAAACCATCATTCTCAGCAAACTGGCACAAGAACAGAAAATCAAAAACACCACATGTTCTCACTCATAGGCAGGTATTGAACAATGAGAACACATGGACACAGGGAGGGGGAGAATCACACACTGGGGTCTGATGGTGGGGGCTGGGCGAGGGACAGCAGGGGGTGGTGAGGTTGGGGAGAGATAATATGGGGAGAAATACCAGATATAGGTGATGGGGGGATGGAGGCAGCAAATCACCTTGCCATATATGTGTCTATGCAACAATCCTGCATGGTCTGCACATGTACCCCAGAACCTAAATTACAATTTAAAAAAAAAAAAAGGAAATAAGTAAAAATAGATACCACACTTTCAAATTGGAAAATTTTATATTGTATATCATTAGTTACTTCTATATTAATCCATAAGCACAATGTGACCTTAATTAAAATAACAACACAATTTGTGGAAGTACTTTACACAGTTCCATTATTTTTTCAACAAATGTTATTATTTACTTTATTACAGATAACTGAGCTACTCTAGAAAAAACAATGGAATTAGAGTATGATTAAATGACAACTCAGTTGTGCAGAAAGGATTATTTTTCAATAAACAGTATTGAAACAACTAACTAAACTTTTGAGAAAAAAACAATGCTATATCGCCCATGCAACCAAAATAAAGTTTAGATACATCAAAATATAAAAAGGAAAAACATTTCAAAATATTTGAAAAACATGAATTTTTTGTTTCTATTATGCATATATACTTATAAATAATTATAAGATATCAGTATAGTGAAAATTTTTGCAATTACGGCACCAGCCCTGGAAGCCATAAGGGGGAAAATTGATAATTTACTAAATAAATATTTGCCATACCTCCTTAGCAAAGAATAGCATCAAAAACAAAGCAAAAGAGAAACAAGCAAAAATATAACAACACACAGTATAAATTTCCTTAATATAATTTAAATCAATAAGAGATAGAATTCTATAGAAAAACAAGCAAAATAAATTGTGAGGCAGTTAACAGGAAAAGAAATATTAATTGCCTAGAAAGAAATGAAGAGAAACTTAAGTTTTCTAAGTTTTTAAAAATGCAAGTCATAACCAGCATTATTTTAAAGTAATAAGATAACAAAACTTTAAAAACTTTGATAATGACCATAGGGAAATCATAAATTTGGTAGAATCACATATATACAAATCTTATGTATCAAAAACATTAAATATATGCTAACTTTTTGTAGAATGATTTTTAACTATTACAAATTTAAATGCACTTATCTTTTCATTCAAAAATGTCTAGCTAAAACTTTTATTCATGTCTTCATATATTTCTTATACTACTGATATTGATGTCTTCTTGTGCACATACTTGCATGTTATACGTATAAGGATTCCTTTCAGATGCCTATAGCATGAAACAAAGCAAAACAAAAATGGTTGGCTACATCAGATAGAGATTTGTTTCTCCATCATGTAAAAATAGTTTCAAGGTGGGCAGCTGAGAATTTTTACAGTGGTCTCCTGGTCATCAGAAACCCAGGCTTTTTATACCTTTCTATTTTATTATAACTAACATATAGTTTTCATTTTCAAAGTCACTTCATGGACCAAAATATTTGCTGTGATCTAGCAATATCACATTTGCTCTTACTTGCAGAAAGAAGAAAGGGGAAAAGAACACACACAAAAATATTTTATCCAAGTAAGGCAGCTACCTTAAATCAAAATCAATTAGGATGCTTCTTGATGCACTTGATAGAATATTGGACCAAAAATTGCTTAAACAATAGGAGTGGTTTTCTTACATAGGAAGAAGACCAGAGATGTAGTTAAACCTAGAGGTTTTCAGTAGCTCAGCGATGTCATCAAGGTCCCTGGGCTCTTTCAATTGTTCCCAAGACACCATTCCTCAGAATGCCCTCTGTGTTTCTCCATCATGATTCCAAGATGGCTATTGTAGCTCCAAGCCTCCTGCCCTCACAAGTTAGCATCCAAAGCAGGGAGGAAGCAAAAAAAGGGGAATTATTCATCACATGCCTTTCTCTTACTGGTGAGAACTGCCTTTTGCAAAATGTTTGGCAGCCTTTTCTCAGCCTTTCCCTGTATTACGTGAGAGGCTGGTAGATAGGTTATCTTAATACTTTCAGCCTTTACCACGAAGAAACAGTAAAACCAGCCAAAAAGAAAGAGAGAAATGAAGATTGTTGGTAGGCAGCCAATAATGTCTGTCACACATGCTGAAAGAGGAAAGCGATAGTAGAAAGATTAAATAGGTATTGGAGAAAAGGCAATTATAGATCAAGATCTCAAAGGAGAGGCCCTGGGATTCTCTTTAGATTCTAGAGCACTGTTGAAGGAACAGCTTAAGACAAGGAAGAAAGAATGAAATGAAGATGTATGAGTTATTATTAGTCAGGGTAGGAAATTGAGTGTGTTTTCACCTGAGATGATCAAGTAGAAAACAGATAGGGAAATTAATTATCTTTCGGGAAAGTACTGTGCAGCAACACTTTGAATGCAGCCCCAAACAAGCTCTATTCAAGATAGACTTTTCTCTAGAATTCAGTCCCTCTGAGCAAGTCTCTCTCCACCCTGAGGGCATTGCCAGGCATCCTTCCTTGTTCCACTTCCAAACAGGGCACCATTGTAAGAAACACAGTGTCAATAACTGAGTTTCATGTTGGGTATTTCTACGATCTAAGAATATACCTAGGACAAGAACATGAATATGTTACCACTTATTTCAGAAAACTCCCTTTTCATCTGCTATATTTAAATGACAAAAATGTAATATATACCTTTGATATTGTAATATAAATTGTAGAAGGTGAAAAAATGGGGATAGTGCAAATAATTAAGTCAGTTAAAATCCTCTGAATTTTTCATCGAACATTTCTATATATTTTTCTTTTACCCAGGAATTTTCTGATATATCCTTCCTTTTATCTGATTGGTTGGGATAAGTAAATATTTGAAAAAGTTAATATTAGTTTATATGTATAACAATTGCAATATAAAAACTGCAACAATAAAAAACTTCTTATGGATGAAAATATAGCAAACCAGTCCTATATTGCTAATATTTGTGAAAAATGTCATGTTTAATATTACCTTCCCCTTCTAAAAATAGAATTTATCAACAGAAAAAATTTGTATCTTTATATAGAGGTGTTGAATTATAAATACTCTGGGCATAAAAATGCTTTGAATGTCATTCCTTTGTATTTCACATTTTTTCATAATTATATCATAATCACAGGCTGATATACTTATTAACTATAATATGCTTTCAAATGGGGGTTTATTCTTCATTCAAATGATGATTTGCTTCTTAAGACAAAAATGATGCAGCTAGACGGTTAAAGTGATCTAACTGAGAATGTTGCTTAAATTATAGAAGCCCCATGGGAGAAAAAAATTCCAAGGGCCCATTTATTCTAGAGTTTGGGATAATGGGTCTGTTACTCTTTCAGTGCTCGTTTCGGGACTTAAACATGGTAATGTAGGAGTAAAGCTTCTTAGTTAATTTGTAGTCTGACTAATTGTTTCATGGTGTTATGAGTTCAGTGCTTTGATGAATAGGAATACAGCCAAATGGTTTTCAGAAACTACTTGCTTACAGCATTTAGTGCATTTATTGTAGAAGGGTCCTTGTGAACTAGTGAACAGAATAGAATTTGTGACATTCATCGATTTAAAGATAGTGAGTGCAAACTTACCACATCAGTCTTCATCCTATTATTGATAGTTAAAGCCCCATTTCTACTGAAAAATTTTCAGCGATATCAATGACTTTATAAGGAGGATGTGATCGAATATTTAATATTTACAGCTATGTAGTTCTAATAACCATTCTGCTTTAGATAATTTAATTTGCATTCATTAATACGAAAGAGTAATAGACAACTATTTTGTCTATTTCATAGGCAAACAAAAATAGAAGAAATTTGTGTTTTTCTGAGAAAACTAGTGACATGGATTTCTCTGATTTTCAAATTCAGTGTCAACTCATCATTCCTGAAAGTTGTCATTCTCAGGTAGAAAGACTTTAAATTATTGAGAATTATCTTCATAGGTATATGAAGATACAGGTAATTCACTAATAAGAAAACAAATTATAGAATTATATATTTGAGAGTTTTACCCTTTTCCAAAAGTGACAACACATTTCTATGGAGCCATCGTTAGAGTCTTGATTTATTACAATTAAAGTGTGATTTGTGGAGTTAGTGATATTATCAGTCACTACAAAACAGAGTGTTTCTCTACCTGGAAATAATTGAAGCTTTGAGCTTGATTGTCAGGTCTGTTGAACTTTTTTTACATTGTTGCAAGAATGAAGATATACTCATGTATTTACCTACAGGGTGGGATGGGGAGAGGTTGGTCATCCGGTAAAAGGTTACAATTAGATAGGAGAAATGAGTTCTGGTGCTCTATTGCACAATAGAATGACTACAGTTAACAATAATATATTGTATATTTCAAAATAGCTAGAGGAAAGGATTTCGATTATTCTGACCACAAAGAAGTGATGAATGTGTGAGGTGATGAATTACCTTGATTTAATCATTATGTAATATATATATATATATAGGCATCAAAATGTCACATTTTACCCCGTAAGTCTGTACAATTATTACGGGTCAATTGAAAATAAAATAAAACTTTAATTTAAAAAACGTACAGGGAAGATAGTAAAAACATGCCATCTCAGAGCCAGGCCTGAAGGGGAACTGAAGCCTTCTCTTTACGACCATCATTCAGAATACAAGAAAATTCAGAGCCTGGGACGCCTTTCGGCAGTTCTATGGCAGGTCTGCAATGCTCCTTACTCTAGTGATCTGCCACGATGGTGATCCAACTACTGCTTATGCTACTTCTGCTCTTTCCATTCCCAATAACCCTCTTCCACTCTTCTTTCTATGTCATGGCATCTTGTGTTTCAGGCATTTTTACATTTTCTTCCCACTGCCAACTCCCATGTCTTTCTTTATGTCATGCAAATTCAAAGAGGGATGATTTCATGTTTATAGATAGTCACTCTCTCTTATAAAATATTCATGCTGTACAAAGTACTTTTTCTGGCTTTCTCACTCATGATCCTGACCTTTATTCAATAAATTATGGAGTAGATAGATGATAGCTTTCTCAAAGAGAATCTCGTTAGCATGAATGTTCATAGTTGATAGAGTCCTCTCTAAAAATATACTTTGGTACATCACATTTAATCTGGTTTAATATAATAACTGAGTTTAATTTGAGTTTCAGTGACATAGTATAATCTCAAAACAATGTCATTTATCTACCATCTCCTATATCTATGGAAAATGTATTCTGTTTGAGCTTTCATGCTTCATTAAAACCTAGGTATTTCAGGAACATCTGCTCTCTAAAAACAAAATACTGTTGAAGCACTTCTGCTTTTATTCAGGTATACACAGGTTAGATCAGCAAAACACCAAAAAATATTTAAAATCAATGAAAATATCCATCAGTATTTCATCATCTCCTAGCCAAAGATAACAATTATTCTTTCAATGTATGCAAACACATTTCTTCCTTTCCACCTTACTAAGTTTTCTTTATAGGACTAATTGATGGACCAGGTGTGGTGGCTGACACCTGTAATCCCAGCACTTTTGGAGGCCAAGGCAGGCGGATCACCTGAGGTCAGGAGTTTGAGACCAGCTTGGACAACATGGTGAAAGCTCATCTATACTAAAAACACAGAAATTGGTCAGGCTTGGTGGCACGTGCCTGTAGTTCTAATTACTCCAGAGGCTGAGGCAGGAGAATTGCCTGAACCTGGGAAGTGGACATTGCAGTGAGCTGAGATTGTGCCACTGCATTACAGCCTGGGTGATAGAGTGAGACTCTGTCTCAAAAAAAAAAAAAAAAAAAAAAAAAAAGTGTAATTGATGCCTCAGTAGATGGCCAGATTAAGGATGAAAGCATGAATCTCAGACTACCAATAACCATGTCAGCTGAACAGTTCAAAATATGACTGAGTCATGGACTTCAGCATTATTCTTTTAAACTTATTTCTTATTTTGTGTGCATCTTTAAGATGGTTTTCAGGAGGTAGAGGTAAACAGATTGCTTTAATGTACCTTTTAAACTTGATCATACATGTTATGTTATATAACATTTAAATGGTACAAAAGCCTATAGCCTTACTTACATAAGTAAGTCTACAGTTGCATTTATCAGCTATTGCTACAATATTGCCATGTAACAAACCATGCCAGAACTTAGTAACTCACATCAGCAACCATTTACTTCTCACACTCACAGGTCTAAAAATTGGCACGGGCACCTCTGCTTCAGACTGTGGGCTGTGTGGGTTTGGATCTACGCTTTGGGTCAAGCTTGGGGATAATCCACACATGTCATTCTGGGGCCCCAGGCTAAGGAGCTATGGCTACTGGGGGCATATTATTCCCATGACAATCACAGAAGTGAATGGCCAAGTCAGAACTGCTCAAGCACGTTTATGATCCTGACTCGTGTGATATCTGCTATATCCTATTGCCAAAATAAGTCACATGGCCAAGATTTAGCCACCAGGGCACGAAATTATACTCTACCGTAAAGGAGAGGGAGGGGCATAGGAAATAATATCTGCTGAATAATAATCTAATCCACTGTTTCCCAGCCATGGAATTCACCTCTGAATACAAGATCTGTCACTTATTTCTTGTTATTCATCCAGAAAACTTATATGCAAATATAAGTATATTCACAGATAAATATTTTAATATCCAATGGTATTATATTATATACCTTGACCCAATTATATATTTTGTACCTATCTCCCACTTAATGATATATCTCAGTGAGTAACTGGTATAGCCATGTTGGATAGCTTACTCTAAAAGCAGCTCCTTCCTCACTTCGTTCCTTGATACATGTATATCTAATTACGTATTTGCTTGAGAATTCCAAAAGCCAATCTTGAAGCAATCCAGGAATAAAGCAGAGGTGCTGGCTGCAATTTTCTCCTTTGATGCACAGTTCATCCATAACCCGACCCCCACTGAGATGATGCCAACCAGGCCTTTGGATGGTCCATTAGTCAAGACAGCCATTGGAAAATGACAAGCAGACCTGCACCCCACACCACTCCTTTGCATAGTTTCCATGACACCTTTCCCCTTAAAACCCTTTAGTTAGCTTGAGGATTTGTGATGGCTCTTTGAGACTAATCTGGCCAGCTCCCAAGCTGCTGGCACTTAAATAAACCTGCTTTGCTTCCACCCAAGCTCACTTCTCATGTGTCTTGACATTTTGAGCACAAGCAGCCAAATCTGAGTTTAGTTACAAAAGTTTTGCTTTTCAGTAGATATAGATTTCCTTCATTTCATTTAATACAGCTGTTTAGTATCACATAAAATAGACACGTGATGATCTTACTTAACAAATTCTCTACTCGTGGGCATTTAGTTTCTTTTTAGTCTTTTACCATTTTAGCCAAAATTCTGCAATGACTATCATTGTACATATTTTTGCATGTATCTGTAGAATATAATCCTAGAAGGGATATTGCTAGTTCCCAGGACTCTTGTATTTTTCATTTCGATAGACTCTGAAAATTTTATGCATAAAAACTAGACGATTGAAACTATCACAAAAATGTGAAGGAGTGCCTCTATTATCTACAACTTCTAGCAACACAAATCAAATCATTTTGTCTTTGCCAAACTGATAAATTAGAAAACATCCATTGTAATTTGAATTTGTATTTCACTTCTTATGTGTGAAATCAACACATTTTCATATGACAAAGAGCCATATCTTCTATACATGGCAGATCTCCCTCGCCTAATGGGTCTCTTTCCAGAAACTCCCTACCTCGTCCCGTAACTTGCTGAACAGTTGGTTTTAGACAACCATACTTTCATTGTACTACATCATTTCCCAGGGTGTGGGGTCCTGAGGCAAAATCATACAAGGGCACATAAGTAAGAGAAAAACTGACCTGCATTTTACATGCCTAGAGGAAATCATAAGACAATTAAGACCAGATATTTTGTAAGTTTTCGACAATTATTTAAAGTGCTCTGTATAATGTTCTAGAGATGAAAAATAATAATTCTTGACTCTGAGGTAACAGTAGCTACCACAACTGATGAAGACAACAAAGCAACAGCTCTTTTTTTATCAGAAGTCCAGAGCAACCTACAAATGCCATAAACAACAAATGACAAACTCCAGTAATCCTCATCCTACCCACAGGGTCTTGTACAGTCAGATCCATAATATCAGAAACAAGAGAAGCATAGCAGGAATCAGCCTCCAAACTGTGTTCCAGAGAAGGATTCTTAATAATCAATAGTACTAAAATCAACTATGTACTGACTACATATATTTAGTTAATTGTACTGAGACCCTCCCTGGGTAATATTTCTTCTAAGAAAATTTTATAGACACATTAACATTTTCTATTCACAATAATCTGAAATTATCCATTGAAACACTCAATAAGAGCTAGATCATGAATTCGAAATGCTCTGTTATAGCTAAAGTTATAACAGAAGCTATCTGTATGGATAAGAAAGTTAGACTATAACCAATCTATGTTTAACCTTTAATGAAAACAATAGTTAAAACTTACTATGACTCACTAGTGGCTGATTAAGAGCTTTGGGTTGTCAGCACAGATAAAAAGTGTCTAATCTCTCCTAATATTAGAGCTACAGTGTTCTAACCACTTTACAAATAGCTTCTCCAATTCACTGACACTCGTTATCGAATTTTCCAAAACGTCCTAGAATATTCTCTTTAGAGGTTTATTCTAAATATTCTCCTTCAGATGTCGTGCTCCTCTTTACAGAAGAAATAGTCTTTAAATGGGTTAGTCTTTGGTGACTTATGGCAATTCAAACAAATCCGATGTAAACAAAAAAAGACCGACTTATACTAAACTCTTCTCTTTGAAAAATCAGTACTATGTGATTCTACAATGTATTCAGAGTGTTTCTCTTTTGTTCTTTGATTCCAGAAAAGGGTTGATATCATTAAAATTGTGAAATCTCAGTGACCCTCCCTCAGACTCGAGGTCCTGTTCTGAAATTTAAAGCCGTACTGCTAATGTCACCTCTCCTAAGCATTAAAAACCTAAAGACCAAATAAAACCTCAGGTGACTTTGCATTGTTTTCTAAACAAATAAAACTTAAAAAATATTGGCTTGGCGCGGTGGCTCACATTGGCAATCCCGCACTCGGGAGGCCGAGGCGGGTGGATCACAAGGTCAAGAGATCAAGACCATCCTGGCCAACATGGTCAAGTCCGTCTCTACTAAAATACAAAAATTAGCTGGGCATGGTGGCGTGCACCTGTAGTCCTAGCTACTGGGAGGCTGAGCCAGGAGGTGACGGCTTGAACTCCAGAAGGCAGAGGTTGCACGTGAGCCAAGATCACGCCACTGCACTCCAGCCTGGCGCCTGGCAAAGAGCAAGACTCTGTCTCCAAAAAAAAAAAAAAAAAATATATATATATATATATATATATAAAATTAGTCATCTCAGTAGGGATACCTTTAATAAAACACCAATTTAAATAAGAATTTAATGAATAGGAAATACTAGAAAATGCTGAAGTATTTTTTCTTGTGCTGTCTTTATAGTAAATTCTTATCTGTCTATGATTTAAAATAAAATTCTTCTTCTCATCTCCGCACTGCATTAAGAATTCTCTTGCTCCAACTGTTGTGATCTCCTGCTTGCCTAGCTGTTTGAGGGGAAAGCAAAGGAGCATGGATCCAGCAAGGTGTCAAGTGTTCATATATGTCAACAAACTGTTGTGCTGTCTCCACTTGAGACAAGTTTATATCCGAGATATCTTGGTACAAATTGAACGCAAATGAAAATGACCTACACTCTAAGGCAAAGAAAATGTA
>JAZHEH010000815.1:0-11665 GCA_036589455.1 Ateles fusciceps | reverse complement strand
AGAGATAGAAATCAGAGAGAGACATACAGGCACACACAAACAAACAAGACCCCTTCCACAAACACAGACACACAGCAGTGGCGGAGTTGTCACTCACCCCTAGGGCAAACCCTGAAGCTGCAGGGTTCTGTTGTCCACCACTAGAGCCCACAAGTGAGAGAGCAGCCACAGTCACACATTTGTCCTGCAGATCACCAGGGCATGAATTTGGTGGAAACTCACCTGTACCCGTCAAAACACACCTGAGACTAGAGTAGCACCCTGCTTCCCCAGCACTCCCTCCAACTGAGGTCTCTTTTCCTGGCCCACCCTTCAGTGAATCATGGCCTACATAGACTATCCTGTGGACATCCTGGTGAGGTAGAAGCCTGAGCCCTGTTCCTGACACCTGGCCACATGGGGGCTCTTCCTTTGTGATGTCTGAGGAACCCATCACAGAGGCAATGGTGAATGTCACTACGACCCAAGGTGTGGTGCATGCCTCACCCACGTGCCCTGGTAAGATGACTGGACTCATGCCTGGCTCCAGGAATCCCGGCTGCGGCCCCTTTAAGAAATGGCTGCCACAGAGGTGGTGGCAGAGAAAGTGGTGGTGAAAGCGGCGGGTTTGTGGAGGCCTGATTAAAGGGGCATGCATGAGACCAAGCCAGGTTCAAACACATAGGACTCTTGTCCTCAGGAACTCCCACGAGCCAGTGGTCTTCTGCTTCTGCTCATGGTGGAAGAGAAGATTCAGGGTGGCTGATGGGCTCTCCAGACTCTACCTCAGATCCCACTGTGGATCCCCTATGGGTAACAGGAATGCGATTACAATGTAGAGAAGTGGGAAGGACTCGATAGGGAACAGAGAGATCCCATGAACCCCAAGGGGTGGTCTCCATACTCCACCACCCAGTAGGTTCCCCAGACGCAAACTCTCCTGCCTCCAGTGAACGGTAAAAGTTACTATAACCTGAGGAGTGGCTTGTGACTCTCCCATGGGCACTGTCAAGGCCAAATTGACTCACAACTGGCCCCAAAAGGTCAGGCTGTGACCCCTATAAGAAATGGCTGTGGTGGTGGTGGCTGTGGAAAAGAGGTGCCGAATTTGGCGGGTTTAGGGAGGCCTGGGAAAGGGGCGTGCATGACACCAAGCCGGTGTGAAACCCATGGAACTCTGGTCCTCAGAACCTCCACAAGCCAGTGATCTTCTTCTTTGCCTCCTGGTGGAATAGGAGACTCAGGGAGCCTGATGGGAACTCCGGACTCTGTCTTGGATTCCATGTTGGATCCCACCTGGGTAAGCAGGAATGGGATTACAATGGAGGGAGGTGGGTGGGGCCTTGCTCAGGCAAAGGGAGATCCCATGGGTCCCAAGGTGTGGTGTCCCAACCTGCCACCCATCAGGTAACCAGGATGCAACCTCCCCTGCACCCAGCGAAACCCAATCCTTTTGTCTCACTCCCTGGTATCTGAGGCATCCAAAACATTCAGTGCTTGAAGACACTTTCCCCAGGAGCAGAGGAACTGGATGGCCATCAAGAATGAGAAAGCAAGAGCAGGTGAATTGCAACACCGCCTTGTGGAGAGGACAAGGCCAGCCAGGCAGCCATCCAGTATGACATGGAGACCAAGAGAGTGTCCCTGTACCACACGGGGATGGAAGCCCAGAGGTCCAGGATCATCACACCTGCCTAATCATCCACAAAAAGTTTTGGAGTGGGAAACAGATATGAAAGGTATCCCCTCGAAGTTTCCACCTACTAGAATGGGGGAGTGTCCTCTGTTGAAGACACTGAAGCCTGGAGCCAGACCAAGAAGCCTCCAGGATTTCCAGAAATGGGACATAGAGAGAAACAGGGAGGACAGAGCCTAGGCCAGAGTCCAGGCCAAATACAGCACAATGTCAACTCATGGGAATCTGGGGGGGGGGAGTGCCAAATGGTTGACTTGGCCAGAAAGGCCAGCGTTGGAGTGACAGAGATGCTTGGCCCATCCTGTACCTGGCGCCCTGTTCTGGCCCTGTGTTGAGCTTTGGATAGATTTATCAATGAGGGCAAAGGTGAGAGAAGTGAGAACCATCTTCTTTGAGGTCAGTGTGCAGCCCTCCTGCACAGGGACAGTGAGCTGCGGTGAGGTCTTTGTCCATGTCTTGGGGTGTGTGTTCATATTGGTCCTAAGAAAAAGGCCACTGAAAATAAGGAGGTGACTGGAACCCATGCTGGTCTGATGCAGCTCCCCCCCCACATTGCCCAAACCTTCACAAACACCAGCTGGAACCCCTGGGGAAACGACCTATGACCAGCCATGCAACCCAGGCAGAGACGAGGGGGAGAGGCTCAGGAAAAGAGAGGCCATTATGTACGAGACCAACCTCCTTTGCACAGGGCACATGAATCCCAACACACACACACACACAACAGATGCAGAGTGAGAAAGAGAGGGAGTGGGAAAGAAGAGAGAGATAAATCAGAGAGAGACATACAGGTGCACACACACAAACAAGATCCTTTTCACACACACAGACAAGCAGCAGTGGCAGAATATCACTCACACCCAGGCAGCCCGTGAAGCTGCAGCGTTCTTGTTTTCCACCACTAGGACCCTCAGGTGAGAGAGCAGCCCATGAGCACACAGACAGAGGTGTCCTAGAGATGACCAGGGCATGATATTTGGGGAGACTCTCCTGTGCCCCATCAGTGCAGGCCTTAGACTGGGATTCTGCACTTCCCCAGTGTCCCTCTGCCAGAGGTTTCTTCCTCCTGGTCCAACTTTGGTGAATCCTGCCTCTGGAGACTATCCTATGGATGTCCTGGAGAGGAAGGCCCTGAGGCCCATTCCTGACACAATGCCACAGGAGGCTTCTCCTTTGTGACGTATGAGGAAGCAATCACCCGGGCATGGTGAACTTCACTATGACCTGAGGAGCAACTCATGCCTCATGCATGCGCACTGGGAGGCCAACTTCACTCGCACCTGGCTTCTGGAAGTCAGGCTGTGGCACCGTTAAGAAATGGCGTAAGAGAAGGTGGCAGTGGAGAAAGCAGCAGCAAAAAAGGCAGGTTTGGTGAGTCCTGGGAAAGGGGCATTTGTGGAACCAAGCATGGATCAAACCCACAGGACTCGTGTCCTCAGGATCTCCACGAGTGAGTGGTCTTCTGCTTTGGCTCCTGGCGGAAAAGAAGATTTGGGACATCCGATGGGCTCTCTGGACTCTGCCTTGGATCCCATTTTGGATCCCCACCTGGGTAAGTAGAAATGGGATTACAATGGAGAAAGCCTGGAAGGACCTCCCCTGGTGCACAGAGAGATCATATGTGCCCCAAGGCGTGCTGTCCCCAACCTGCCACATGGCAGATACCCTGGATGCAACCTCCCATGTACTCACTGAAAGTCAATCACTTTGGCTCGCTCCCAGGCATCCATGGCAGCTAAAACATTTAGTGCTTGAAGGCACTTTTCCCAGGAGCAGAGGAGCCAGACGGCCCTCAAGAATGAGAGAAGAAGAGCAGGCGAATTGCAACACTGCCTTGAGGAAAGGGCAAAGGCCAACCAGGCAGCCATCCATTGGGATATGGAGACTGAGAGAGCATCCCTGTTGCACAGGGGGATGGAAGCCCAGAGCTCCAGGATCATCACATCTGCCCAATTATCCAGAAATAGCTTTACAGGGAGAAATTGATATGAAACGCATCCCCTCAAAGTTTATTCCTGCTGGACTGGGGAAGTGTTCTCTGTTGAAAACACTGAGTCAGACCAAGAAGCCTCTAGGCTTCTCAGAAAATGGGGCAGACATTGAGAGAAAGAACAAAGCCTAGGCCAGAGTCCAGGCCAAATAAAAGCACAATGCCTCCTCCAGCATTGGGTGTTAGGGGGGAGTGACAAACGGTTGACTTGGCCAGAAAGACCAGCACTGGAATGACAGACATGCTTGCCACATCGTGTTCTTGGTGCTCTATTTTGGCTCTGTGTTGAGCTGTGCCTAGATTTCTCACTGAGGGCAAAGATGAGAGAAGTGAGAACCATCTTCTTTGAGGTCAGTGGGCAGCCCTCCTGAAGGTGGCTAGTGAGCTGTGGTGAGGCTTTTGTCCATGGCTGGGGTATGTGATCCTTTTGGTCCTGAGAAAGAAGCCACTCAGGAAGGGGTGGTGACTGAATGCCATGCTAGTCTGACGTAGTTCTCTCCCTATATTGCCCAGACCTTCAAAAACACTGCTGGACGGGAGAAATGACTAGATCACAGCCAGCCACACCGACCCAGGCAGGGACGTGACAGGCTCAGCAAAAGAGAGTCTGTTGTGTAAAAAACCACCTCCAGTGCACACGGCACACACATCCCAACACACACACACACGCACACGCACACACAAAGATGCAGAGAGTGAGAAAGAGAGGGAGAGGGAAAGAGAAGAGAGCAACAAAATCAGAGAGAGACATCAAGGCACACACACACAAATAACAACCCTTCCACACACACAGACACATAGAAGTGGCAATGTATCACTCACCTCCAGGCAGTCCCTGAAGCTGCAGGGATCTGTTGTCCACCACTAGGACCCTCAGGTGAGAGAGCAACCCACGGGCACACAGGAAGAGGTATCCTCCAGATGACCAGGGCATGACATTTGGGGAGACTCACCTGGATTCCATTAGTGCAGGCCTGAGGCTGGGATTCTACACTGCTTTCCTGGCAATCCCTCCACCTAAGGTTTCTTCCTCTCAGCCCACTTTCCATGATTCCTGGCTCCCGGAGACTATCCTGTGGACGTCCTGGTGAAGAGGGGCCTGAGCCCCGTTCCTAACACACTGCCAGAGGGGGTTCCTTTGTTTTGACGTCTCAGTAACTCATCACCAGGGCAATGGTGAAAGTCACTATGACCTGAGAAGTGCCTCGTGCCTTGCGTATGTGCACTGGCCAGGCCTACTTGATTTCCGCTGGGCTGTGGGAGGTCAGGTTGTGGCCCCTTTAAGAAGTGGCTGCAGCAGAGGTGGTGGTGGAGAAAGTGGCAGCAAAAGCAGCATGTTTGGCATGGCCTGGGAAAGGGGCATTCGCAAGAACAAGCCAGGGTCAAAACCATGGGACTCACGTCCTGCTGGCCTCCACAAGCGAGTGGTCTTCTGATTTGGCTCCTTGTGAAAGAGGAGATTCAGGGTGTCCAATGGGCTCTCCGGACTTTGTCTCGATTCCATGTTGGATCCCCCCAGGTAAGCAGGAATGAGATTACAATGGAGAGAGGACAGGAAGGGCCTCGCTCGGGCACAGAGAGATCCCATGGGCCCAAAGACATGGTGTCCCCACCTCTCCACCAGGCAGGTAGCCGAGATGCAACCACCAGTGCACCACGTAAAACACAATACCTTTGTCCCACTCCCTGGCGTTTGTGGCAATCTAAAGATTTATTGCTTGAAGGCACTTTCTCCAGAAGTAGAGGAGTAAGATGGCCCTCAAGAATCAGAGAGGAGAGAGATCCAAGATAGCCGATTAGCAGCAGCTCAGGATTGTAGCTCCCACTGAAAGTGCAGAGAGTGAGTGGACGCCACATTTTCAGACGAATTTTCATAGCCCACGGACCAAGAGATTCTTGGCGGAGGAGCCCCACGGGTCGCCAGCGCGACCCTTTTGGAGGGCGGGGCCGTTTTGAGGTGCCCCGATGTGGCGGTTCTCACTCCAAGAGTATACGGGACTTAGTGCCCTTTTGGTTGGGGTTTGGAGCTCCGGGAAAGCAGAGTCTCCCATTCAGCTGATTAAAAAGCGGACTGAAGATTCTGGTTATCAGCCCTTTGTCAGATGGGTAGACTGCAAAAATTTTTTCCCATTCTGTTGGTTGCCGATTCACTCTAATGACTGTTTCTTTTGCTGTGCAGAAGCTGTGGAGTTTGATTAGGTCCCATTTGTCTATTTTGGCTTTTGTTGCCACTGCTTTTGGTGTTTTGGTCATGAAGTCCTTGCCTACGCCTATGTCCTGAATGGTTTTGCCTAGATTTTCTTCTAGGGTTTTTATGGTGTTAGGTCTTATGTTTAAGTCTTTAATCCATCTGGAGTTAATTTTACAAAGAACTGAAACACATTTACAAGAAAAAACAAACAAGCCCATTCAAAAGTGGGCGAGGGATATGAACAGACACTTTACAAAAGAAGACATACATGAAGCCAACAAACATATGAAAAAAATGCTCATCATCACTGGTCATTAGAGAAATGCAAATCAAAACTACATTGAGATACCATCTCACACCAGTTAGAATGGCGATCATTAAAAAATCTGGAGACAACAGATGCTGGAGAGGATGTGGAGAAATAGGAACGCTTTTACACTGTTGGTGGGAGTGTAAATTAGTTCAACCATTGTGGAAGACGGTGTGGCGATTCCTTAAGGACCTAGAAATAGAAATTCCATTTGATCCAGCAATCCCATTACTGGGTATATATCCAAAAGACTATAAATCGTTCTACTATAAGGACACATGCACACGAATGTTCCTTGCAGCACAGTTTACAATAGCAAAGACCTGGAACCAACCCAAATGCCCATCGATGATAGACTGGACAGGGAAAATGTGGCACATATACACCATGGAATATTATGCAGCCATCAAAAACGATGAGTTCGTGTCCTTTGTAGGGACCTGGATGAACCTGGAAACCATCATTCTCAGCAAACTGACACAGGAACAGAAAATCAAACACCGCATGTTCTCACTCATAGGCGGGTGTTGAACAATGGGAACACATGGACACAGGGAGGGGAGTATCACACACTGGGGTCTGTCGGGGGAAAAAGGGGAGGGATAGTGGGGGGTGGGGAGTTGGGGAGGGATAGCATGGGGAGAAATGCCAGATATAGGTGATGGGGAGGAAGGCAGCAAATCACACTGCCATGTGTGTACCTATGCAACAATCTTCCATGTTCTTCACATGTACCCCCAAACCTAAAATGCAATAAAAAAAAATATATATATATATAAAAAAAAAAAAAAAAAAAAGCGGACTGAAGTGGGGAACCAGACCAGGAGATTCCCCGGGCAGAAAAGCGCCACGAATCTCAATGCCGCTGTTTCAGCTGGTGTAGTGGGTCACTGCAGGGAAAGGCTGGTACCCCCCCTCCACAAAGAAAAATAAAATAAAACAGCAGTTGGAACTGCTGAAGATTGAGAGTTTCACAGCAAGTACAGCTGAACCCGAGAAGGTCCAGCTCTGTGGGGAGGGGCATCCGCTGAAGGAAAATTAAGAAATAGAAAAAACTTTATCACCAACAAGCTGGACGTCCACTCAGAGACCTAATCGGAAAGTCAGCAATTACACAGACGACAGGTGGATAAATCCACAAAGATGGGAAGAAACCAGCGCAAAAAGGCTGAAAACACCAGAAATTAGAATGCCTCTCCTCCTACAGAGGATTGCAGTGCCTCATCACCAATTGAAAAAGGCCTGATAGAAAATGAATGTGAGGAATCAACAGAATCAGGCTTCAGAAGGTGGATAATGAGAAACTTCTGTGAGCTAAAAGAACATGTTCTAGTCCAATGCAAGGAAACTAAGAACCTTGAAAAAAGGTTTCACGAAATATTCATGAGAATGGAAAATTTAAAGAGGAATATAAGTGAATTAATGGAGCTGAAAAACACAATACGAGAACTTCGAGAAGTATGCACAAGTTTTAACAGTCGAATTGATCAAGCAGAAGAAATGATTTCAGAGGTCGAAGACCAACTTAACGAAATAAAACAAGAAGACAAGATTAGAGAAAAAAGGGTAAAAGGAATGAGCAAAGTCTCCAAGAAATATGGGACTATGTGAAAAGACCTAATCTACGTTTGACAGGTGTACCTGAATGTGACGAAGAGAATGAATCCAAGCTGGAAAATATTTTTCAGGATATTATCCAGGAAAACTTTCCTAACCTAGCAAGGCAAGACAATACCCAACTCCAGGTAATACAGAGAACACCACAAAGATATTCCTCAAAAAGAGCAACCCCAAGGCACATAATCATTAGATTCATCAGGGTTGAAACGAGGGAGAAAATACTACGGGCAACCAGAGAGAAAGGTCAGGTTACCCACAAGGGGAAGCCTATCAGACTCACAGCAGATTTCTCAGCAGAAACCCTACAAGCCAGAAGAGAGTGGGGGCCAATATTCAACATCCTTAAAGAAAAGAACTTTCAACCCAGAATTTCATATCCAGCCAAACTGTTTCATAAGTGAAGGAAAAATAAAATTTTTTGCGAACAAGCAAGTACTCAGAGATTTCATTACCACCAGGCCTGCTTTACAAGAGCTTCTGAAGGAGGCACTATGTATAGAGGGGAACAACCAGTATCAGCCACTTCAAAGGACCCATCAGTAAGCTGCATCCAGATCCATCTTACATGCAAGGATATACAGAGACTCAAAACAAAGGGATGGAGGAAGATTTGCCAACCAAATGGAGAGCAAAAAAAAAGAAAAAAAAGCAGGATTTGCAATTCTCATCTCTGATAAAATAGATTTTAAAGTAATAGAAACCAAAAGAGATAAGAAGGACATTGTATAATGGTAGAGGGATCAATGTAACGGGAAGAGCTAACGATCCTAAGTCTATGTGCACCCAATATAGGAGCACCCAGATACATAGGGCAACTTCTTGGTGACTTACAAAGAGACTTGGACTCCCACACAATAATAGTGGGAGACTTTAACATTGCATTGTCAATATTGGACAATTTAATGAGACAGAAGGTTAAGAAGGATACCCAGGACTTGAACTTAAACCTCAAACAAGTAAACTTAATAAACATTTACAGAACTCTCTACTCCAAATCCACAAAATATACATTTTTTTTTCAGTAACACATCACATTTATTCTAAAAGTGACCACATGGTTGGGAGTAAATCACTCCCTAGCAATTGCATAGCATTTCATAGGTTTAAATGAAATATTGGTTGGCTGTTTGTTGGTTATTTTCCTTCCTTATTCCTTCCTGTCTCCATTGTATAACACAATTATTAGTATAAAAAAAGCTTTTAATATCCATTTGTAGACTGCATTCTAGCCTGGGCAATAGAGCAAGATTCCCATTCTCTCTCCCTTTTTTTTTTTCTTCTAAAAAAAAAAAAGAATCAGAGAGGAAGAGTAGGTGAATTGCAACACCACCTTTCTGAAATGAATTCATACAGAGCATAGAACTTTCACAGACAGCTTGCTTTTAGGTTTTTAAGACAGTTATTCAGGTTTACTGAATACCAGAGTGGAGGTGGAAATGTCTGTTTTTAGATTCTACACAAAAATGTTTCTAAACGCTGAATTCAAACACAAGTTTAACTCTGGAAAGTGAATGCACACAATGCAAAGCAGTTCCACATATAGCTTCCCATTAGTTTGTACCGTGAGATATTTGTCTTTTCACCATAGGCTTCTATTCAGTCTAAAATGTCCCTTTCTAGATCACACACGAAGGGTGTTTGTAAACTGCTGGATCAAAACTCTGGTTAACTCTCTGAGGTGAACGCAAACATAGGAAAGCAGTTTCACAGATAGCTTGCGTTTAGGTTTTAAAAACAGTTTTTCATGTTTCCCCCAAGGCCAGAGTGGAATTGGATATATCCATTTTTAGAATCTACACAAAGAGTGTTTCTAAACTGCTGAATCCAAACACAAGTTAAACTCTGGTAGGTGAATGCACACATGGGAAAGCAGTGTCACAAATATCTTCCAATTACTTTTGAACGTGAGATATTTTTATTTTCACCAGTGCCTTCCCTTAATGTGAAATGTTCCATTCTAGATTCTACAAGAAGTGTGCTTCTAAACTGCTGAATCAAAATATACGTTCAACTCTTTCAGGCAAATGCACACATATCAAAGCAGTTTACCAGATAGCTTGCTTCTAGATTAATGCCACTTATTCAGGTTCCTCATAGGCCAGAGTGGAGATGGAAATACCTGTTTTTAGATTCTACGTAAAGAGTGTTTCTAAAGTTCTGAATCCAAATCAAAGTTAAACAATGGAAGGTGAATTCACACAGGCAAAGCAGTTTCACAAATAGCTTCCATTTAGTTTTTATTGTGAGATATTTGTCTTTTCACCACTGGCTTCCATTCATCCAGATATATGCCTTTCTAGATTTTACAAGGAGTGTGTTTCTAAACTGCAGGATTAAAACTCAGGTTCAACTCTCTGAGGTTAATGCAAACATAGCAAAGCAGTTTCACAGATAGCTTGCTTCAATGTTTTGAAACAACTTATTCGGGTTCCCCCATAGGCTTGTGTGGAACTGGAAATATCTGCTTTTAGATTCTACACAAAGAGTGTTTCTAAACTGCTGAATCCAACATAAATTACACTCTGCAAGGTGAATGCACACATTGAAAAGCAGTTTCACAAATAGCTTCCCATTAGTTTTTTATCATGGGGTATTTGTCTTTTCACTGTGGGCTTCCATTCCATCTGAAATGTCCCTTTCTAGATTCTTCACAAAATGTGTTTCTAAACTGTTGAATCAAAAGATAGGTTCAATTCTTGAGGTAAACACACACATAGCAAAGCAGTTTCTCAGATAACTCGATTCAGGAATTTAAACCACGTACTGGAGTTCCCCCATAGGACAGAGTAGAGTAGAAAATATCTGTTTTTAGATTCCAAAAAAAGAATATTTCTAAACTACTGTATCCAAACATAAGTTAAATTCTAGAAGGTGAATGCACACATGGCAAAGCAGTTTCACATATAGGTTAACAGTAGTTTTTATCGTGACATATTTGTCTTTTCAACACTGGCTTCCATTCAGTGTGAAATGTCCCTTTCTATGTTCTACATGAACTGTGTTTTAAAACTGCTGAATCAAAATACAGGTTCAATTTTCTGAGGAGAACACACACATACCAAACAGATTCACAGGCAGATTGCTTCTAGGTTTTAAAGCCACCTATTCTTGTTACCCCATAAGCTTCAATGCAGTTGGAAAAATTGCCTTTTAGATTCTATACAAACAGTGTTTCTATACTGGTGAGTCCAACATAAGTTAATTATTGGAAGGTGAATGCACACATAGCAAAGCACCACAGGCTTCCATTTAGTTTGAAATGTCCCTTTCTAATTCTACCCCGAAGTGCATTTCTAAACTGCAGAATGAAAACATAGTTCAAATTTGTGAGGTGAATGCACACATAGCAAAGCAGTTTGACAGGTAGCTTGCTTTAGGTTTTAAAGCAACTTATTTGGGTTCCCCTATAGGCCCATGTGGAGATGGAAATATCTGATTTTGGATTCTACACAAAGAGTATTTCTAAACTGGTGAATCAAAATATAAGTTAAGATCTGGAAGGTGAATGCAGAAATGGAAAAACAGTTCACATATGGCTTCCAATTAGGTTTTATCGTAAGATATCTGTCATTTTACCATAACCTTCCATTAAGTCTGAAATGTTCCTTTCTAGATTCTCCATGAACTGAGTTTCTAAAATGCAGAATCAAAACATAGGTTCAACTCTCTGAGGTAAATGCACACAAACCAAAGCAGTTTTACAGATAGCATGCTTCTAGCTTTTAAAGCCAGTTATTTGGGTTCCTCCATAGGCCAATGTGGGACTACAACGAATATGTTATTAGATTCTACACAATGAGTGTTTCCAAACTGCTGAATGCAAACATAAGTTAAACATTGGAAGTGAATGCACACATGGCAAAGCCGTTTCACAAATAG
>JAZHEH010000814.1:0-33536 GCA_036589455.1 Ateles fusciceps | reverse complement strand
GCATGAGCCACTACTGTGCCCGGCCAGATCGGTCACTTCTAGACCTTCCTAAAAGCTGTATTTGAATTTTGCTTTCCTCTACTGCTAGGTGAGGTCCATACAGCTACCCATGATTGACTTTGTAAGTGTTGATACATGGCAGTATGCAAAGAGAAAGTCACACCTCACGGTGTGAATTTTTAAATATGTGCATAAATAAAATATACTGTTTCATTGGGCCCTCCATATATCTTTTTTTCTAAAATTCCTAATAAAGTATGGTTATTTTGTATGCCAATGCATACAGATTTTAACATTTGGATATATGTATTTGAAAACCAGGATATGTTTTCTAATGCTCTTCATTGAATTTAACTCCTAACATTAGCGTAAATATGAGTTATGAATCCCAGTGTGTACCTAAGCCTCGCTCTCCCTCCCCCGAGCCCCGCACGCTGCCCTGGGCCCTTCCTTGACAAGTCTACAGATGAATGGGGAGCCACTGGGGCGGGAGCGCGGGACTGGGAACGAGATTTGGAGTACAATCCAAACACCCCACGGGCCCACCGCTCCTCAATAGCTCGAAGCTGTCCCAGCCGGTTTCCACAACAACCTCAAATCAGACAATGCTCCTTAGTTGGCCAGCACCTATTAGTAAAGATCAAAGGGGGTGCGGGTGGGGCCAAAAGTAATGGTGATGTCATAGTGACAGGCGGAAGAGGAAGCCAGAGTTTTCCACTTCAGGTGATGGTATCAGTGGTGGCACTTCCAGAGGGGGCACAGCAGCTTGGCAGAGGGACAGACTTAGAGGGGCTCTTGGGGAGCTCAAGTGGGGCCCACAGGGACCTTCTCTCTGGGGTTGCAAACTGGCATTGGGTGGAGGGAGAGTCAGTATTCACACCCGGGGTACCCTCACCCCCAAAGTGGATTTTAAGGACAGCAGCACGCTGGGGAGACAAGGGCCCCACATCACTCCCAGCCTGTCCCCAGTCTGCTCCTTGCTTCCTGGTCCTGCTCTTTATTGGGGGAAGGAGAATCTTATCTGACTGGTGGAACTCCAAGAACCGTCCCGGGCCAGCATCAGTAGTGGGCAGGGTCACCGCAAGTTCAAGGCTATGCACACCAAGCCCCCGCGATGCGCGAGGGTGGGGCCTTCTGGACCTTCCTCAGGTTCCCTAGGGACCCACGAGGAAGCCCCCTAATGGGTGCTGTTGGGTGTCTGTACCCACAGATTCACTGCCTGAAACAGAAACACCTGGTTCCTGAGAAGCTGGAACCTGCCTTACCAAAGCCCCCATTCCCATCACCCCCTCCATCCCTCGGGGCTGCTGTGTCTTGCCATCAACCCTCCCCCTGACCCTCAGGACACCTGCCTCCCTCAGAAGCACACCCTTCAAACTGGGCGTGGCTGAAGGCTCATCCTCCGTCAGGCCTCCGAGGGGGACCTGTGTCGTGCCACTTGTTATCAAAAAGGGGAAACCATCATAGCAGAAAAGCCAATGCCATACCAGACAGCCAGGAACCCAGCAGCACAAGTGGCCCCCCTCAGGTGCTTTGGGGACCACACCCCCCACCACTGTCACTCCAGCACAGTCTGGTTCCCAGGACTTCAGGATCCTCCTGGGAACCCCTCAGCATGATTAACACGGGCAGATGGGCCCTGAAGGAGCCATTGGTCCTTCTGAAAATGCTCACCAAGCAGTGTGAGTGTGGGGGAGGCCATGCCCAATGTGTGGGACTCTGCTCTGCACCTCCTTAGAGCTTCAGCCCTGCAGAGCCACTGGGAATGATTTGCTGTGGGTGGGGTCACCCTGATGCTTCTCAGAGGTCTCTTTTCCTTTCAGTTTTTCTGAGTAACAGCGAGGACCACGTGACTGCATGCCGAATAAACTAGGGTGTGCACAGATCCCGTCCTGTGCAGGGAGGGCGCAAAGCAGCAGAGTGTCTATGACCTGCCACCTTTCCAATGCTACTAAAAGATTTATAAGAAACTGTCGTTTACCAGAAACCGTCTCTATTTAAAAAAATAGAGCAGGGCAGGGGAGAAGTGCTGTAGGCTCCGATGTTGCTGGGCACGTGGCAGCGTGGGTGTCTCATCCGGCTCCTCCCCGAAGCCGTTGGCATCCACTGTCAGGTTCCGAGGTTCCTGGACCTCAGGGCCTTCATCCTCTCCAATCTAAATGCAGAGACATTTGACACGGACTCCCTCAGGTGTTTTGCAATATGCAGTACATTTCCATAGACTCTGGTCACCCTGCTGTGCACTGGATGTCAAAACCTCTTCCTCTTGTCCATCTGAGGCTTTGGTCCTTTGATCGACAACGCCCCAACTCCTCCCTGTGCTGCTCCCCGGCTCCTGTCACCATTGATCTACCCACGACTTCTATGAGGTCAACTTTTTCTGATCAACATTTCCGTGACATCATGTGGAATTGGTCTTTCTGAGGTGGTGGAGATGCTAAGTAGCAGGATTTCATCAGTCTACAGTGCACACATCTATCTAATTTTCACATTCTACCCCATAAATGAATAGGAACATGATTTGCCAATTAAAACAATACTAATAAAAATATAATAAAATGCAGAAAGTGGGGCCTCACCGTCCCCACCTACTTGACTTTTGACTTTACCACAGCCATCTAACTACTTCATTGGGGCAAGCTTATTTGTAAGGATTTTCTGTGCTGGGCACAAGCAACGCATTTGTAGAAGAAATGAAAGAGATCTTTGGCAGCCCTGTGGCAGCCCCAGTTTCTTGTCGATGAGGCTGACTTCACCGCCTATGGCTGCCCAGATTGGAGGAAGCTGGCAGGTTGTTGGTGGAGCAAGGTTTTTCTGGGTCTCTTCTACTACTGCTGGTGCTCTGGGTAGAGGAGCCCACAGGGTCATGCTGGGGGCTTCACTAAAACTGTCCAGCTTCCTTTACAGGCCGGCAGGTGCACTTCCTTTACAGGCCGGCAGAAGAATGGTGGTCTTCTGCCCTGACTTCCTCAGGCAGCTGAATGTTGAATGTGGGACAAGTTAACTCACTGTGAGCCCGCTCAGTGGGGAGAGGGAAGGTGGAAACTTCAGCAGATGGAGAAGGAGAGGTGGGAACCCCAGGAGGAAGGGATAGTTCTCAGATGGTAAAGTGCTTCCTCTTTTGTTTTGGGTGTCTAAAATGAGGTAGATGGCCATGGGATAGTTGAATTTTCTTTCTACAATTGACATGGAGATGCTCTTGGCCTGGAATCCCATGGCCACTGTGAGCTGGGTTGTTGGGTTTCGGGTGGTCCAGGAGTGGCTCTTTGAACTATGTCAGTGGCATCTCTGGCCACTGTTCACCCACGGGTCCCTCATCGATTGTTCCAGTAGGGACTGCTCCCTACTGGAGTGCATTAAGTACTTGTTAGTAAATCTTTCAATTTGAAGAGGAAAAAATGGTGGGGAACAGTATTGTCCTGTGATAACTTTTTTCAGGTCTGCCAGCTTCTCTGAGTAGAAGGGTGGGGCCTGGCCACCATGGAATAGAGAATGACATGGAGGCTCCATAGGTCCATGGCGGGCACTGGCACCCCTGCCCAGGAAGAGTTCTGGGGCAGGAATGGAGCCTTCTGTCCTGACTTCTGACTCTCCTCGGGCAGCCAAAAATTAAAAGTGTCAACAGCTGGCTTCCTTGGAGCCGTCTTGGGTTCCACAGGGAAGGTGGGCTTTGTCAGATGGGGAAGAATAGTTGGGACCCCCAGGAGGAAGGGATTGTGCTTAAATGATGGAGTCCTTCCTCATCTGCACTTTTCCATAGGCCAGGATTAGGTAGGTGGCCATGGGATAATCATATACATATTTTTGTTGTGGAAATACTGATTCCGAGATGTGTGCTGCCTGGAATCCCATGGCCACCATGACCAGGGTTGTAGGGGGCACAGGTGCCAAGGGTCTCTGGTGTCAGCAGCATGTCTCTTGGCCGCCATTGACCCAGGGGGTCCCACGTCAGCTGGTTTAGTGGGGGCTGTTCCCTGGGGTCAAGGCTGAGGAATTGTTTTACTAGTGTTTCCCAAGGGAATGAAAAAATTGGTGGGGAGTGATATTGTGATATAGCCTGAGGTGGGAAGGGACCACGGGTGGGGCTGGATGTTCTTTTGGCCTCCCTGGCAGAGATCACAGACAGAGTGGTCAGCTTGGCCAAGCTTCTTCAATGACTGGCTGTGATGTGGGGGAGAAAGCCAGCCCCAGGAGCATGAATGCCTTCCCTGGGGCTCTATCCTTGCAAGAGAAGACCCCGCCATCCTCCCCTCACAGCCTCCTTCACTGCAGCCTGTGGGAGGCGAAGTGACCTGGGGGATCCGTGCCCCAGGGGCAAACCTCTGGGCTCTGGCCCCACCCCGGGGAAACATTCACAGCCTCTCGGGAGGAGAGCCCTGCTGCAGGAAGACTCTAGGACAGGGCCCAGCTGTGGGTCCTGGGCTATAGGTGACAGTATCCCAGGCTCCAAATTCTCTGGGCCTAGGGGCAGGTCCCCTTCACTGGTTATAACAGATTCTCACCCCGCCCTGCCCTACTGTCCGCCCCACGGGGAAGTGGCCCAGGAGTGGAGGCGTGGACAGGCATCCTGGTGTCTCGAGTCGGGGCCAGCCTGGACAGTACGGTCCCTGCGGGGCAGAGAGGACGCACAAGGCAGGCACCGGGCTCCAGGGCAGCCTCTGAGAGGCGGTGGCCCCCTCGGCCTTGGGTCTCCATGGAGACGGGGCGGGGCCAGGCGGCGGAACGTGCGGGATGGGGGGGGGGTGGAACTTGTTTTCCAACGGCCAACGGCCATCAGCCCCGCCCAGCCTGGGCAAAGAGACCCAGCCTGGCCTGGGAAGCAGAGACAGGGACTCCCAGGCAGAGCCTGACCCCAGCGGGCGCCCGGGGCCACCTCCTTCCAGGCGCTCCTGCGCAAGGACGGGCGCCCTCTTTGGGTCCCACTCCCACTCCGCTTAGTGCCTCCAGAGGCCTCACCCGGGCCCTCTCTCTGCTGGGTCCCCCAGGGGCCTCAAAGCGCTGGCCCAGCCGCGGGGTCACTCCCTTGAGCCACCCGACCTTCTTTGGAGGCCTGGGTTTTGGAGTTCGTCCTTCCTAAGTGCCGCCCGCCCGGACGCGGCTGTCCCAGGACTACAGCTGACCGAGTGTGGCCACGTCCCCTGTGGGACACCCATCAAGAGCACAGGCGACAGGCGCCCCAAGGCGCAGTGGCCCGCCTGGCCCGGGGTTGACCCTCGGAGTGGGGGAGAGGCCACTAACTCAGGTCCTCTCCCCTTCCTCAAGGATCCTTCCTCACCTGGGGGTGAGGGCTCCCAATCCCAGCGCCTCAGGGACCTTCCTGTTTCACGTATACCAACAAATAGTCTTTCGATGTGCTGGGACAGAGAAGACAGACACGCTGGCCCCCGGGGCGGGGTGGGGCGAGGGAAACTGGTCTATAAGTGCAGAAAACTCCCAATAGGGACAGGGGCTAGGAAGGAAACACCAGGAAAAGTGAGGATGGAAGATGGGGTGACCCTGCTAGGACAGCAAGAAGGGGGTGGGGGTGTGAGCCAGGCAGGCAGGACCCAGACACCGTCTGATGGGTGCCGGGGTGGGACCCACAGAGGCTCTGAGGAAGCCCTGGGCCTCAAAAGATGGGGAAACAGGAAGACCCACTTAGAGACTTTCACAACCTTCTAGGGCACAGACAGTGCAAAACGGCTCGGGGCCAGAATTTGGTTTAAGTCTTGGAAGGGTGCTGGGTCCCCTCACGCTTTTCTTGAGGCTAAAGGGATCCAGCTCCTTAGGTCCTTTCCACATGGTCCTGGGGCCCCGGCTACATGGACAGCCTTCTGATGGGTGTCGTCTGCGGCCAGGCAGGGGGCATGGGGCTGCCCGACCCTTCCTTGGCCAAGTGGACAGATGAAGGGAGCCTCTGGGAGCAGGATCGCTGGACTGGGAATTAAACTTGGAGTGTAATCCAAATGCCCCATGGGCCCCGCCTCTTTCTGGAGCTGGTTTCTTCAAGAAAAATGGGGACAAGGGACAGCAAGACCAGCTCTCAGGACCCTTGCCATCTACCCCCTGAGGCTTTTACATGGTTCTCAGGGACTACCAATTTCAGGAAGAATTCTTGGGTTATAGGAAAGTAAAGGGAGGAAACGTGTTTTGAGTGGCCCTTAGCTCAGGCTCTAGACTCGCTGTTGGTTTGGTTGGTTTGCTTTTCCTCCTGCCCTACACCCCTTCACAAAAGCTGAGTCCTGGCTAGGGCCGGGAGTGAGTTTCCTGTTTCTAGATTTTCATCATTCCATGTTGCACAAAACAAGGTCTGAGGGGAAAGGAGACAGATATTAGCAAGTATATAAAAGATAATTGGCCAGGCATGGTGGCTCATGTCGGTAATCCCAGCACTTTGGGAGGCTAAGGCGGGCAGATCACCTGAGATCAGGAGTTCGAGACCAGCCTGGCCAACATGGTGAAACCCTGTCTCTACCAAAAATACAAAAATTAGCCAGGCGTGATGGTGTGTGCCTGTAGTCCCAGCTACTTGGGAAGCTGAGGCAAGAGAATGGCTTGATCCTGGGAAGTAGAGGTTGCAGTGAGCTGATATCACACCACTGCACCCCAGTCTGGGAGACAGAGCGAGGCTCCATCTCAAAAAAAAAAAAAAAAAAGATAATTTAACCAGAGAAAACCTAGAAAAGGAATCAGGATGAAGGGATTAGGAAGAGGCGGTGGGGCGGGAGTTGGGGGTGGGGCTGGGATAAACAGAAAGGAGGTGGGGGAGGGGACCAGGGAAATAAAATCTAAGGGGACAGTGGGGACCAGAGTCACAGCCTTAGCGGGGCCTCAGAAAAGCAGCAAACTCGGAAAGGTGGAGAGAGGACTGCAGTGATCTCAGTGGGGAGGAAGGGGGAGGTGTCAGGGCAAAGGAAGCAGGGAACAGACAGGAAGAAGAATCAGTGCCCTGGCCAGGTGGCCGCCACCGCTACCATTTTCCTTTCCCCCTGTCACCATGATGCCCCTAGGCTTTCTGCCCGCCCCTTCTTTAGTAATAGGTGTGGGCAACTAAGGAGCAGAGTCTGATTTGAGGTTGCCGAGGAAACTGTCAGGGGCAGCTGTGAACCCATCAGGCTTGCCCAGTAGGAGCTCAGGATCCCCAAATTGGATAAGCAAATAAGCTTAATGAGTGACAGTCCCACCAGTTTTCCCCAGAGTCCTTAGGTCCTTTCCACATGGTCACAGTAGGCGTCCACTGTAGGCATCCATTGCCCCTGTGGGTCCCCAGGTCTGCTCTGCTGGGCGGCCTCGGGGACCCAGGGGATGCACTTTCGATCCTCTGCAGACACACCTCGGGCTTGAATCCCATCTCACCCATTCCGCAAATATTGATTGAAGGCCTACCGGGTGTGATGCCTGTGTGGCAGTGGGGGAGTCAAGGTCCCTGCTCCAGTGGGGGTGATAGGCACAAAACAGGAGGACTTCAGAACCCGAGAAGGGGGACAAGTGGCTGGACAGCACGGGGCAGCCTGGGGAGAGGTAACAGCAAATGCTTTGCCATCGGTTCCTGGCTGGATATCACTGGAGATGCTACCCGCTCTCTCTCTTCAACCTGGGTTTCCTCACCCCGAATGGTGGAACTGGAGCCCCCCACTGCCCCACTGTCTGAACCACTGTCTGAGCTGCCTCTGGGACCCCACCCTACTCAGGCCTGCTCCCCCGTCTCCATGGCTGTCAAAAAAATGTCCCCAGAAAAGGAGGCCACTGGCCACAATGGGAAATGGAACAAGCAAAGGATGCCCAGCCTGTACCGAGGGCCGCATGGCTCCTGGAGCCCGGCCTGGTGGACACTGGAGGGCGCTTTCTGTCTGTGGGTTTTGCCCTGGTGCCTGGAGGCCCTTCCCTATGGTCTCTTGACCCAGCCCCGCTCTCTGGGCCTGGAGCCCTGGCTTCTGGAGAAGAGATATCAAGCTCTACCACCAGGCACAGGCCACAGACACCTCTGCCCTTGTCCGATGCCAGTGGAAGCCAGGCCTGGGGAAGGTGCCCTCTCACAGGGCTGGCACTTCCAGGGGGGACACAGCAGCAAGGCAGAGGGACAGACTGCCAGGGCCTTGGGAGCTCAAGTGGGACCCATAGGGACCCTCTCTCTGGAGTTGCAAAGCAGCATTGGGTGAAGGGAGATTCAGCATTGTCACCTAAGGGACCCTTAGCTCCAAAGTGGATTTTAAGAACAGGGGTACACTGGCAAGACAAGGGACCCCACAACACTCCCACCCTCTCCCCCAGCCCACCTCTTGCTTCCTGGTCCTGTTCTCTTGGGGGGAGAAGAGAATCTTATCTGACTGGTGGAACTCCAGGACCGTCCCTGGGCACCATCAGGAGTGAGCAGGGTCACCGCATGTTCAAGGCTGGGCACACCGAGTCCTGGCCATGCACATGGGTGGGGCCTTCTAGACCTTCCTCAGGCTCCTTAGGAACCCACAAGGAAGCTCCCTGATGGGTGCTGATGGGCGTCTGCACCCATAGATTCACTGCCTGGCACAGAAACACTGGATTCCTGGGAAGCTGGAAACTGCCTTATGAATGTCCCTATCTCCCACACCGCCCCATCCCTTGGGGCTGCTGCTATGTTCTTGCCATCAACCCTCCCCAGCACCCCAGGACACCTGCCTCTTTCAAAAGCACCCCTTCAACCTGGGCCTGGCCAAAGGCTCATCTTCCGTCAGGCCTCTGAGGGGGACCACTTCGTGCCGCTGTTATCAGAAAGGGGAAACCATCACAGCAGAAAAGCCAATGCCACACCAGACAGCCAGGAACCCAGCAGCACAAGTGGCCCCCTCAGGTGCTTTGGGGACCACACCCCCACCACTGTCACTCCAGCACAGTCTGGTTCCCAGGACTTCAGGATCCTCCTGGGAACCCCTCAGCATGATTAACACAGGCAGATGGGCCCTGAAGGGGCCATTGGTCCACCTGAAAATGCTCACCAGGCAGTGTGAGTGTGGGGGAGGCCATGCCCAATGTGTGGGACCCTTCCCTACACCCCGCTCAGAGCCTCAGCCCTGCAGAGCCACTGGGAATGATTTGCTGTGGGTGGGGTCACCCTGATGCTTCTTGGAGGTCTCTTTTCCTTTCAGTTTTTCTGAGTAACTTTGAGGACCCTGTGACTGTATGCGGAATAAACTAGGGTGTGCACAGACCCCGTGCTGTGCAGGAAGGGGCGCAAAGCAGCAGAGTGTCTATGACCTGCCACCTTTCCAATGCTACTACAAGATTTGCAAGAAACGGTCATCAATCAAGAACCATCTTTATTAAAAAAGATAAAGTAGAGCTGCAGGCTCCGTGGTTGCTGGGCACACGGCAGCATGGGCGTCTCACCCGGCTCCTCCCCGCAACCGTTGGCGTCCATTGTCAGGTTTCAATGTTCCTGGACCTCAGGGCCTTTGTCCTCTCCAATCTAAATGCAGAGACATTTGACATGGAGAGTCTCAAGGTGTTTTGCAAAATGCAATACGTTCTCATTGACTCTGGTCACCCTGCTGTGCACTGAATGTGAAAACCTCTTCCTCCTGTTCATCTCAGGCTTTTTACTCTGGCCAACAGGTCTCCATTCCCTCCCTCTTCCCCACCCCAAAGCCGCTCTTGGCCTCTGGGTACCATCGGTCTACTCGCTACTTCTGTGAGGTCAACATTTTTAGATGAGCACTTCCATGACATTACGCAGAATTTGTCTTTCTGAGGTGGTGGCGATACTAAGTAGCGTGATTTAATCATTCCACGGTGCATATATCTGTCTAAACTTCACATTGTACACCATGAATGAATATAACCACGATTTGCCAGTTAAAAACAATACTATTAGAAAACAGCATAAATACAATAAAATGCAGGAACTGCTGCTTTTTATTGTGGACACGCTGGCTCCTGGGCGGGCAAGGGAGACTGTTCTGTAAGTGCAGAAAACTCACAATAGGGACAGGGGTTAGGAAGGAAACACCAGGAAAAGTGAGGGTGGAAGATGGGGTGACCCTGCTGGAGATGGGGTACTCAGGGAGGGCTTCTCTGAGGAGGTGACATTCACTTGATTGACAAAAGGGATGGGCAGGGCCTGTGAAAGTCTTCTAAGAGAGGGAACTGCAGTGCCCAGTGGGCTGTCCCAGGATGGAAATAGGGCAGCAGGTGGGGGTGGAGTTGTGAGCCAGGCAGGCAAAGCCCAGACACTGTGTGATGTGTGTAGGTGTGGGACCCTCGGAAACTCTGAGGAAGGCCTGGGCTTCAGAAGATGGGGGAAACAGGAGGACCTACTTGGAGGCCTGCACCCAGGCAGGGGTCCAGAGCCTAATGTACCGCACCGCCCCTCCTGAGGCTTCTCCTGGACCTCGCTTTCTCTCCCCCCATGCCCTGCACTCTACCACGCACCCCTTCCTAGGCCAAGCAGACAGAGAAAGTGGGGCCGCTGGGAGGCAGGAGCACTGGACTAGGAATTAGACTCGGAGTAAAATCCAAACATCCCATGGGCCCGGCTCTTCTCTGGAGCTCAGCTTCATGTCACCTGGGGTTGGGGGACAAGGGACCGCAAGACCAGCTCTCAGGAAGGACCCTTCCCACTCCACCCCAAGATGCTTCTCAATGGCCTCCCGGGCCATCTCTTTCAGGAAGAATTTTCTGGTTCTAGAAGAATAAAGGAAGGAAACATTTTCAGTGGCACGTATATCATCAGGCTCTAGACTAGCTGTTGGTTTGGTGGGAGTTGCTTTTTTATTTTTCTCCCTTTCACAAAACCTGAGTCCCGGCTAGGGCCAGGAGTTAGGTTCCAGTTTCTAGATTTTCGTCATTCCATGTTGCACAAGGCAGACTCTAGGGGACAAAGGGACAGATTATTAACAAGTAAATTAAAGATGATTTAGCTAAAGAAAATGTGGGAGAATAAGGAATCAGGATGAGGGATTAGGAATGGCAGGGGAGGAGCTGGGGAGAGGGGGGTTGGGAGTGGGGCTGGGACAAACAGAAAAGACACAGGGGAGGAGGCCAGGAAAATAAAGTCCCAGAGGTCAGCGGGGGACCAGAGTCACAGCCTTAGTGGGGCCTCAGGACTGGCAGCCAATGGAGGGGGCTGAGAAGTGACTTTACAGGGTCACACGTCCCCAGAGAGAGAAGGGCAGGCCAGAGAAGGACCCCTGAGCCAGCAGGCAGAATGTAGCCCAGAGATCCATGCACACTGAGAGCAAAGCCCCAGCGTGGGTCTTCAGCCTCTCACTAGCACCTCGCCATTGATCAGAGGAAAGCCTTTATGTGGGCAATGGCTTTTTGCTAGAATTTAAGATTATTTTTACCTCTATTATAGTTTCTGGTACAGACCCCCTTCTATTAGGAATGGTTCTGTCCTAGTCGTGGTATCCACTTAGTGCCATCAAGTTTTCCATTTGAAAAATTTCTTCTGGTTGAAAAGGAAGATCTTTTTCAGAGAAAAAGTCCAGGTAGATGGAAGACCTGGGTGCATGGAGCGAGACACGCCAAGGCGAGGACATGCCAAGGCTGGCCCTGAACTCCTGATCAGCCTGACTTTGCCGGGGCCTCCCCGGCAGGTGTGGTGGGGAGCATTGTCTGCTGGGAGATTGAACCTGCAACCCAGCAACCCAGTGTCGAAAATGCCACCCAAGCCCACAGTGTCCAAGTCTTCAGACATGTAACCTGGTTTCTGCAATTAAAACAGCTAGAAAACAGAAGGGGAGCGCTGGGGATCCAAATAGGGGAAACAGAAGACCAAGTGTGACAGGGGCCTGAGCCAAATCCAAAGCACCTGTCTATGAAAATTTGGGTTTGAAGCCCATACAGAGGACAGAGAAGGAGGACAGACTCCTCATGACCTCCAGCAGCCCCTGGATCCAGCCATGCCTGAGGTAGAGGTACCCTTGGACTTGTCAATTTCACGAGCCTGCCAGTTCCTTTTCTTGCTCCAGCCAGCTTAAGTTTCTGTCATTTCTAACGCAGGGGGCACCCAGCAGAGAACATGTGCTCAGGTGCTTCTCAGGGCAGTTTTAGCTAGATACAGTAACGAAAGCTGGAAAGCCCATCTCTCAAACAGACCCCATGCTGGGGAGAGGGTGTGAGTCTCCCCAGCCTCTGGGGCAGACTCAAAGGGCTGGAGTATCTACAAGGAGGCTACAGGAGAAATGCTCCTGAGATCATGCTTTCCTCGAAGTGCCCAAGGCCACAGGGCATTGCTCACTGCCAGTCGCTCACGCCCCTCTGCTGTGTGTCATGCCTCTGGGCATCAGGCCCTGGTTTGTCCTCCAGGATTCTCCAGCCACAGAGAAGCGCTGCAGCACGCAGCAGAGAGTCTGAGTTTGAATCCTGGCCCCACCATGGGTAACCGTGTGTGCTTGAGGGTAGTGACTTCCCCCTCTCTGCTCCCAGGTTCTCCTCCTACCATGGGGCTGGTCCTGGTACTGACTTGCAGCCTGGCAGTCTTGTAAGCTGCAGAAACCACTCCCCCAGCATCTGTGTCCCATTCCCTAAAGGTCCGTGGTGCAGCTGCCCACTTGCCCAGTGCAGGCTGGCCGGAGGCTCTGCTCCAGGACTAGACGCTCAGCCTGGACATGACCCAAGTCACTTCCACCGACAACACCATGATGGTTGACCTCAGAAAAAACAGAACTGCCCCCAAAGCCCCACCATCAGGGCTGACAGCTCTCCAGGAAGACTCCAAAGGGACGCCGTGGGCCACGGGCTCTGGGGACACCTGCTGGAGCCTCTTGGTCTCCAGCCTCCTTTGGCCTCATCCCACAGCTGCCAGATGCCAATCAGAGCCCACCCTCCTCACTCCCCAAGGCCCAGCACCTCCTGCACCTCCCTGCACAGAGCTCACCCAGCTTCTTCCGTTCCTCCAGACACAGGGAATCCTCTTCCCGATGTCACCTCGGCTGGCTCCTTGTTTCTCAGGCCTCGATTCCTCCATCCCTCCCCAGGCCTTCCCTGCCCACCCAGCCAAGTGGGCTCCCTCCCACGCCGCCACTGCTTTCTTCAGGGTGCTGCACCATCTATAGTCACTATATCAGGTTTTAGCCTGGCCAGTTATTTTTTATTTCTGCTCGGAGCCTGTGTGTGTTCTCGAGCTGTGGCTGCTCTGGGTCTGGCCTCGCCCTTGCCCTGCAGATAGCCCATCCAGATGCCCTGCTCAGAGCTGCCTGCATTAATGCCCTCAGGAGCCAGCACATTCACATAGCAATCAGAAGGCCCTATCACCACTACCATGTAATTGCACCTGATCACTCACACAGTGAGTGCTGACTGCAGCTCAGAGACGGCTCAGCTTCCAGGCTGATGGGCCACAGCCCTCAGAGGCCTAATGAGGTTCATGAGTGCTTGCCCACCTCCATTCTCCTCTGGCCTAGAATGTTTAATTGGCTGTAAGTCCTTTGACTCTGAGTCCATTGGCCAGAAGGATCCCACAGGAGACATGGTAGACCTGGGGCAGGTAGCACACCACCCCGGCATTAACATAGGATGAAAGAAAAGCTGGGCCATCCATGCTGCCTCTGGCATGCCTTGACAGAAAAAGGGGAAGAGAACAAAAAATCCTAAGCCCTCCAACAGGATGAGTGGATTCCCCTCTTGGCCAAAGGAGAGCTCAAATATACCCAGAAAACTGGTGCAGGCCGTAGGAAGCAGGAGTCAGACACACCTCACTACACCTTCCCCCTCCCACACACTGGAAATTAGGCAGAACTTACTAGCATTAACATTAAAACAGAGGTCACAAGACTCACAGAACAGACTCTTTATGGCAATAACATAGCAAATTATAAACAAGATCTAAGGGTTGCATCTCATCATGAGTGGATCCCACAGCCAGGCAGATTGACAGCCGTGACCATCCTGATCTGCTGTGTGTCCCACTCTGGATTCAGGGGCCACAGTGGCGAACTCACTGGAACCACATGGTCTGAGAAAAAAGGTAGTGCTCTGTACTTTCTACTCAGTTTTCCTGCAAACCTAAAACTCCTCTTAAAATTATAAAGACTATGAAAAAAAAAAATTCTTTGGTTAGGCACAGTGGCTCATGCCTATAATCCCAGCACTTTCGAATGGCTGAGGTGGGTGGATCACCTGAGGTCAGGAGTTTGAGACCAGCCTGGACATCATGACGAAACCCCATCCCTACCCAAAACACACAAATCAGCTGCGCGTCATGGTGCCTGCCTGTAGTCCCAGCTTCTCAGGAGGCTGAGACATGAGAATCGCTTGAACCTGGGAGGTGAGGGCTGCAGCGAGCCGAGATCACGCCACTGCACTTCAGCATGGGTGACATAGCGAGACTCCATCTCAAAGAAAAAAAAAATTTTTTTTTTCTGTGTGACCAAAACAAAGCAAGATTAGATGAGGCTGTAAAAGAAGCAGCAGGAAAGTTACCCACAACAGAGTGGGAAAAGAGGATAGATATGGGGGAGCCTGTCTTTCTTGCCTGCTGTTAGTACTGGCCACAATAGCTGTGTGCCCTGGCTTTCTCCTCTGGAAGCTTGCCTGATCAATACTTCAAGGAAAGTCTTCCAAAGTTTTTAACATTCACAAAGGAGCTGGCCCTGCACAGGCTAACTGGGACACAGGTTGGCATCCAAATAATCTCTAAGAAGGCTGGCCTTGTTATCCAGAGAGACAGATGAGTATTATGAAGATTCTCCATCGCCCAAATATCATTCAGCTCTACCACGTGATTGACACCATCTATGTGGTGATGGAGTAACCAGAGGAGGAGAGCTGCACCACCAGATATGCCACCATGGCCACATCCAGGAGGAGGGGGAGGAGGGGCAGGAGAGAGAGGAGGAGGGGGAGGGCGAGGAGGAGGAGGAGGAGGAGGAGGAGGAGGCCGCCGAGACCATGTTCAGGCAGGTTCTATCAGCTCTGCAGTACTGAAACATAAAGAACATCACACATCCAGACCTAAAGCCACAAAACATCCTACCGAACGAAGAAGGCAATGTATAAATTGTGAACTTCGGCTTTAGTCCAACGTTTAGAGAGGGGCAGATGCTGATGTGTGGCATGTACCCCTACATGGCCCCAGAACAATCCCAGCGCCAGGCATGTGGGTGAACTGCCATGGACATACCAAACCCCAGTGCCATGCTGTATCCCAGAAACACAGCATGTAGAGGGGCCCGGGGCTGTGCCCTTCTACTCAGGGAACCCTCAGGACTTTAAGAAAAACTTCTGCCAGGAAGATACCATGTCCTGCCACTTGTTTCCCTTCAACTTGACTCATTCAAAACTTACTAACACTGGACGCCAGGGAGCGTCCTCCACTGTAACTGATGAAAAATCCATGGGTGAAATGTAGCCAGAACTTGCCACTGATAAAATACAAAGAGCCACTCCTAGGACACTCAAACCCCAAACAATCCAGCTAATGGTGGCCATGGGATTCCAGGTCAAGAATATCTTTGTGGCAATCGCAGAAAGGAAATTCAACGGCCACCTACCCATGGCCACCTACCTCATTTTAGAGCACGTAGAACAACAAGAGAGGAAGTGCTCCACCATCAGAGAACCCCTTCCTCCTGGGGTTCCCAACTGTCCTTCCCCATCCACGGAAGTGGGCTCACAGGGCGCCGACTTGTCAGACTTTTAACGTTCAGCCACCCCAGGAGGGCCAGGAGTCAGGGCAGAAGACCACCATTCCTGCCAGTTCACCCGCCAGCCTACAGAGGAAGCCAGACCGGGGAAGCCAGGAAGTTTTAGTGAAGCCACCTAGGGTGACCTTCTGGTCTCCCCCTTCCACGCAGAGCACCAGCAGCATTGTTGAAGTGGCAGAAATCTAGACATGTCGCCGACACACTAAAAACCCTCCCGGGAAGCCAGCGTCGTCCAAGCCAGGAGCCAGCCCCAGGCTGTAACGTCGGCCTCGCCAACAAGAAGCTGGGGCTGCCGCAGGGCTGCCAGGAGATGCCTTTCCATCTTACGGAAATATTTCTGCTTGTGCCCAACAAAGAAAGGGAGGAATAAGATTGCCTCAACACAGTTGCACGGCTGAAGACAAAACTCAAGTAGGTGGGGTCAGTACTGTTAGCGTAGGCGGTACAGTTAGAGGAGTTGTGTACTTAGTGGAGAGAGGTGGCACCACGGGGCGGAAATCGGTCTCCACCCCACCTGACCAGAAACGCCAGAATTACGAAATCCTGGACACCATCGGCCGTGGCACGTTCAGTGAAGTCAAACTGGCCCACAACGTGCTGACTGGGACCCAGGTGGCCATCAAAATCATCCCCAAGGCTGGCTCCCCCGGTGTCACTCTCCAGACAGAGAGAAGTATTTTAAAGTCGCCCCAATATTATACATTTGTACCAGGTGTACAGTCATTGTCCTGATAGCAGTTACTTGATAATGGAGTACGCCAAAGGAGGAGACCTGCACGACAGCATACACCGCCACGGCCCCACGAGGAGGAGGAGGAGGAGGCCCGGACCGTGTTCAGGCAGATGCTGCCGGCCATGCAGTACTGCCGCAGACACAAATAGCACACAGAGACCTGAGGCCAGAAAACACCGTCCTGGATGAGGACGGGAACGTTAAGATGGCGGACTTCGGCTTCGCTACCACATTCCATGAGGGGCAGCAGCTGACAGCCCTTTGTGGTACCGACCCCTACGTGGCCCCGGAACTCTTCCTGGGCCACGGCTACCCATGCCCCGCCAGAAATGCTTGGATCCTTTGAGGGACACTTTTCAGGATGGTGGCCGGGGTTTCACCCTTCCGCTCACACAGCTCTAGGGTCCCGAAGCAAATAATTGTAAGTGGAAGATACACTTTCCCAGTTTACTTCTCACAAGGTCTTCAAAGCCTCATCGAAAAACTATTCACGCTAGACCCAGGGAACGGCCCACATTAGAAGAAATTATGAGGGACCTGTGGGTGAACAGTGGCCAGGAGCTGCATCTGAAGATGAGCAAAGAACAAGTCCTGGAGAGCCTGCCCCCCCCAAAACAACCCAGCTCCTGGTGGCCATGGGGTTCAAGTCTGAGATATAGCTCCAAGGCAATGAAAGAAAAAGTATCCAGTGATCCCATGGCCACTCAGCTAATTTTTCACCAGCAAAAGGCAAGAAGCAATCCGCTATCAGAGCCCGGTCCCTTCCTCCTGGGGTTCCCCACCTGCTCCTTCTCTATCCATTGAGCTTTCCACCTTCCCCTCTTCCACTGAAGCAGGCTTACAGCATTCAGCAGAAGACCTTGGGTGCCGAGGCTGGGCGGGGCCTTTGCCCTTGGGTGTCCTGTTTGAGACCCACGTCCACCACCTGGCCCTGCCCTCGTCTCTGCCCTGCCTGTGCCTGCAGCCGTGGTGGCCAGTCTGGCCCCACCAGGAGACACCAGAATGCCTGTCGACACGTCCACTCCTGGGCCCCCTTTCCCACAGGCGGGGCAGGTGGGCAGGGAGTGGTGGGAGTCTGTGTAACCAGGGAAGGGAAAGGTCCCCAGGCACAGAGAGTTTGGAGCCTGGGGTATTGTCACCGACAGTTAGTGGCCTCAGCCCAGTTAGGGCGGATGGCGCTGTGCATCACAGCGTAGTTTGCAGATGTGGGATTTGCAGTCAGCGTAGGCGGGAGGCACCATGGAGCAGGGATCAGCCTCCACCTCACTTGTCAAGGAGACACAAAACCATCAGCTCATAGACACCGTCTGCCCAGGAGCTGGCCCAGCACAGGCTAACTGGGACCCAGGTTGCCATCCAAATCACCTCTAAGAAGGCTGGCCTTGCATCCCAGAGAGAGGGAGATGAGTCGCATGAAGACTCTCCATCACCCAAATATAATTCAGTTATTCCAAGTAATTGACACCATTTATGAGGTGACGGAGTAACCAGAGGAGGAGAGCTGCACCACCAGATATGCCACCACGGCCACATCCAGGAGGAGGAGGAGGAGGCGGAGGAGGAGGAGGAGGAAGAAGAGACCCAGACCATATTCTGGCAGGTTCTATCAGCCCTGCAGTACTGCCACTCAGAGAACAGCACACATCCAGGCCTAAAGCCATAATACTCCTAGTTAACGAAGAAGGCAACTTATAAATTGTGGACTTCGACGTTAGTCCAACGTTCAGAGAGGGGCAGATGCTGACAGCCCTTTGTGGCCTGTACCCCTACGTGGCCCCAGAGCGCTCCCTGGGCCAGGTGTGTGGGTGACCCGCATGGACATACGAAGCCTCAGTGCCATGCTGTATTCCAGGAATACAGTATGTAGAAGGGCCGGGGCTGTGCCCTTCTACTCAAAGGACACTCAGTCGCCCGAGGAGGGCCAGGAGTCAGGGCAGAAGACCACCATTCCTGCCAGTTCACCCGCCAGCCTACAGAGGAAGCCAGACCGGGAAGCCAGGAAGCTTTAGTGAAGCCCCTAGGGTGACCTTCTGGTCTCCCCCTTCCACGCAGAGCACCAGCAGCATTGTTGAAGTGGCAGAAATCTAGACATGTCGCCGACACGCTAAAACCCTCCCGGGAAGCCAGCGTCGTCCAAGCCAGGAGCCAGCCCCAGGCTGTAACGTCGGCCTCGCCAACAAGAAGCTGGGGCTGCCGCAGGGCTGCCAGGAGATGCCTTTCCATCTTACGGAAATATTTCTGCTTGTGCCCAACAAAGAAAGGGAGGAATAAGATTGCCTCAACACAGTTGCACGGCTGAAGACAAAACTCAAGTAGGTGGGGTCAGTACTGTTAGCGTAGGCGGTACAGTTAGAGGAGTTGTGTACTTAGTGGAGAGAGGTGGCACCACGGGGCGGAGATCGGTCTCCACCCCCACCTGACCAGAAACGCCAGAATTACGAAATCCTGGACACCATCGGCCGTGGCACGTTCAGTGAAGTCAAACTGGCCCACAACGTGCTGACTGGGACCCAGGTGGCCATCAAAATCATCCCCCAAGGCTGGCTCCCCCCGGTGTCACTCTCCAGACAGAGAGAAGTATTTTAAAGTCGCCCCAATATTATACATTTGTACCAGGTGTACAGTCATTGTCCTGATAGCAGTTACTTGATAATGGAGTACGCCAAAGGAGGAGACCTGCACGACAGCATACACCGCCACGGCCCCACGAGGAGGAGGAGGAGGAGGCCCGGACCGTGTTCAGGCAGATGCTGCCGGCCATGCAGTACTGCCGCAGACACAAATAGCACACAGAGACCTGAGGCCAGAAAACACCGTCCTGGATGAGGACGGGAACGTTAAGATGGCGGACTTCGGCTTCGCTACCACATTCCATGAGGGGCAGCAGCTGACAGCCCTTTGTGGTACCGACCCCTACGTGGCCCCCGGAACTCTTCCTGGGCCACGGCTACCCATGCCCCGCCAGAAATGCTTGGATCCTTTGAGGGACACTTTTCAGGATGGTGGCCGGGGTTTCACCCTTCCGCTCACACAGCTCTAGGGTCCCGAAGCAAATAATTGTAAGTGGAAGATACACTTTCCCAGTTTACTTCTCACAAGGTCTTCAAAGCCTCATCGAAAAACTATTCACGCTAGACCCAGGGAACGGCCCACATTAGAAGAAATTATGAGGGACCTGTGGGTGAACAGTGGCCAGGAGCTGCATCTGAAGATGAGCAAAGAACAAGTCCTGGAGAACCTGCCCCCCCAAAACAACCCAGCTCCTGGTGGCCATGGGGTTCAAGTCTGAGATATAGCTCCAAGGCAATGAAAGAAAAAGTATCCAGTGATCCCATGGCCACTCAGCTAATTTTTCACCAGCAAAAGGCAAGAAGCAATCCGCTATCAGAGCCCGGTCCCTTCCTCCTGGGGTTCCCACCTGTCCTTCTCTATCCATTGAGCTTTCCACCTTCCCTCTTCCACTGAAGCAGGCTTACAGCATTCAGCAGAAGACCTTGGGTGCCGAGGCTGGGCGGGGCCTTTGCCCTTGGGTGTCCTGTTTGAGACCCACGTCCACCACCTGGCCCTGCCCTCGTCTCTGCCCTGCCTGTGCCTGCAGCCGTGGTGGCCAGTCTGGCCCCACCAGGAGACACCAGAATGCCTGTCGACACGTCCACTCCTGGGCCCCTTTCCCACAGGCGGGGCAGGTGGGCAGGGAGTGGTGGGAGTCTGTGTAACCAGGGAAGGGAAAGGTCCCCAGGCACAGAGAGTTTGGAGCCTGGGGTATTGTCACCGACAGTTAGTGGCCTCAGCCCAGTTAGGGCGGATGGCGCTGTGCATCACAGCGTAGTTTGCAGATGTGGGATTTGCAGTCAGCGTAGGCGGGAGGCACCATGGAGCAGGGATCAGCCTCCACCTCACTTGTCAAGGAGACACAAAACCATCAGCTCATAGACACCGTCTGCCCAGGAGCTGGCCCAGCACAGGCTAACTGGGACCCAGGTTGCCATCCAAATCACCTCTAAGAAGGCTGGCCTTGCATCCCAGAGAGAGGGAGATGAGTCGCATGAAGACTCTCCATCACCCAAATATAATTCAGTTATTCCAAGTAATTGACACCATTTATGAGGTGACGGAGTAACCAGAGGAGGAGAGCTGCACCACCAGATATGCCACCACGGCCACATCCAGGAGGAGGAGGAGGAGGCGGAGGAGGAGGAGGAGGAAGAAGAGACCCAGACCATATTCTGGGCAGGTTCTATCAGCCCTGCAGTACTGCCACTCAGAGAACAGCACACATCCAGGCCTAAAGCCATAATACTCCTAGTTAACGAAGAAGGCAACTTATAAATTGTGGACTTCGACGTTAGTCCAACGTTCAGAGAGGGGCAGATGCTGACAGCCCTTTGTGGCCTGTACCCCTACGTGGCCCCAGAGCGCTCCCTGGGCCAGGTGTGTGGGTGACCCGCATGGACATACGAAGCCTCAGTGCCATGCTGTATTCCAGGAATACAGTATGTAGAGGGCCGGGGCTGTGCCCTTCTACTCAAAGGACACTCAGTCGCCCGAGGAGGGCCAGGAGTCAGGGCAGAAGACCACCATTCCTGCCAGTTCACCCGCCAGCCTACAGAGGAAGCCAGACCGGGAAGCCAGGAAGCTTTAGTGAAGCCCCTAGGGTGACCTTCCTGGTCTCCCCTTCCACGCAGAGCACCAGCAGCATTGTTGAAGTGGCAGAAATCTAGACATGTCGCCGACACACTAAAAACCCTCCCGGGAAGCCAGCGTCGTCCAAGCCAGGAGCCAGCCCCAGGCTGTAACGTCGGCCTCGCCAACAAGAAGCTGGGGCTGCCGCAGGGCTGCCAGGAGATGCCTTTCCATCTTACGGAAATATTTCTGCTTGTGCCCAACAAAGAAAGGGAGGAATAAGATTGCCTCAACACAGTTGCACGGCTGAAGACAAAACTCAAGTAGGTGGGGTCAGTACTGTTAGCGTAGGCGGTACAGTTAGAGGAGTTGTGTACTTAGTGGAGAGAGGTGGCACCACGGGGCGGAAATCGGTCTCCACCCCCACCTGACCAGAAACGCCAGAATTACGAAATCCTGGACACCATCGGCCGTGGCACGTTCAGTGAAGTCAAACTGGCCCACAACGTGCTGACTGGGACCCAGGTGGCCATCAAAATCATCCCCCAAGGCTGGCTCCCCCGGCGTCACTCTCCAGAGAGTGATGAGTATTTTAAAGTCTCTCTGGCACCCCGATATTATACAATTGTACCAGGTGTCATCATATCCCAACACCAGCTATTTGGTAACGGATTATGCCGGAGGAGGAGACCTGCTCAACTGCATACACCACCGTGGCGTCATGAGGAGGAGGCGGCCCGGACCATGTTCAGGCAGATGCTGCTGGCCATGCAGTACTGCCCCAGACACAAATCACACATAGAGACCTGAAGCCAGAAAACACCATTCTGGATGAGGACGGTAATGTTAACGTTGCAGACTTTGGCTTTGCTACCACATTCCATGAGGGGCAGCAGCTGACAGCCCTTTGTGGCACGGACCCCTACATGGCCCCGGAACTCTTCCTGGGCCAGGGCTACCAATGCTCCCCCCCCCCATACATGTTTGGGTCCTCGAGTAACGCTTTTCCGGATGGTGGCCAGGGATTTGCCCTTCCACTCACACGGGGTTAGGGTGCTGAAGGAAATAAGTCAAAGATATTCTTTCCCCAGTTTACTTTCCCCAACGTCTTAAAAGCCTCCTTAAAAACTGTTAACGCTAGACCCCAGGGAGCGGCCCACACTAGAAGAACATAGGAGGGACCCGTGGGTAAGCAGTGGCCAGGAGTTGCCTCTGACAACGTATAAAGAGGAAATCCTGGACCACCCAAAGCCTGAAACAATCCAGCTCTTGATGGCCATGGAATTCCAGGCTAAGAACATCTCCGTGGCAATCAAAGAGAAATTTTTCAGAGATCCCATGGCCATTTACCTAATTTTAGGTCAAACAAAACAGAAGAAGCTATCCACTATCAGACCCCGGTCCCTTCCTCCTGGGGTTCCCACCTATCCTTCTCTATCCATTGAAGTTTCCACCTTCCCTCTTGCACTGAAGCTGGCTTACAGCAGAAGACCTTGGGTGCTAAAGCTGGGTGGGGCCTTTGCCCTTGGGTGTCCTGCTTCAGACCCATGTCCACCACCTGGCCCTGCCCTCGTCTCTGCCCTGTCTGTGTCTGCAGCCATGGTGGCCAGTCTGGCCCCACCAGGAGACACCAGAACCTTTCCATCTTATTAAAATGCTTTTTCATGTGTCAACCAAAGCCAAGGAGGAATAAGATCGCCCCAACATAATCGCATGGCTGAAGAAAAAATCATGTAGGTGGGTAGTCAAGCCACACTTCTTGCATTTTGCATTTTACTATATATCTTCTGTCTTTTCATGCTGTATCCCAGGAATACAGTATTTAGAAGGGTTGGGGCTATGCCCTTCTACTCAGGGAACCCTCTGGACTTCAAGAAAAACTTCTCCCAGGAAGATACCATGCCCACCATTTTTTTCCCTTCAACTTGACTCATTCAAAAGTTACTAACGCTGGACGCCAGGGAGCGTCCTTCACTGTAACTGATGAAAAATCCTTGGGTGGAAAGTAGCTAGAAGATACGCTACGAAGAGCCACTCCTGGACCACGCCAACGCTGAACAATCCAGCTAATGGTGGCCATGGGATTCCAGGCCAAGAACATCTTTGTGGCAATCGCAGAAATAAAATTTAACGATCCCATGGCCACCTACCTCATTTTAGAGCACACAAAACAACAAGAGAGGGAGTGCTCCACCATCAGAGAACCCCTTCCTCCTGGGGTTCCCCACCTGCTCCTTCCCCCATCCACTGACATTGCCACCTTCCCTCTCCCACCGAAGTGGGCTCACAGGGAGCCGGCTTGTCAGACTTTTAATGTTCAGTTACCCGAGGAGGGCCAGGAGTCAGGGCAGAAGACCATTCCTGCCAGTTCACCTGCCAGCCTACAGAGAAAGCCAGAGCGGGAAGCCAGAAAGTTGTAGTGAAGCCCCCTGAGTGACCCTGTGGTTTCCCCCTTCCATGCAGAGCACCAGCAGGTGGTGAATACACAGAAAAATCCCTGACACACCAGAAACCCTCCCCAGGAACCCAGCATTGTCCAGCTGGGCAACCCGAGGCTATGACATCAACCTTCCCAACAGGAAGCTGGGGCTGCCTAAGGGTTGCCAGGAGATGCCTTTCTATTCTACTAAAATGTTTTTGTCTCTGTCCACCAAAGAAAAGGAAGAGTAAGATCGCCCCAACATAGTTGCACGGCTGAAGACAAAAATCACGTAGGTGTGGCGGTGAAGCCGCACTTCCTGCATTTTACTATATTTATTCTGTCTTTATTAACATTGTTTTAATTGGCAAATCAAGCTTGTATTCATTCTCGGGGTGCAACGTGAAGATTAGATAGATGTGTGCACCATGGAATGAGGAAATCCCACTACTCAGCATCTCCATCACCTCAGAGAGACCAATTCCACATGATGCCCCGGAAGTGTTAATCTAAACAAGTTGACCCCATTGAAGTAGCCAGTAGACGCATGGTGACCCGGGGCCAGAGAGTGGCAGAGGGAAGGAATGGCCGGTGTTGGTCAAAGGACCAAAGTCTAGACAGGAGGAAGAGGTTTTGACTCTAGTGCACAGCAGGATGACCAGAGTCAGTGAGAATGTACTGCATTTTGCAAAACACCTGTCAAATATCTCTGCATTTAGACTGGAGAGGACAAAGACCCTGAGGTCAGAGAACATTGAAACCTGACAGTGGACACCAATCGACACTTGCATTACTGCCACCTGGCCCCGCCCCCCATCGCCATGGAGACCCAAGGCTGCTGGACGAAATGTCAGGAGCCGGGCGAGATGCCCACACTGCCGTGTGCCCAGCAACGCTGGAGCTTGCAGCCCATCTCCCCCTGCCCTGCTCTACTTTATCTTTTTTAATAAAAATGTTTCCTGATACATGACCACTTCTTGCAAATCTTGTAGTAGCATTGGAAAGGTGGCAGGTGGGTGGCAAACACTCTGCTGCTTTGCACCCTCCCTGCACAGCACGGGGTCTGTGCACACCCTAGTTTATTCGGCATGCAGTCACATGGTCCTCGAAGTTACTCAGAAAAAACAAAGGAAAAGAGACCTCCAAGAAGCATCAGGGTGACCCCACCCACAGCAAATCATTCCCAGTGGCTCTGCAGGGTTGAGGCTCTGAGCGGGTGCAGGGAAGGGTCCCACACATTGGGCATGGCCTCCCCCACACTCACACTGCCTGGTGAGCATTTTCAGGTGGACCAATGGCCCCTTCAGGGCCCATCTGCCTGTGTTAATCATGCTGAGGTGTTCCCAGGAGGATCCTGAAGTCCTGGGAACCAGACTGTGCTGGAGTGACAGTGGTGGGGGTGTGGTCCCCAAAGCACCTGAGGGGACCACTTGTGCTGCTGGGTTCCTGGCTGTCTGGTGTGGCATTGGCTTTTCTGCTGTGATGGTTTCCCCCTTTCTGATAACAGCGGCACGAGCGGTCCCCCCTCAGAGGCCTGACGGAAGATGAGCCTTCGGCCAGGCCCAGGTTGAAGGGGTACTTTTGAAAGAGGCAGGTGTCCTGGGGTGCTGGGGGAGGGTTGATGGCAAGAACATAGCAGCAGCCCCAAGGGATGGGGCGGTGTGGGAATAGGGACATTCATAAGGCAGTTTCCAGCTTCCCAGGAACCCAGTGTTTCTGTGCCAGGCAGTGAATCTATGGGTGCAGACGCCCATCAGCACCCATCGGGGAGCTTCCTTGTGGGTTCCTAAGGAGCCTGAGGAAGGTCTAGAAGGCCCCGCCCATGTGCATGGCCAGGGCTCGGTGTGCCCAGCCTTGAACATGCGGTGACCCTGCTCACTCCTGATGGTGCCCAGGGATGGTCCTGGAGTTCCACCAGTCAGATAAGATTCTTCTTCCCCCCCCCAAGAGAACAGGACCAGGAAGCAAGAGGTGGGCTGGGGAGAGGGTGGGAGTGTTGTGGGGTCCCTTGTCTTGCCAGTGTACCCCTGTTCTTAAAATCCACTTTGGAGCTAAGGGTCCCTTAGGTGACAATGCTGAATCTCCCTTCACCCAATGCTGCTTTGCAACTCCAGAGAGAGGGTCCCTATGGGTCCCACTTGAGCTCCCAAGGCCCTGGCAGTCTGTCCCTCTGCCTTGCTGCTGTGTCCCCCCTGGAAGTGCCAGCCCTGTGAGAGGGCACCTTCCCCAGGCCTGGCTTCCACTGGCATCGGACAAGGGCAGAGGTGTCTGTGGCCTGTGCCTGGTGGTAGAGCTTGATATCTCTTCTCCAGAAGCCAGGGCTCCAGGCCCAGAGAGCTGGGCTGGGTCAAGAGACCATAGGGAAGGGCCTCCAGGCACCAGGGCAAAACCCACAGACAGAAAGCGCCCTCCAGTGTCCACCAGGCCGGGCTCCAGGAGCCATGCGGCCCTCGGTACAGACTGGGCATCCTTTGCTTGTTCCATTTCCCATTGTGGCCAGTGGCCTCCTTTTCTGGGGACATTTTTTTGACAGCCATGGAGACGGGGGAGCAGGCCTGAGTAGGGTGGGGTCCTAGAGGCAGCTCAGACAGTGGGTTCAGACAGTGGGGCAGTGGGGGGCTCCAGTTCCACCATTCGGGTGAGGAAACCCAGGTTGAAGAGAGAGCGGGTAGCATCTCCAGTGATATCCAGCCAGGAACCGATGGCAAAGCATTTGCTGTTTACCTCTCCCAGGCTGCCCCGTGCTGCCCAGCCACTTGCCCTCCTTCTCGGGTTCTGAAGTCCTCCTGTTTTGTGCCTATCACCCCCACTGGAGCAGGGACCTTGACTCCCCCACTGCCACACAGGCATCACACCCGGTAGGCCTTCAATCAATATTTGCGGAATGGGTGAGACGGGATTCAAGCCCGAGGTGTGTCTGCAGAGGATCGAAGTGCATCCCTGGGTCCCCGAGGCCGCCCAGCAGAGCAGACCTGGGGGACCCACAGGGGCAATGGATGCCTACAGTGGACGCCTACTGTGACCATGTGGAAAGGACCTAAGGACTCTGGGGAAAACTGGTGGGACTGTCACTCATTAAGCTTATTTGCTTATCCAATTTGGGGATCCTGAGCTCCTACTGGGCAAGCCTGATGGGTTCACAGCTGCCCCTGACGGTTTCCTCAGCAACCTCAAATCAGACTCTGCTCCTTAGTTGCCAACACCTATTACTAAAGAAGGGCGGGCAGAAAGCCTAGGGGCATCATGGTGACAGGGGAAAGGAAAATGGTAGCGGTGGCGGCCACCTGGCCAGGGCACTGATTCTTCTTCCTGTCTGTTCCCTGCTTCCTTTGCCCTGACACCTCCCCCTTCCTCCCCCACTGAGATCACTGCAGTCCTCTCTCCACCTTTCCGAGTTTGCTGCTTTTCTGAGGCCCCGCTAAGGCTGTGACTCTGGTCCCCACTGTCCCCTTAGATTTTATTTCCCTGGTCCCCTCCCCCACCTCCTTTCTGTTTATCCCAGCCCCACCCCCAACCCTCTCCCCCACCACCTCTTTCTAATCCCTTCATCCTGATTCCTTTTCTAGGTTTTCTCTGGTTAAATTATCTGTTTTTTTTTTTTTTTTTTTTTTTTTGAGATGGAGCCTCGCTCTGTCTCCCAGACTGGGGTGCAGTGGTGTGATATCAGCTCACTGCAACCTCTACTTCCCAGGATCAAGCCATTCTCTTGCCTCAGCTTCCCAAGTAGCTGGGACTACAGGCACACACCATCACGCCTGGCTAATTTTTGTATTTTTGGTAGAGACAGGGTTTCACCATGTTGGCCAGGCTGGTCTCGAACTCCTGATCTCAGGTGATCTGCCCGCCTTAGCCTCCCAAAGTGCTGGGATTACCGACATGAGCCACCATGCCTGGCCAATTATCTTTTATATACTTGCTAATATCTGTCTCCTTTCCCCCTCAGACCTTGTTTTGTGCAACATGGAATGATGAAAATCTAGAAACAGGAAACTCACTCCCGGCCCTAGCCAGGACTCAGCTTTTGTGAAGGGGTGTAGGGCAGGAGGAAAAGCAAACCAACCAAACCAACAGCGAGTCTAGAGCCTGAGCTAAGGGCCACTCAAAACACGTTTCCTCCCTTTACTTTCCTATAACCCAAGAATTCTTCCTGAAATTGGTAGTCCCTGAGAACCATGTAAAAGCCTCAGGGGGTAGATGGCAAGGGTCCTGAGAGCTGGTCTTGCTGTCCCTTGTCCCCATTTTCTTGAAGAAACCGAGCTCCAGAAAAGAGGCGGGGCCCATGGGGCATTTGGATTACACTCCAAGTTTAATTCCCAGTCCAGCGATCCTGCTCCCAGAGGCTCCCTTCATCTGTCCACTTGGCCAAGGAAGGGTCGGGCAGCCCCATGCCCCCTGCCTGGCCGCAGACGACACCCATCAGAAGGCTGTCCATGTAGCCGGGGCCCCAGGACCATGTGGAAAGGACCTAAGGAGCTGGATCCCTTTAGCCTCAAGAAAAGCGTGAGGGACCCAGCACCCTTCCAAGACTTAAACCAAATTCTGACCCGAGCCGTTTTGCACTGTCTGTGCCCTAGAAGGTTGTGAAAGTCTCTAAGTGGGTCTTCCTGTTTCCCCATCTTTTGAGGCCCAGGGCTTCCTCAGAGCCTCTGTGGGTCCCACCCCGGCACCCATCAGACGGTGTCTGGGTCCTGCCTGCCTGGCTCACACCCCCACCCCCTTCTTGCTGTCCTAGCAGGGTCACCCCATCTTCCATCCTCACTTTTCCTGGTGTTTCCTTCCTAGCCCCTGTCCCTATTGGGAGTTTTCTGCACTTATAGACCAGTTTCCCTCGCCCCACCCCGCCCCGGGGGCCAGCGTGTCTGTCTTCTCTGTCCCAGCACATCGAAAGACTATTTGTTGGTATACGTGAAACAGGAAGGTCCCTGAGGCGCTGGGATTGGGAGCCCTCACCCCAGGTGAGGAAGGATCCTTGAGGAAGGGGAGAGGACCTGAGTTAGTGGCCTCTCCCCACTCCGAGGGTCAACCCCGGGCCAGGCGGGCCACTGCGCCTTGGGGCGCCTGTCGCCTGTGCTCTTGATGGGTGTCCCACAGGGGACGTGGCCACACTCGGTCAGCTGTAGTCCTGGGACAGCCGCGTCCGGGCGGGCGGCACTTAGGAAGGGCGAACTCCAAAAGCCAGGCCTCCAAAGGACCCATGGTAAGGTCGGGTGGCTCAAGGGAGTGACCCCGCGGCTGGGCCAGCGTTTTGAGGCCCCTGGGGACCCAGCACATAGAGGTCTCGGGTGAAGCTTCTGGAGGCGCTAGGCGGAGTGGGAGTGGGACCCAAAGAGGGCGCCCGTCCTTGCGCAGGAGCGCCTGGAAGGACGTGGCCACGGTCGCCCGCTGGGGTCACGCTCTGCCTGGGAGTCCCTGTCTCTGCTTCCCAGGCCAGGCTGGGTCTCTTTGCCCAGGCTGGGCGGGGCCGATGGCCGTTGGAAACCAACTTCCGCCACCCATCCCGCCCCTTCCGCCGCCTGGCCCCGCCCCGTCTCCATGGAGACCCAAGGCCGAGGCGGCCACCGTCTGTCAGGGGCTGCCCTGGAGCCTGGTGCCTGCCGTGTGCGTCCTCTCTGCCCCGCAGGGGCCGTGCTGTCCAGGCTGGCCCCGACTCGAGACACCAGGATGCCTGTCCACGCCTCCACTCCTGGGCCACTTCCCCGTGGGGGCGGACAGTAGGGCAGGGCGGGGTGAGAATCTGTTATAACCAGTGAAGGGACCTGCCCCTAGGCCCAGAGAATTTGGAGCCTGGGATACTGTCACCTATAGCCCAGGACCCGCAGCTGGGCCCTGTCCTAGAGTCTTCCTGCAGCAGGGCTCTCCTCCCGAGAGGCTGTGAATGTTTCCCCGGGGGTGGGGCCAGAGCCCAGAGGTTTGCCCCTGGGGCACGGATCCCCCCAGGTCACTCGCCTCCCACAGGCTGCAGTGAAGGAGGCTGTGAGGGGAGGATGGCGGGGTCTTCTCTTGCAAGGGTAAGAGCCCCAGGGAAGGCATTCATGCTCTTGGGGCTGGCTTTCTCCCCCCACATCACAGCCAGTCATTGAAGAAGCTTGGCCAAGCTGACCACTCTGTCTGTGATCTCTGCCAGGGAGGCCAAAAGAACATCCAGCCCCACCCGTGGTCCCTTCCCACCTCAGGCTATATCACAATATCACTCCCCCACCAATTTTTTCATTCCCTTGGGAAACACTAGTAAAACAATTCCTCAGCCTTGACCCCAGGGAACAGCCCCCCACTAAACCAGCTGACGTGGGACCCCCTGGGTCAATGGCGGCCAAGAGACATGCTGCTGACACCAGAGACCCTTGGCACCTGTGCCCCCTACAACCCTGGTCATGGTGGCCATGGGATTCCAGGCAGCACACATCTCGGAATCAGTATTTCCACAACAAAAATATGTATATGATTATCCCATGGCCACCTACCTAATCCTGGCCTATGGAAAAGTGCAGATGAGGAAGGACTCCATCATTTAAGCACAATCCCTTCCTCCTGGGGGTCCCAACTATTCTTCCCCCATCTGACAAAGCCCACCTTCCCTGTGGAACCCAAGACGGCTCCAAGGAAGCCAGCTGTTGACACTTTTAATTTTTGGCTGCCCGAGGAGAGTCAGAAGTCAGGACAGAAGGCTCCATTCCTGCCCCAGAACTCTTCCTGGGCAGGGGTGCCAGTGCCCTGCCATGGACCTATGGAGCCTCCATGTCATTCTCTATTCCATGGTGGCCAGGCCCCACCCTTCTACTCAGAGAAGCTGGCAGACCTGAAAAAAGTTATCACAGGACAATACTGTTCCCCACCATTTTTTCCTCTTCAAATTGAAAGATTTACTAACAAGTACTTAATGCACTCCAGTAGGGAGCAGTCCCTACTGGAACAATTGATGAGGGACCCGTGGGTGAACAGTGGCCAGAAGATGCCACTGACATAGTTCAAAGAGCTACACTCCTGGACCACCCGAAACCCAACAACCCAGCTCACAGTGGCCATGGGATTCCAGGCCAAGAGCATCTCCATGTCAATTGTAGAAAGAAAATTCAACTATCCCATGGCCATCTACCTCATTTTAGAGCACCCAAAACAAAAGAGGAAGCACTCTACCATCTGAGAACTATCCCTTCCTCCTGGGGTTCCCACCTCTCCTTCTCCATCTGCTGAAGTTTCCACCTTCCCTCTCCCACTGAAGCGGGCTCACAGTGAGTCAACTTGTCCCACATTCAACATTCAACTGCCTGAGGAAGTCAGGGCAGAAGACCACCATTCTTCTGCCGGCCTGTAAAGGAAGTGCACCTGCCGGCCTGTAAAGGAAGCTGGACAGTTTTAGTGAAGCCCCCAGCATGACCCTGTGGGCTCCTCTACCCAGAGCACCAGCAGTAGTAGAGGAGACCCAGAAAAACCTTGCTCCACCAACAACCTGCCAGCTTCCTCCAATCTGGGCAGCCATAGGCGGTGAAGTCAGCCTCATCGACAAGAAACTGGGGCTGCCACAGGGCTGCCAGAAGATCTCTTTCATTTCTTCTACAAATGCGTTGCTTGTGCCCAGCACAGAAAATCCTTACAAATAAGCTTGCCCCAATGAAGTAGTTAGATGGCTGTGGTAAAGTCAAAAGTCAAGTAGGTGGGACGGTGAGGCCCCACTTTCTGCATTTTATTATATTTTTATTAGTATTGTTTTAATTGGCAAATCATGTTCCTATTTATTTATGGGGTAGAATGTGAAAATTAGATAGATGTGTGCACTGTAGACTGATGAAATCCTGCTACTTAGCATCTCCACCACCTCAGAAAGACCAATTCCACATGATGTCACGGAAATGTTGATCAGAAAAAGTTGACCTCATAGAAGTCGTGGGTAGATCAATGGTGACAGGAGCCGGGGAGCAGCACAGGGAGGAGTTGGGGCGTTGTCGATCAAAGGACCAAAGCCTCAGATGGACAAGAGGAAGAGGTTTTGACATCCAGTGCACAGCAGGGTGACCAGAGTCTATGGAAATGTACTGCATATTGCAAAACACCTGAGGGAGTCCGTGTCAAATGTCTCTGCATTTAGATTGGAGAGGATGAAGGCCCTGAGGTCCAGGAACCTTGAAACCTGACAGTGGATGCCAACGGCTTCGGGGAGGAGCCGGATGAGACACCCACGCTGCCCACGTGCCCAGCAACATCGGAGCCTACAGCACTTCTCCCCCTGCCCTGCTCTATTTTTTTAAATAGAGACGGTTTCTGGTAAACGACAGTTTCTTATAAATCTTTTAGTAGCATTGGAAAGGTGGCAGGTCATAGACACTCTGCTGCTTTGCGCCCTCCCTGCACAGGACGGGGATCTGTGCACACCCTAGTTTATTCGGCATGCAGTCACGTGGTCCTCGCTGTTACTCAGAAAAACTGAAAGGAAAAGAGACCTCTGAGAAGCATCAGGGTGACCCCACCCGCAGCAAATCATTCCCAGTGGCTCTGCAGGGCTGAAGCTCTAAGGAGGTGCAGAGCAGAGTCCCACACATTGGGCATGGCCTCCCCCACACTCACACTGCTTGGTGAGCATTTTCAGAAGGACCAATGGCTCCTTCAGGGCCCATCTGCCCGTGTTAATCATGCTGAGGGGTTCCCAGCAGGATCCTGAAGTCCTGGGAACCAGACTGTGCTGGAGTGACAGTGGTGGGGGTGTGGTCCCCAAAGCACCTGAGGGGGCCACTTGTGCTGCTGGGTTCCTGGCTGTCTGGTATGGCATTGGCTTTTCTGCTATGATGGTTTCCCCCTTTTTGATAACAGTGGCACGACACCGGTCCCCCCTCCGGAGGCCTGACGGAGGATGAGCCTTCAGCCACGCCCAGTTTGAAGGGTGTGCTTCTGAGGGAGGCAGGTGTCCTGAGGGTCAGGGGGAGGGTTGATGGCAAGACACAGCAGCCCCGAGGGATGGAGGGGGGTGATGGGAATGGGGGCTTTCATAAGGCAGGTTCCAGCTTCCCAGGAAGCCAGTGTTTCTGTGCCAGGCAGTGAATCTGTGGGTACGGACACCCATCAGCACCCATCTGGAGGCTTCCTCGTGGGTCCCTAGGGAACCTAGGAAGGTCCAGAAGGCCCTGTCCTCGGCATGGCGGGGGCTCGGTGTGCACAGCCTTGAACATGCAGTGACCCTGCCCACTACAGATGCTGGCAACAGGCTGGGAGTGATGTGGGGCCCTTTGTCTCCCCAGCGTGCTGCTGTCCTTAAAATCCACTTTGGGGGTGAGGGTACCCCGGGTGTGAATACTGACTCTCCCTCCACCCAATGCCAGTTTGCAACCCCAGAGAGAAGGTCCCTGTGGGCCCCCACTTGAGCTCCCCAAGAGCCCCTCTGAGTCTGTCCCTCTGCCAAGCTGCTGTGCCCCCTCTGGAAGTGCCACCACTGATACCATCACCTGAAGTGGAAAACTCTGGCTTCCTCTTCCGCCTGTCACTATGACATCACCATTACTTTTGGCCCCCACCCTGCACCCCCTTTGACCTTTACTAATAGGTGCTGGCCAACTAAGGAGCATTGTCTGATTTGAGGTTGTTGTGGGAACCGGCTGGGACAGCTTCGAGCTATTGAGGAGCGGTGGGCCCGTGGGGGTGTTTGGATTATACTCCAAATCTGATTCCCAGTCCCAGCGCTCCCACCTCCAGTGGCTCCCATTCATCTGTCCACTTGCCAAGGAAGGGCCCAGGGCAGCGTGCGGGGCTCGGGGAGGGAGAGCGAGGCTCAGGTACATACTGGGATTCATAACTCATATTTACGCTGAATGTTAGGAGTTAAATTCAATGAAAGAGCATTAGAAAACATGTCCTGGTTTTCAAAGCAACATATATCCAAATGTTAAAATCTGTATGCATTGGCATACAAAATAACCATACTTTATTAGGAATTTTAGAAAGAAAGATATATGGAGGGCCCATGAAACCAGATATTTAGTTTATGCTCACATTTCATAAATTCACCGTGAGGTGTGAACTTTCTCAATGCACTGCCATATATCAATAACTTTCAGAGTCAATCATTGGTAGCTGTATGGACCTCACCTAGCAGTAGAGGAAAGCAAAATCCAAGACACAGCTTTTAGGAAGGTCTAGAAAGTGACCGATCTGGCCGGGCACAGTAGTGGCTCATGCC